>VMRN01000064.1:2479291-2562755 GCA_010277015.1 Poeciliopsis turrubarensis
CTACTAAAACAGCAGCTGAGACAAACTGGAGGTGCTGAAAACATTGCCGACAGGCAGAGTTTGGGCCTTAAGTAGTAGAAGTCAGAGGCTTCTGTAGATTTGTTGCAAGACTGACTGCCACTGGAGATCCTTGGCAACACTGTCCAGAATGACTCTTTCAAGATACTTGTACGATATGAGTTACCACAACATTTAATTTCCATTTGGAATCAAGTATTTTTTAGCTGAATTTGAACTGAAGTCAAGTATAATGGCCTAAAATGATGAAGGAAAAAAATCGGAGTAAATGCAGAAACCCTTGAAATCTTAATCGGTTAATGACATTGAGAAAATTAGAGTATGGAGCTTCTGAGATGCCACTGGTGAAAGCTTTACTGATCTGTGCTTCACATGAGGCTCCATGGTGCACTGCTGTGAACTGAACTGATGGACTGACATCCACAGGAACGATTCATGCTGTGGGGCAGTTAGTTCCTAAACCTTTGCTCTTCCTCCTGCAGAACATAAGGGTATAAATGCAGCAAAAAGGCCAAAGTGCCCCAGGATACCAACTCCTGGTAAACTTGACCACCAGAGTTACTGGGAATCCATTTCTTAACCATTCATTACAGAGATTGAAGGGATCGGGGTCAAGCAGCCTCCAGAGCTGTTTGGACTTTGGGGCAGTGAAAACAGGTGATGTTTGGATCAACAGGGTGAGAAGGAGTCCTTTTTGCCCTCAGTTCAGCTAAATTAAACCCTTTTGGAGCCGCTAAAGATACCAGACTTTCTAAAAAAAAAAAAAAAAACCCAACTATAATCTTTGATAAGTATGCACTAAAGAACACGTGCTGTCATTTTTAAAGAAACACTATTTAATTTCTGTTTAAAAGTAAAAAAAAACAAAACAAAAACACTCCTGTATACTCCAGGCTTGGTCTCTGTGGGCGGAACAGTTCTACAAAGTTACGAACACGACTGAGTTCTTCAGCAGTGGCACGTCTGAGCTTCCGTACGGCTTCATATGCGAAAGTAAAACAATATGTTGCTAATGTGCCACTTCAGCGCCATGTCCCGAGGTCCTGTGCTTAGCTAGGTAACACCAGCTGTCTTCTCGAGTCGCCTAATGAGATTATCTGCACCGAGCTGAAGCTGGGGGTTTGCTAATCCTGCTCTCAGGCTGAAGCAGAGGATGAAACTCTCTGCTCGTCCCAGCAGCAGACTGGAGAGCAGGAAACATTTCAAATACAAGCAGCGGTCTGTTGGTCAAATGTACGGGATGTAGAGCATCGTATGTGCTTACCTTATACACTGGTCCCCTGTATATGACAAGCAAAAGGCCGTTAATAGCCGCAATGTGGACACAAATTGCAATTTTCCCGGGAGTCTCTGTCAGATAATCAAAGACCCAGTCCAGGTGTCCGAACCAGGTCCGAATGAGCGGGATGAAGACGACGCTGAGGCCTAAAAGAAAGCTTTTTACACTCACTCTGCCTTCTAACGCCAACTTACTGCCTGCCATGATGGAAGTACCGGGATGTGCCAAACCGAGTCTCGCGAGGTCTTAAGGTTGTTGACGTATGCCGCATTCAAAGACCATCAGAAAAAAAAAAGAAAATCTCGGTTTTCGTAGAAAGCGGGCTAAATTAAAACTCCCGAGTTCGTTAACCCCGAGTTTGGACAAGTTCTGGATTTTCAGCTCCAGAAAGGCACTCAGTGCGTCACCAGACTCCTTCAGCAGCTGTCCAGTGACAGGAGTTGAGGCTTGTAATGCTGGCAGAGAGAGGACACTGGATAAAACCAGCTTTCATGAAAAAAAAAAACATTCATTCAATGTAATCTAGGCCAGTTTTCATCTGTGATCTATTTATGATTTTGCAGAGTTTCATCCTCATCCCTGGCACCATAGCACAGGTTTCTACAAAGCAGGATGTCAGGAGAGAGGACTACTCTGCTAAAAGAGCTTCAGTTAAAATATAAAGAAAACGTAAAGTACGAATTTAATTTGTTTACACCGCTGGGATTAAAATAAATTAATCTTCTAAGCTTCCCCAGTTAGACATCTTTCAATTCATGAAAGCTGGCCTGAGACTTTTTTTTTTTCATGTTTCTATTTTCAGCCCACTGTGTATGAGTGACACTCATGTTCCATTGAGATAACAATCACACTAAAAAAAAAATCCTATTTTTAATTTATTTAAACAGTAGTAAACATAATACTGTGGAAACATCAATTTATTTTCATTCCATAAAAAACATAATTTGAACTTTTCACGACTGATACAAATAAGAAAAAAATACACATTTATATTAAAAAGGCTTCAGGTTTCAGCTCTGGGCTTCAGAGCTGAAACCTCTCTCCGGTTGGCTCTCATCAGGTTACTTTCTAATTCCACATAATCTGTGAAAACAATTGATTTTATTTGTTATAAATTCATTGATTAAAAACATTATTTTAAAATGATAAATCTAGTTGATGTTTTCAAAGCAGACAAGCGATCTGAGCTGCTGTTGTGTAACATTTCTGTAAGTCCAGTGTCAAAGATCAGACTTTCTTTCACTGCTGGAGAAAAAACTGGAAATCTTGCTTTGGGTCTTCAGAGCTGGTGAGAGAGGAGCTGAAAAACAAAACAGAATCCTAAACTTTCATCCATTAGACAGAAACGTCATCTCCATTATGGAGCTGTGACGACATGGAACTGCAACAAACTGAAAACCAGACATAAAGTCAGGCGGATTCCTCAGAGAAACGTGTAACATCACTGATGGATCCTGACCTGCAGAGGGCTCCTCCTCACTCACAGCAGGACCGTCAGCGGCTGACATGGGCTGACCAATCAGAGCATCCAGCATCTCTTTGTATTGCTTCTTGTGGCGAGAGCAAACAAACTCACCGAACCCTTGAAAACACACAACACACACATCCTTAGTCAAATCTCCAGCATGCAGAAGCCAGGAGATCTGTGGAGGACTCGGGCAGAACCTACTGATGAGGAGGTGGAAGTCCTCATCCCTCTCTGTGAATAAGCTCACCACGGTGGTCACCAGGCTGTCGTAGTCTTTCGTCTTCTTGTAGCCTTGGATGGCCTGGAAAAGCTGGGCGGACCTTTCAGGTCCCAGGGCTTGCTTCACGTCGGCCAGGAAGGCAGTGTGGATCTTGTGCTTATGGTCAGAACCTGGCCATAAGAAGGCTCAGTGAGCTTATTCATCCACCCTGCTGTTGTGTAAAACGATCACCTTCCGCTGTTGTTCATTGCTGCCATAATGTTCTGCTGTGAACTGCATAACTCTTGTTGGGAGAGAGGCTTTCAGGTCAAAGTTGGTAAACCTGAGTCGTGTAATATTGACGCATTCAAACTTTCTGATTAATCGAATGTGTTACCGTTGAAAGCTAAGAAACTGACTTTTCAGAGCTATAATGACTCTGTCAGACAGGTAAAATGGTCAAACGCACCAGTTGCCGCCCTGGCTTAAGATCTCCTACCAGATGGAGCTGCTCTTAATCCCTGCTGGCTCAGGTGGCGTCCTCCTCTGTTGAGCTGCTGAGTGTTGAGCTGACTGCATGTGGACCTGGAGCTCACAGCTCCCACCGCTGGGTGATCTACAGCTGGAAGACGAACACATCAAAGTTTTCACAAACTTGTTGTTTCTAGAAAATAAGTGTAAATTTATACTTTTTAATGATCACTTCTTTTTTTTCCCCCTTCCATCAAGGGGACTGCACTAGTCTTCCCTCGACTTCCACAGAACGAATGGAAGTCACGTTCCATTCGTGACTTCCATTCTGAACCACCAAGAAACACTTGGTGGTTCAGAAGTGTTTCTCTGGTAAGTTGAAAATGTAATATTTTCTTGCTGTTGTGAAGGATGAGCTGCTTTGCACCACAATTAATCAATTATATTTATGTTGCCAGTTTTACTTAAGCAGCTTTTCTTCCTAGTTGTGTTTTAACTGCAGTCGTCTCATTGTGAGCACTTCAGCAGGTTTAAGTCTGTCTAATTCAGCGTTTTACAATGTGCAGCTTAAATGTTGACAGTTGATCGTTTTCTCATTTTTGTGGTAATTCCAGTTACTGAACCACCTCAACTAGAAAATCTAGAAAAGTGAACCAGAATAAAAAGCAGAACTGACAAGCTAGTTGTAACAACACCACAATAAAATGTGGAAATAAATCATCCACACGTTGGAGAAAATACTCCTCACGTTAAATTTTAACAAAAGCAAAAATAGATGGATTTATTTTTGTCCTGTTATTATTCTTTTCTTAAATCTGTCATGTTTCCAGATACACGGGATCCAGAGTCAGGCTGCTTTGGCAGTAAGTGATATTATTTTCACGTCTAGGCTTTTTTCAGAGCCTCCATCAGTAACACAAAGAGAAGTGGCTCAGTTTCCTACCAGTCTGCAGAATCTCTGCTTTCTTCTCCTTTGATAGCGAGTGCTCCGGTTTGAACCCACAGCCCTGACCCACCAGCTCCTGACATTTCTCATCAAACGTCTTTTTGTGATGTGGACGAACAAACTGGTAGAACCCTATGGCAGGGAAGCAGTCGTGGTTAGAGCAGACAGGCTTTTACAGACTCCAGAGTCTGAGGCAGAACAACGCACCTCTGAACAGGCAGTGAGTGTTGGGGTCTTCAACCAAAACAGCCGTCTCTGTCAGCAGGACGCTCAGGTCATCTGTCTTCTTGTAGCTCTGCAGAGCCTGGACGATGTGGTCGAAGCTCACCTTGCTCAGAGACTTCTTCATGTCGGCCAGGAACTGTTTGGCCCTGCTGGCCTTACTCTCCTCTGACCCATCCTCAGAGACACTCGCTTTCTTTAGGAACCAGGTAGAAAAATGAGAGGATCAGATCCTGATACAAACATGTTTAAGTTAGGAGAGAAGCAACGAAACAAGCAGCTGCTGAGTTCGTTTGGACCTTGGTTGATCCACTGGTTGATTACTTAGTATTTAACAAAAGAGCAAATTTTATTCTGAGTTTTTTTTGTTGTTGTTTCTGAGACTTGGTGCCCCAAACACCGGGCTTAGCACATTTTCTGGGGAAAACCCTGGGTTCAACACTTCTGGTGTAACGTGTACCTGCTCCTGAATCAGCTTGATTTTCCTCTTCCCTCCCCGCAACTCGTCCTCCATCTTCTTGTCATATTGGAGGGACAAGGTGGACAAGCGGCTGGCCTTCAGAAGCAAAAAGTCCACAAATCATATGAAATGGCAGCATTGTGACTCCATTCTGATCACGAAGTAACCAGCGGCCCACCTTCTCCTCTCCAACATCGCTCTTGTCATCCTCCCAGCACCGGTCACCTCTCTCCAGAGCGTCCAGCAGGTTGGCTGGTTTCCTCTGACTTTCCTGCACCTCACTCTCATAGGCGATGCACAGCTTAGCCACTCCGTTAGCTCTGCTCTGCTCATCTGATCACAAATACACCACACAAAAGAGCCATTTTAACATAAAATGTGTCAGATTTTCTCCTTTGGCTGCAGTTTCTATTAGGTTAATGATGTCATACACAAAAGGAAAGGAAGAAAACCTAGAAACTTTTGCTAGAAAATAGTTAAGAAACAAAAACAAAAAAAAAAAAAAAAAAAAAAAAAAAAAAAAAAAAAAAAAAAAAAACAAAAAAAAAAAAAAAGAGGAAGACGGTGATTTTGTTAGGTCAGGTGAAAATATGTACTGGACCTTAGAAGCTAGTGTTTTTATATGTTTTATTTCAGGGCACGAAGCATAATGTAACTATGTCACCTTCAGTTGCATAAGAAGTATTTATCAAACATAACTTAAAAGAAATTTGACTTTGATTTCTCAAACATGCATGAAACATTCCATGTATGTTTATGACGAGAGAATAAGATTAGGACATAATGTAAGGCTCAAAAAGGTGTGTAATGCAGAATACCCTTCCTTTAAGATGTGAGGTTTCTTGATTTCTGTAGGTTTAAATTTTCAACTATAAACTCAGCCTTTATAGAAAGTACTGAAGGGGCTGACAGATGAATAGAATAATGAAGAGAAAGATGACAGATTGATGACAATGCATTTTTAAAATACAATACTGACCCAGTTTTCTTCTCTTGAGGCTGGGAAGGTGTGCATCCAGGGCTTTTGCTTTCTGGGTGTGGTAACTTTCAGAGACAGCGCCGGAGGAAAAACTGGGAGTGTTTGCTGAGCATTCGGTTGGAACATTTTCCATTGTAGGCATCTTCACCACTACAGGCCTCTGGATCATTCAAATACAACCACACTGAAGCTTTAGTCACAACAAACACCCACAACACAGCATGTCTGAGCTAACTTAGACATATTTTATCAGCACTTCACAGGTCAAAATGGTCAAATTCATAAACAGGAAAACGGTTCTAATTAATGAAATAATTCAAACGTACTATTTTCTGTGCAACCCGAAAGAACTGAGACACATCACGGACAACGTTCCCAAATTTGTCATAGAGGCGAATGTACGGCTTGACCCAGGATGGAAGCTGAGCTCTGGCATCAGAGCTTTTAAACCTAGAGGGAAAAAAAAAACACAAGTTCCCATTTTCCCCAGAGAAACAGAGATATCCAGTGTTAGGAGTTGTGGTTAAAGTTATTGTGGGAGTGGATTAAATGTAAAACTCAACAAACTTTCATTTCAGTTCAATGAATTGTAATTCATCACAAAAGGAAATTAAATGTCATCATGACTCATATCATCAAGGAGTCATATTGGAGTCAACTCCTGTAATATCTAGGGTTCATGTATTATGATTATTGAGCTTTTGAGATGCTAAACAATCAGCTGCTCCCAATTGTAAAGAACCCCCATCACTTCGTAACTGTTCAAAAATTTTAAAATGTAAGAGCAAGAGTCTTTTCAGCTGCTCAGCATCCAGAACCTGGGAAATAATTGTTCATAAAAGCAACACCTGAATGGGAAAGAAACATGAACATGAAAAATTTGCAACTCTCTTCGCGACCCGGTCTTGTTAAAGTCAAATGCTAAACAGTATTGGCCCAAAAATGTTTAGTATTCCAAACTCCCTGGAAGAACCAATATTTAATAAATCTTGAAACAATAACTGTATGTTTAAATGTAAATTAATTTCCAATGTAATTCCAAATTATTTATATTAATAATAATAAAAAAGAGACTTGAAGAACAGTGCAAGAAAAGGGCTCAGTGAGTCATCATAATAAGTTAAAAAATAACTAAATTATTACATGGATTAATAACAGTAGAACCACTTTCTGTCAACCAGCTGAATGCATCATTACACAGTCACTGAGACTCTGTTCTAATCACCAGCTGCCCAATTATACCCAAGGTACTTAAAACTATCATTAACTAACTTGGAACCAAAAATAATGCTGCTGCTACTACTATAATAGTAACACATTTAATTTATAAAGTCCTTTTCATATCACCAGGATAAAAACAAGGATTATACCTTTGATCACAGAGAAATATGGCTCCGTAGTCCTCCTTGTGGCGGATAACTCTCCCGATGGCCTGGTTCACTGCTCTGAAGGCCTGCTGTTTGTACCACTCCTGACCTGACAGGTACTGACAGGAAGAGGCATCATGTCACCACTGAACATCAACAAACTGGCCTTCCTGGTGCTCAGCTGCCAGTTTAACCTTACCCGCATTCCTGGAGATTTTTTTCTGCTCATTTCGTCCAAAAACTGCATCTTCAGGATGACTCGTGGGTCAAACTTAGGAGGAAACGGCAGGCCGGTGATGATGACGCCCCGGCCGAAGGTGTCTGCAAAATCTAAACCTTCACTAGCCTAGGGACAGAACAACAGGAACGGGACTGCTGTGAGACAGTCGGCCATTAACACAGTGATGATCCCATTTACTGCAGGTTAAATTTGGGGAGTTTATTAAAGAGAAAGGTTGGTTGAGGAGCAATGAAATCCCTGCAGAAGTCAGGAATATTTCTGCCTAGTTCTATTTCTCCATGGCCTCTCTCAAAATCTGGTGTTTGCTTTTGAAACCCGCGCAAGCTGCTTGGGCTTCCAGTACCAATCAGCTGCTTCTGGTCAATAAAACCTCCAACATGGATTTCCCACAACTAAGATGGCAAAGATCAAACATTTTGTGAACATAAATTTACAAATTCTTCCTGATTTCAACTGAATCACACATCTACAAGCGTAACATGTGGAGAAGTGATATTTTCAGCTTCTTCCGTTGACTTGTTTCGCTTCAGAAAAGTTCAGAACTCTTAAAACTAAAACATTTAACAGAAACCTTGATGCATCATCAAAACACAGGACGCTGTAAGAATCATTCTCAACACACCATTAGGTGTACCGAGACAACAGTTAGCTGCATATTTTTTCTATCATCCATAAAGCGTTGGAGGAAAACCACGATGAAGACGATGCGCTGCTATTGTGTCGTTATGAGCTTACCTTCCCACGGCAGACGGCAAAGAAGCTTCCTCCTTTAGATGCTGGATCATTCACTTTGTTGTAATACCCATCAATAACCTTTAGACACACACAATCAGGCTTTGGTCAGCAAAGACATCTAAACCAACTACTACAGTCCTGGAGACCCTGAATATGCAGGTTCTTAACATTATCTTATTGAAAAATGAGAAATCCACAAAAAAATGCAAAGAAGATGGATGCACTTTGACAAAAATTTGATTCGGCAAAAAAACCCCAATCAAGATAATGTGTTAAAAATATGTTTAATATTAATTAAAAAGGCTATTTATTCTGTAAGAAGAAATAATTCCTAATTTTTTCCCTTATGTTCTTAATTCCTCTGTGTGTCTTTCCAGTTGTTACGGTTAGCTCACCTCGTTAAAGGTTCCCTTCCCTTTGGGTTCAACAAACATGGGCTTCATGTTCTCGATGCGATCCGTGTGTCCGTTGGCCTGGAGAGAAAAACCAAACTCAGAGCAAAATGCTTTGACACGTAACACAGAGGAAAAGCTTTTAGGGTGCAGCAACATGGTGCCTCATCAGTTAGCATGGCACCTTTACACACACAGGATGCATCACGCTGAACATCAGCAAAGGGGGTTCAGGGTTTCCCCCAGTGTTTTACAAGCTCTTTGCTTGTTTACTTAAGTTTACTCACCCTCCAAAACTCCAGTGTTTTCTCCATCAAAGGGAAGGAAGGAAAAAACACCAAGAGGCCATGAGGAACCACCCGGCTAAGGTTGGCTGAGGAGAAAACAAAAACAAGAAACCAGAAGGAGCTTCAAAATGAAATAATGTGACAGCTTGTGGATATTGGATGATATCAACTATCACAAATGATTGAAATTCAATTGAGTATTCATTTACCAACAGCAGCAGTTAGCAAACAACTAAACCTGGAGACATCATAAAAGATTTGTTTGTTTTGTTTGTTTGCTCTGAGAATTTCCTGTTACACATTGATCTAGGGCTGATTGTGTCTTTATTTCCAGCAATAGGGAAAAGAACGAAAACAAAAGTAATGAAAACAAAAAAGAAGATGGATCTTACCTACAGTGTTTCCTAAAGAAGTCATGTTATCAGGATTAAACCTAGCAGAGATAAAACACGTCAACACAGGCGCTGTCACAGCTGTCAAAAAATGTATTTACATATAAATTAATACACATATTTGGATGTAGAACTTAGTTGAACATTTACCTTCTATCGAATGCTGAACTCAGGTGAACTCCATCTGGACCTCGATCAATAACGCTCACAAAGATCTGGTCTCGATCGATCACATGGCCATTTTCGAGAAGCACCGGAAATTTTCTGGAACAAATAAAAGAACCGAATCAGAGAAAGACACGGGTTCGAAATACTGACAACACAATCCATCACAAGCTGTTCAAATACAGATGGTTAGAATAAGAAAACACAGAATAAAGGCTATTTTTATTAACTTAATTATTGAACAATTAAAAAACAAAACAAACAAAAAATCCCCCCATCAGTTTTATTATTAGCTAAGAAAACAAAAAGTGAATGATTTAGTTAATTTATCCAGGCATGGGCCAAATACCAACTAGGCCTAAAGCAATCTTTGTTTCATCCTCGTCGTTTCTTATTATAAATTGATTAGAGGAGTCTTACATCCTCATCTCAGAGGTGAAAGAGGTCAGGGGAGAGAGGGTGCCACTGGTCAGAATAACACATCGAACTTCTTGTTTCACCAGGTCCTGCATGCTGAAGCCCGGGGAGAAGCACCAGTAACTCAGGATGTTGCCTACAACACACACACAGAAGCAGATCACACATTTTAACTCATCCAACTGTTGGATGAGTTCACTGTTGGATGAGTGAGCCCCTCTCTCTGCCTTGAGAGAGAGCTGACTGATCGATTTACTCACAGATTGCTATTGGATCAGAATAATAGCAATATGAAGAAACCTAGTCTCTCCAGTCACAATACATGTTTTTGGTAATCCTTTAAAGTAATCGTCATCAGTGGTTCTCAGGTTGTTCTTTGGTAACTTCCTTGTTCATTTCCAGTCTTATATCTACTCATTTGCACAGGAAATTAATAGCCATCTATAAGATGAGCTGAACTTATAGGGAAAGACTAATTATTAGACTTTAGATGAAAATCTGGTAATCAGTTCATGCACCTGAAAAACAGGTCACATGCTCTTCATTCTAGAGGAGGTGTGTTTTGGTCCTACATTTCATTTGTTCTCAATTTGTTTATTATAATTTTATAGAGCTTCTGCACTCAAAACCATTTTCTACGTTACAGAATAAAAACCATGAGCTAAAGGTAATTGTTTTAAATAAATAACCATGTTACCAGAGATCCATACCTTGTTTCTTTGAAGAAGGAGCAGACCACAAATCAGGGGTTTGTTTTTTTCTTTGGTAGCTGTTGTCAAGATGGATGTGAACCTGAACCAAGCAGACCATCACACCTTAAGTTAGCGTGCAAGCAAGATCAGCAGGCACTAGATAAAATTATTAATGTTTTTTTATTTCTGGAGCAAAAAAAAAAAATGGGGCGACAGCGATAGGAGTTCTCCCTGCAATCGGTGGGTAGCTGATCGTTGTTTGTGTCCTTGGCACAAACAACTTGGTCAGAAGAGCCGATAGAGCAAAATGGCAGCTTCACTTCTTCCATACTGCACATGGGAGCTGTAGCTACAATCCAGTAGCTTCCCATCGTCAGCGTGTGAACGTACTCTTTGAGATCTCAATTTGATATAAAGGGCACTATAAAAACAATCTATTATTATTGTTACTGTTATTATTATTATTATTATTAACTGAACAGACCTTAAAATGGGCTGTGTTGAACTCCATCTGCTTCTGTTTGTCCTTATCCGATGGTTCCCCACAGAACACCAACTAACAGAGCAGAACACAAGAAGAAGTCACTGTTCCACTGCAATAGACTCGGGAAGAATAAATTAGCTTTAGACGGCTAACGCTAATTTTGCCAGAATATGTGGCTAAAAGTGACCTCAGATATCTTACGATTTTACTGCAGAATAACAAAAACTCAAAATAATCATCATTTATTAATAAGTGAAATTCAGAAATATCACCAGTCTGGTAAGGAAGAAGCACAAATCTTTAAAAACAGCATGTCAATCAAATGCTACAAAGTTCCACTGTTAGACAATCGTTGATTCTGAGTGAATGAACCTCCTGGTATATCAAGAAAGTCTGATTTTATAGGACTTTTCTCTGCATTTAAAAAACTTTCCTGACATCTTTTTAAAAGAGCTACTAGTTTTCATGCAACAAATGGTTTTATATTCCGCTGATGAAATGTAGAAACACAAACTACATCCCACAGATGGAAATATAACCACAACTTTTTCTGAGTTGTTAACACACATCGGATCCTCCAAGTCAAAATAGCTAAGTCAGGTAAATTCCTCGCGGTTTCCTCAAACTCACCTGTATCATATCAACCAGTTTCTGCAGTCCAGCCGTACTGAGGAAAATTCCTGGCACTGGTTAAAAACATTATGCAAACGATTGGTTAGAGAAAAAAAATCTGCACACGCATAACATTGTTGTAACACAATTATTACATTAAAGCCTATGGAAAGGAGTAGAAAACGTATAATATACAAAGCAGCAATATAAAGAGACGCTGTCATACTGACGTCCAGACAAGCTTCCAATGATCTGCTCCAAAGCGTCATGGATTTCTGTCTTGGTCTTGTAGGTCAGATGGGCTTGCTCCAGCAGCTCATAGATGAAGCTGATACAGAAAGAAGGGGACATGTCATGTGCAGGATAGGCCCAACACACTGATAAATTTACTGGACAATAAATCATCCCATATTTCCTTAATTGACAGATGGACCCACCCACCAGGTCACGTTTGGGATTAATAATAGTCACCCCACTGTCTCATACTTAGTGACTTTGTCGCTATATTTATGAACTTTTCAGACAAAAAATTATTAGAAATTGGTATCTGCCAAAAATGGAAATGATGTTAATAATAGCTTTTTAAAGGGCCACTACATGTTTCTGTCCTTCCTTTTTGGTGTCTCTGCTTCTAAAAACAGTGCAAGAGCAAAATATAAAACAAACAAAAAAAACCAAAACAGCAATTTTTTGGTAATTAACCTTTTGTGCACTGGTCACAAAAGGACAATTACGGGGGTACAGTTCAGAACTGTACCGCTCCGCCATGACAGATGTCAAAACAACCTATGAGTTCACGTGTAGCCTGTCAGAAAACAGATATCTGGTCGCCTAATGTCACTTTTATTTTGTTAATTTCATTTAAAAATGGTGATAGGATGCTGCATGCACAAACAGACAAGGATGCAAACTTTTAATGAGGAAAGACATATTGTGGGTAAGGCATCATTTACTGTCAGGATTGAAAGTGATAGTAAGTCTACATTTAGAATTTGGTAATGTTCTAGTGTCTGCCATGTTTTCACATTAAAAAAAACAAACAATCCAAAAAGAAAAAAAAAATGGGGTCTTTCTACTGAATTATGGTGATGTCAGCCGCTCTGCGTCACATCATGGCACACTGGCCTGAAGCAAAGCAGAATCTTGAGTTTGAATTAATAACAATATAAATGTGTTTCATATCCGCAGTGTTTAAAACTTCAGTGGTTGTGGTTTGAATATTGTTCAAACTTCTTGCACTTCTTCTGCTTCGGGGTCAAAGATGAACGGGTCTGCTCGTAGCCATTTTCACCTGTCTGAGGTGCTAATGTAAACAATGAGTTAAAACTACAACGCATTCCTCAATGAGCTCAGAATAGGCAGAACTGATTGGGTGAAATCTCAATATCCAAGAATGATTTTGTGCATTAAAAGTAATTAACATGTTTTGCATAGCCGACAGACCTATCCTAGCTTGTTCAAAAAAGCATAACAGTGAATATTTAAGGGACATTTAATTAACACCCAACTCAATTTTTTTGCTGATAAACTGTCTGGTTATTATTTAGGCTCATATCTTTATGTTTCTGTGCAATTGTTGACATTCTAATATCAATTTTTCTAGTTCTGCAATTTTTTGGCTTACACCGTCTCGTTGCCTGCTTTCAGTCGAACGTTTCCTAAGCAGTTGAATTTTCCTATTGGCTGCAGAGGCACAGCTTGGTACAACTACATCACAGCCCCACATTCAGGTCTAAAACCATCTCACTCTGACACACAGTCTAGTAGCGAGTGTGGACTTGGAATGGTGAACGTAGCAGCGCAAACCACTGATCAATTGCGCTGAAAAGCTTGGCAAATGTGTGAAGTGGACACAGAGTGACATACGTCTCTTCTCTACTCTGACTGTATACTGCCCGACTGAGGGCACAAATTTCAGTCATATATATTTTGCATTTATAAACTAGAATGCACAGCTGTGACTTGAGTTTTGCAACCTTGTAAAACAAAGGGTTGAAAATGTTATTTTTGTCCATCGAAAAATAAGAATGTATGTATGTACAAAAGATTTGCATTTGTAAAAGATGATATCACAAACTGTTAAAATCACCTACATTCCTGGTTTTGTGATGCCTTTGTCACTTGGAACGTCATACGAGTCAATGGCAGCTTCCAAATCCAGCAGTATTTCTGTCCAAGCAGACGGAACATGTCAAGATCTTCAAATACAATCAGACACCGCTAGAAAAATGTTGCTCACAAATTGTACTTACTTTTGATTTTAGCAATTGTATTTATATTTATCTTTGAACCTGAAAAAATACAGAGATGAAACAAAGTTACTTGTTTTCCTGGTACAAATCTGCAGTTTATGTTTTCAGAAATTCTCAACCCAAATTACTCCAATTTTTGACTCGAAGACTTCTACTGCTTTGCGTTACAAAGAAAAGGGTTAATTCGCTTGTTTTCTCAGAGCCGATGATTGAATTAGTATTTCGAGAAATTTAACCTGAGCTGAGGGACTCTACATTGTGGTCTTCTGTAACAGAGCCTCCTTGGCTGACTTCTCTAGCCTGCTCCACCAGCAGCCGGTCCACAGCAGTGATGGCAGAAGCGATATCGTATGGAGTCAGGTCAAAGGACGTCGATTCTTCACACGTCTTCTCCTGCAGAGCACAGAAAGGCTTCAAGTGATGTGTGTGCATATAAAATCGTCAAAACAAGGTGGCTCCACAAAGTATTGACTGATTAATACTGTTGCACACCGCACTTTTCAGTTTTTCATTTGCAAAACGTGTTTTGAATCATGTATAATTTTCTTTCTACTGTCTGGACAGTGAGTGTTTGAAGCCGAAGCCAAATTCTTTGTTTGGCCACACAATGAGCGATATTGTAAATATTGATTTTGGACAATCAATATTTTTAGAGTACAGGGAATAGCTCTTACCACATTGTGAGCTTCGTCAAAAATCACCACGGCTCCATTCAGCTCAATATTGTGAGCCCTGCGGCTCTGTGGAGAAAAGGACATTATAACTTTTTCAGAGAAAATTGGTTTTGTAAAGACGCAGCAGTGACCTGTGAATCATCAGAACATAACAGGTTCTTCAGGAGCACACCTGTTAGACACCTCACCAAAGGAATGAAGACCCTTTTATGCCAAAACAAGGAGTTTTATCAGTCAGAACAACTGTGTTAGGAAGACATGACTTATTTCTTAATTTAAAGTGTTTGGTTATATAAAGAGAAATGAAAATCAACACAGACGAAGGCAAAGCCGTCCATTCATGACTTAGCTCACTTTTGGATCCAGCAGATAGTTGTATGGCATGAAAATGACATCAGCTTGCTGCTTTAGAGAACGACTGAGGTAGTATGGACAGACCCTGGAGAGATACAGTGGATCACATGTGAATGCTTTAGCCATCGTTCAAGTAAACAAACAGTCAGAGAGGCAGCAGGGTTTACTTTTGTTTGTTGCCAAATTTGACCAAGTCCTCCACATCAAGGATAGAATTAACCAAGTCTCTGTCTGTGCTCTTCTCTAAAGGAAGACAGTGAAAAGGAAGAATCATAACTTAGACAACTGCTAATCTTATTTTAAAGATAACCTGCTTATCTTGGAATATCTAATTAATGAACCTCTAATGCTTGTAAACAAACACAACACTGAAATGTTTGAATATTTTCTTAAATTCAGATGTAATTTTGATCTAAATTATTAGCTTCATTAATAATTGCCCAAAGCAATTATTTCACATATTCATAACCAACACTAGACTCCTAGTAGCATTACGGCATTCCTCGCGTTTTTGCTCAGTTGAGGTCACTTCCCTGGTAAAAACTGATCATTACCGTCAACATTGTTGTAATACTGACATGACCTGGTGGACACCTTTCCTCTGCACATATGAACCTGGAAAACAGAAGATTTTAAATAATTATCTCCACATATGTACAAACTGGCTTAGTACAAGGAGTCATTTTGAGCGCAAAAATGAATGTGCTCATTCATTGTTACACTTCTTGGAGCAAGCAGCAAAAGGCAATGGCCTTCCAATTCATCTCAAGAGAACAAGACGTTCTGGCTTATGTATGGCTTGAAGGAGTTTTAAACTCAGCTCCGATTTCCCAATTTTTGTATGATAAAGAAATTTTTGAAAAAAATCGAACTCAGCAGCCAGAAAACTGCAAACAGTTCAAATTGCAAGAAAACACCCAAGTCGAGGTTACCTTGATGTGGTTGCTCTCCTGACGCATTACTTCCTGGTTGATACACAGCTGCTCTCTTGACCCCAGCACACACACCTTTGGCCTAATTCAACAGATAAACAGAGAAATCGTTCACCAATTTTAACCTGAAATACTAAATTCAGCTCAACAGTTCCAACTTTAACGCAGACACCCTCCCCGTTTGACTCCAGAGTACTTTGGTATACAAATGAGTTCATGGCTGCATGGATGCCTGCAATTAGGGGCGGACGTTTATTGTATCATTTATCCTGATAAACTTGATTTATTGTTGTCACAACAAATTCCAATCAATGATATTTATTTATTCTTCATTTGACTGGTTTCCTAAAGAAGCGCATTACACATGGGTGTGCTTTTCAAACCATTTGCATTTGTGGGGTTATCTTTGCTGTGCCATGCAGTCAGCTCAAATTTAAATGCATAACATACAGTAGGAAGTAGTATAAATAACAAACAGGGTAAGGAATGGAAAGCCAAAAGAGCCTCAATTAAGCCAATTAAAAGGATACATGTGAAAATGTTAATAAAACTTGAGATGCCTTCATCTAATTGATTAAGATCTTTTATCTTATCTTAGTTTTCTAAAGAAAGAACATATAGAAACTGTTATCGTTTGGAATAGGAAGAGAGTAAAGTAGAACATAAATGGAGAAAGAAGGAGACAGAACAAAGTATCAATCACGTCTTCAGAGAGTAAATCTAAATGATCTACTGGTTCCAAAATGTCATGGGTGGCGGCCCATCTCAGATAATTTCTCAGCAAGTGTAAACATATCAGCAACAATGACTTAAAAAATTGACTGAATAAAAACTACCAACTTCTACAAGTTAATACAGCAAATGTTTACCTGTCTCATATCTGTAAAATCTTTAAAACACTACTTTCAACTGTTGTTATAATCTCCATTATGCAAACCCAATGACACAACATAAAGCTCATCAATAAGACTGTTTACCTGTACGAAGTGTTCTTTAACTCAGAGATAACCTGTGCGAGCTGTGAATGAGTCCTGGAAGCGTAGATGATCTTGGGAATATCAGTGTAGTAGGCTGAAGGATAGAAAGATCAGAAGAACCACAATCAAGAGATGAAGGTGCATCAACTGAGTTGTTGCTTCTCTCTGAAGTTTCTAACAGGATGATCAACTCCATCAATCCATTATCTTAATCCCTCCAGCCAATGGGGCCAGAGTGCCAACACTGAACCTCCAGTATGTCCTGGGCTTTCCTCCCGGCCAGTTTTTATGCACCTCTAATCTGGAACAACCTTCCAGAAAATTGCAAAGCTGCTGGAACTTAAGAGTTTCTTTAAACCCAGGCTGAAACCTCACCTGTTTATAATAGTCTCTGACTAATAATAACTGGAACATTAATTAATTCTAGTCTTTATTCCAATATTAGGTCATTATTCTTGATGGTATTTGAGAAAATGTATATGCAGGCTGTTTACCACTACCAAGTTATAGAGGACTGCTCCATATATGGAATCACAGTGAACAACAATAGAACACATGAGGTACAACAGAAAGTATAAAACAAGCGATAATAAAAACATAGTATGAAATGACATGGAATTGCAATGAGTCTGGCATCCACAGTTATCTAATCTGTATAATAACAGAAAAACTGCCTTGACATAAAATCTTGGACAGTTTTTGCTCAAGATGATCATCTGGTAAGAACCTCCTTCTAGTCAGTACCCGTCTGTAGAAAATACCAACTATGGCTCAAACATGCAGGGACGTCTTCTGTGATGAAGACACAGAGAAAACAAAGTAACATACTTGGCTTGTCCCCGTCAGTAGCAGCTGTCCCCCAGGAAGCCAGAGGTGTGTTTGGGAACAACTCCTGTCCTTTCAGCTTGTCTGCTAGCCTGCGAGCAGAGATGGAGTCCCTGAAGTGCTCCCTCCATGCCAGAGTGGCACACAGCAGACATAAGGTTTTGCCAGTTCCTGTAGGACTTTCCAGAACCCCATTAACTTTCTGGAAACAAGAAACCAGACACACACCTTTTACAGAACTTATTTTCTTTGTTGCACTTTAACTCCTAATAGACCAAGGACAGTAGGGATGAGCTCGAACGGGGGCAGTGGCAGCTCCACTGGCACTTTCCGGTGTCAGCTGCCACAGCTTAGTTGCATCAGCTTCTGACTTTTGTGGCAGGCGACACAAATTCTACCAGGGATTCAGTGTCAGCTGCCACGGCTTTTGTGACAAATGACAAGACTTCTGAGTCATTGAGAATGACTCTTTTGAATCAGATTGGATATTGAATATAAATATTATTAAGTATTTTGCACAAATTTAAAAAAAAAGGTACATACACATTGTTGACAGCAGCCATGACTTTGTAAATACATATGCATATATAGAGTTGAGTTGTAACTAATTACATTTACTCACATTTATTGAGTAACTTTTTTGAAAACATTCATTTTTAGGAGTATTTATAGTATTTATACTCCTAAAAAGTATAGTATAGTATTTATACTCCTAAAAAGTATAAATACTTTTAAAGTACAAAGCTCTACTACTTTGTACTTTCACTTGAGTCATTTTATTATGAAATTTTGGGGTAAAATTTCTGGATTCTCTACCCACTGAAGGAAAAAATGAACATGTTTTAACCAAAAGTTCACCATTTATTCCTCCTCAAAGTATACGAAACAGCAGATGCAACAGAAGTGGCAGTTTATAGAAAGCTCTCGTGTTTCCATGGGAACTTACCTCCTGCAAACACTGTAACACTTTGCTCATGTAGTCTTTCTGACACTCGTACGGAGTGAAGGGGAAATTTACAGTCACTCCTCTCAGATTCAGTGAAGGCATCTCGGTCTCCCCAGCCGGACTAGCTACAGTTCAACACAAAGAAACACATTCCAGGGAAAGTTTGCTGTCACTGATGGAAACTTCATTAGCTTCGCGCCAGCTGCTTCTGTTTCTTCTTCTTCTTGAAATTTATTGGCGGTTGGCAAAAAACGGTAGGTGAGCATTACCGCCACCAACCGGTGAGGAGTGTGGACCACATGTCTCATCTTCCCCACAATCACATTTTCTGTCACATTTCCCTATCTAAAATAAATTCACAGGAGCTATTCGATCCTGTGTAAGTCATGAAATAATCATCTCTTCTTTCCTGTTTCTTTCTGTTCTTCTCATTTGTCCATTTCACTTTTGGAGTTTAGAAAAATAACTGTGCTTTCTTTTCTTCTGCCCATAACTTTTGCCACCTCTCTTTAATTTTTTTGTTTCATTACACAATTTATTTCTGTCGTACCAATACAAACATCAACATCTCGGTGTACACCGAGACTCCATCACCATCCCTTTTCCCTACTTTAATTTGAAACTGTGGCACAATAAATGCTCCCTCTAAGAAAATAGTTTTGGAAGCAAAGTACTTAAAAATAATAGCTGAAGTCATGTCATTTTTGAAAAGTAAAATTCTTCTAGAAAAAAAAAAATCTAATGGTTTTTTTCTTAAATTATTTTTTATTTATTTATTTATTTTTACTTATTTTCCAAACTCCAGTCCAGTTAGTGGCGATGATCCATTTTCATTCTTGGTCTGTCAGCCGCGAAGAAGAAGACAAGTTTCTGTCTTTAGCGGATGTGCTCCTGTTTCCGCTTCCTGCAGAGCTCAGCTGTTCGGAGAGAGGGGACGAAAGTAAGCTAATAGGAAGGGCGCTGAGCCTGTGTGGCCTTAACCCAACAGCATAAACTGATATATTACGGCGTCAACGAACAGAAGCTGTCAAAATTGCCGTGTCGCCGGAGACGCTTTTGCGGCATGACGGGCTTTATTCTCGCCTGACGGCTCAGATGGTCACACACTAACCTTCGCAACCCGTGTGCATGCAAGGATACCGAGCCTGTCCGAACCTGCGATGCAAGGAGTCTGTTCGTGAACACACCACGATCCAAGGCAAGCAGCTTCACTATTTTACAGCATCAGGTTTTAGCATTTGCCTGCGCCTCTGCAGTCGAGACGAAAACTCCGGGACTGTTTTATTTTATGATACTTTTATTATTATTATTATTATTATTACAATAAATTTGAATAACAATGTATGCAAGACATTTGAGAAATCATTATAAGTAGCCTCTGACGAACATGTACCATAGCACACCAAGCAGAGGCGAATAAAGAAAATTAGGTTTGGTTTAGGGAACAACTGCTTTGCCTAGTCCAGGTGTCATCCTGCCTTTTAAAATGTGTCTACAATTACAAAATCTATAAGGACTTTCTGAAGAAAGTTAACTTTTAATAGGTGAATAAAACGTTCTAGAAAAGGCTTGTAGTTTGTAGCTACATAAAACATGATTAAACTATTTTCTTTTCTTTCATTAGTGCCATTCTCACAATATTACTTTTATATCTTAAAGTATATTTAAAGTTGTCTTTGTTTGTAGGGGTGCACCGATTGCAGTTTTCTGACCAATTGCCAACCACCGATCTTTGACAAGCCTGACCGCTTTGGCCAATACAATTATTATTATTATTATTATTATTTTTTGTCTGAAATGCTGCCAAGTATAGCAGGAAGGTTGCTGAATTGCCAACAATAGGGGTGAGCATTAACTGCAAATGTACAGCCATCACACCTGATGGGTGGGTCTGTCATTTAACCTCTCTCACTGAAGGGCAAAAGAGGACAGTGGCTGGTTTATAGGTGGAGAAGGTTGGTGGATAAGATCGGCTTCATATGTAAATATCGGCTGATTATGATCTCCCTGATTGAATGAAATTGGGACCGGTTTATCGATGCACCCCCTTTTTGTCCGTCAAGAGGTTTCCCTAATATTCATTAACCACCTTTATTGGTCCTCAGGGCTGCTGATGAGAACTGGCTGTATACAAAAAGTTTTTCTTTTTTTCGCATAATTGAGCTGACTTACAAAAATAGGGAAAGACAGGTGTTAGAATTGACTTGTAACGTCTGTTTTAGAATATTTGCTTTTGTGAGCTTACAAATCCGTGAACGTCTTAGACTTTTTTGTTGAGGAACTCGCCTAAAGCAGCTAAGGCTCTTAACAATGTTAGACAACAAGCTTTATGTACGTGGATTACTTTTATTATAAATGTTTGGGTGACCTTTGTTCTGATTTCTGCAGTGCCATGTCTGTATCTGTTCCAAGACCCAACCCTTTCCAATTTCAATGCAAGAAGAAGAACAGAACAATGGCTGAAGTAAACGTGTCGCCACTGAAGCATTTTGTCACTGCAAAGAAGAAGATCAATGGAATATTTGAACAACTTGGGACTTACATCAAGGAAAGCGCAGCCTTTCTGGAAGGTATTGCTGATATAAAATGACCACCTATGATAACCTCTGGTAAAAATGTCACTGTTATGGGGTCTCCGGGTATTATTTTTACGGCTCTAAAATATGTGATTTTGCTTCTCTTTTTTTTTTTTTTTAAACATGCTTTGATGTGAATACATAGCTGATCTTCACCCTTTGCTGTCAGAGCAATAATAATAATAATAGATTTTGTTCATAATACCCCTTTATATCTATCAAATTTTCAAACATTTTATTTATGAGGCAGTAGTAGAGACAAAGCTTTTCTGTTTTCTGACTGTAGAGTTTTTAATAAGCGTCCTCTGACTGCCACTCATGTTTTTTACGTAGAGCAACCTTCTTCATCCGAAGTTGCTGTCTGTCTTCTCATAGGAGCAAAAGGACGGCAGATTTTATTCGTTTAGACGGGATTATACCTCAAAACCCGTAACCAACCAATGCCTAATCTCCACAGATCCACTGTGACATGGGAATGATCTTCCCCTTTGTGAAAGTATTTGAATCAACAACAAAACCCTGAAAGGTTTTGTATGTGTGACCTATGAAGAAAAGGTCATTCAAATAAAATCTAAATTTGTGAACAACTGGCTTAACAACTGAAGTCTCATAATCAAATACAGTAAGAAAGAAAAATCTAACATTTATATTAGGAAAAACAATGCGCTGAGGGGTTTTATTCTGGGGATCACCTTGTTGAATTGAAAATGCAGCAGAATATAATTCCTGTAACATATTCCTAATGAAATGACTAAATTCTTCCACTAAAATATATATTTCTTCAGTGGACTGAGATGAGTGCTTTCTTGACATCCTAAGCATAGGCCTAGTCGGGGCATCTACGTTTGAAGGTTTACAGTGATGTCTTAAGGTGAGTTGACCAAGGTTTTATTCTTATAGCTCAACTAGACGGTAGGTGTTGAGTAGGAGTTTGGTGCCCTGTCTCACAACTCCTTCATGATGAGACTGGTTAAAATAAATAAAACTGTGGACCCTGCCGTAGCACATTCATAATTCTGGTAACCAAATATTTAGCAATGCTGCGATGCCAGAGAGATTCAGACACTTTGAAATTATGAAGCAAACGTTGAGCTTGTTGACAGGAAAACATTGAAATGGCTGCAGAGTTAAACTGTTTAAAACGGACATGAAGCAGGAAAACAACCTAAAATTTAACTTAAATGTCTGCAACACTGGAGCAATCCTCACATGGGCAAAAATAGACATTTATATACTAACTATGTAACATTTTGCCAACATATAACTTTGTACTAGGCAGCATTTTTTCTTCACTGTTAAATCTTGAGTCCCAAGTTGTCCTTATTTGCTCAAACAGAAATGATCTGCTCCTACCTTAAGATATCTCTCACTTCTCTATAATTAGAATATAAAAATATGTTTTGCTCCAGTTTAACCATTAAAACATCTTTATGTGAATACAACAATCCCTCTTTTAGATAACTGCTTTGCTTTGCGTATGATGGATCTCATAATCTCATTTTGCTCCTGTATTTTGTCTTTGGAAGATCACGTATGCGTAGAGTGTCCTTTTTCGAGTTTTAGTAAGTAGTCTGTGACTTTGTGAGTGTAACAGTCTGATAATTTACAGTGGGTAATGACTGCCTTATGTTAGGATTGTTTCAAGGATAAGACGGATCATTAAGCGACTAACCATTGTATCTCTCACCATTTAGATACTTACAAAAATGAGCAGCTGGACCCACTGACCACTGAGGAGCAAGTTCAGGAGGTCTGCAGTTACCTGTCTAAGGTGGCAGGAATAGGAGAAGTGCTTGCGCGGAGGCATATGAAGGTGGTTTTCTTTGGAAGGTAAATTAAATGACATTTTCTTGCAGTTTAGAGCTTACCACTCTGGTAATTGTGTATTTGTCCTCCCACAAACTTTTTATGACTAAGTTGAACTGTTTTGTTTCTTTCCCACAAACATTCAAACTCAGCTTAATTCCCTTTATTCCCTTTATTAAACCGAGTCCCAAATGTCGGATCGCGTGTTGATCCGTGTGCGAGTGCACCTCACTCGGCGCGTATGAGAATCGATGACAGAGTAGAAGACATACAAATTTAAACTTGGCAGCAGAGTTTTTGCTTGCCTCAAAGTATCAAACATTTTACATAAAGTGTAGGTAGGTTTCTGAAATTACTGCAGATTTAACTGGCTTTACATGCAAATAACCAATTTGTTCTTTCACAGAACCAGTAATGGGAAGAGTTCTGTGATCAATGCCATGTTATGTGATAAAGTTTTGCCATCTGGAATCGGACACACAACCAACTGTTTTCTGAGGGTGGAGGGCACAGATGGCAATGAAGGCTTCCTCCTCACTGAAGGCTCTGAGGACAGAAAAAGCATAACGGTTTGTCACCAGTGTAGCTACCAGTGTACGTTAAATAAGTTAGTTTGTGGTAGAATGTTGTCTGTGAGTAAACATTGACCCACTGATGTCTCTAATCAGACGGTGAACCAGCTGGCCCATGCTCTACATCAGGATGTGGATCTGGACGCTGGCAGTCTGGTCTGTGTCATGTGGCCTAAAGCAAAGTGTGCTTTACTAAGAGATGATTTGGTGCTTTTGGACAGGTCAGCTGAAAGTTGATTTTTAGCTTTGACCGGAGTGTTAATACTCACTTTTGAAGAAAAATGTAACCAATCATTTCCACTTGATCCATTCTTTCACAAAAGCTGACACTGCCTCATGAAGCTTAGCTTTTCATGCTTTTCTCCTCTCTAGCCCAGGCATCGACGTCACCACCGAACTGGACAGCTGGATCGACAAGTTCTGTCTCGATGCAGATGTGTTTGTTCTAGTAGCAAACTCCGAATCCACCCTCATGCAAACAGTGAGACACAAAACCTTTGTTGTGCAGAAACAACTGACTCAGATAAAGCTGAAGTAACTGGGAATTGTGCAATGGCCTGTTTATTGTAAATGAATTATTTAAATGCCCATCGTGTTCCAGTTATCCGGTTTAAAACGTATCTGAACTTTCTGCAGGAGAAGTCCTTCTTTCATAAAGTCAATCAGCGTCTCTCCAGTCCTAATGTTTTTATCCTCAACAACCGCTGGGATGCCTCTGCCTCAGAGCCAGAATATATGGAGGAGGTTAGTCAACTTTACATAATAAAAGTGTGCACGCGATGTTTTTATTTCAACATTTATACTTGTTGCTGAAAAAGTAATTGTAGAATGAAAACGAGACAGACTGGCTAAACAGCACTTATGTTACCTCAAGACAAAGACAGCAGGGTCAAGCTCAGTTCATGGCATAGCTAGTATTGGTAGCTGCCAGAAGCTGCCACAGTTTAGTAGCATCAGTTTCTGACACGAGGGCACCTACTTGCCTGACAAGCATTTGATTTTTGGCGGAACAATTACAGCCTTAAATATCTCCTTTGAACATCCAGTGTCATATTGTAAAGATGATTTAAAATGGCCAACAGGGAACCTTTGTTCCCAAATCTGTTGTGTTTCTTACAACATATGTTTATCTTGACGCAGGTTCGCAGACAGCACATGGACCGCTGCACTAATTTTCTTGTGGATGAGTTGGGTGTTGTTGACAGAGCTCAGGCCAGCGACCGCATCTTCTTCGTCTCAGCTAAAGAAGTACTTCAGGCTCGCGTGCAGAAGGCCCAAGGAATGCCTGAATCAGGTTGATTGGATTTTAATTGCTTGTGGCGTTTAACAGGCTTTAACCAAATTTTAAGATCCATTAAGAGGATCCATTTTTGAACATTTACAACAAGCCATTAAAAAAAACAAAAAAAACAAGCCATTTTATCTCTTAATATAGTTTTTGGAATTCACAAAACAGTCGAATAATCTATCAAATTAATCGGCAAAAAATTAACATTTGTTGAAAGGTTGCAAAATACAACAACAGTATGTTCTTACTTAAAAAATGGTTCTGTATTCTCATAAAATACATTTTAAAATGTAAATGTCAAATTGCTGTTATTTTTTACTAGGTCTTGTGTGCATTAATAACACTTTAGGGATATAAAAATTATATATATATATATATATATATGTAACGTCAGTCTTGTTAATAAATATGTGACGGTGTATAGGATTTTGAAGACGGTGTTGTTCTTGCTGTTGTTCCAGGTGGAGCTCTGGCTGAGGGATTTCAAGCCAGAATGTTTGAGTTCCAAAACTTTGAGAGGCGATTTGAAGTAAGACCCTTTTACGGCGCAGCATCCACATTCCTCTTATCGTGCTTTAGCTAGTTTCTGTATATCATTCATACACACTTGCACGTTTCAAAAATGCTGGTTTTCACTGGAGCAAGTAACAGGTTTTAGATTTTTCAAGACATTCACATTTTGCATTGATGTCCAGATTTCTTGACTGCCTGTTTAATCAGTTTGCTGTATGTAGGAGTGCATATCTCAGTCTGCGGTGAAGACCAAGTTCGAACAGCACACAGTGAGAGCAAAGCAGATATCTGAAGCGCTGCGGCGCATTATGGATTTGGTACATGTAGCTGCCCAAGAACAGAGGTGAGTGCGTGTTGTTCTGTCCAGACTAAACATATGAGCACTGTCTCTGACAGTACTAATGATTTGGTGGTGTTAAATGACTAAAATAATTTTGTGAGGCAGTGTTTTGCAAAACTATTCATAATACTGAGCTTTTTTTGTACTCTATTGACCAGGTGATGGTTTGTTTTGTTTTTTTGCTTGCAATTGGTAGGATTTTAAAAAGATACATGTCTTATTTTTGAAACACCACTTTTAAAAAATATATCTTCACAGCAGGTTATAATCAAACTCCTTTTTTCGAATCAATGAGTTTGTACTTTTGTGCCTGTTTGCTCAGACTCTACTGCTTGGAGGCAAAAGAGGATCGTCAACAACGGCTGGAGTTTATAGAGAAACAACTGGATCTGTTAACTATGGACTGCAAGGCTAAGATCAAGAGGATCACAGAGGAGGTGGAGAGACAGGTGAGATCCACGTAAAATTATGACGTGTGACGTCACAGTCTCTGAGATTACGTGTTATCACGTTTAGTATTTGTTTTAAAAATAATGCAGTGCTTGACTGTCAAACTTTGCTTAATATCACTGTATTTTAGTTCATTAAATCCGTATTAAATGAAAACTTCAAGAAATTGTGGCTTTCATTTCATATACTTTCAATAGCGGAAGTAAAAGTTAACAGAATGGGCTGAAAATCTAACACAGTTTAAGAAACATTAATGTGTACATGGTCGTTTTATCATTGAAAGAAATGTCTATTTCAACTGGCAGCAAATCTTTTGTCCCTGGCCACTGTCCATTGTAGGCTTGATTTAACAAAACAGCAAAAATAAAAGCAATAGGCTGTGATTTAGAGCGTCAAAAATGATTCATGAACATTCACTAATTAATATGGTGTGTTTGTTGTCCTGTCCAGGTAACCAACACTATGGCAGAGGAAATAAGGAAGCTTCATATCCTAGTGGACGACTTCCACATGGACTTCCACCCATCACCTGTGGTCCTCAAGGTCTACAAAAATGTGAGTTTCACTTGGTAGTTTTTAAAACAGTTAATTCATTAGTCAGTGCATATCAAAGAATTAAAAACGGGGAGAAAATGAAACCTTTCAGTGCTTTAATTTGTTTGGTGCACTTTGGGGTCGACATATATTCATTTAGAAACAAGAAGTACCAAACTCAAACGGCCAATTTTCCTATTGTTATGTAAATGTAAGGAATTGGAAAAATAGAAAATGAACTCATGATTTCTTTGGCTAAGAAAAACCATAAATAAATAAATAAAAAAAATATTATTAATCTTCATGAACATCTGGAAATAAAATGTCAAAGGTGTAGTACTTAAGTTTGCACCCAGCCAAAACAAAAGAAGTTTAAAAAATCTATTTGAGAACCTGATTGGTTGCTAGTTTACTATAAAATGCTGTATAAATGAAATATGACTTCATAATTTAACACCTTGAAATTGAGCCTCTGAATCTTTTTTACATGGTAATGCCTTTGTTTTGTTGTTGCTCTCATTGTCACGTTTGTTTAGAGGCGAATTTGCCCTGGACTTTGTCCTGTCTTCTTCAACATGCAGCAGTCTAAGCCTTTCTAAACCCAGGAATAAAAAGACGTGCTTCAGCTGCATAACCGTGTTGAAAACATATGAGAAAAGCACCGGCTTGTATCCTGGAAGTTATAATGCTTGCTTTTAAATGTGAGAAACTTTTTCAAATTACACAGGAGACGTCCTTGTGTTCTAAACAATGTGTAGACACTACTGGTGAGGCTTTTACAAACTCATGCAGTAGTTTTTTGGTCACTTGATGACTGAGATGTGTGTTCCCTGCAGCCTGACAAGCACGTACAGATAATTATATGTATTATATGAGTTTTAAACCAACGGACTTAACGGATGTTTTATTTTAGTTCCTCACTCAGTTTGGATTACGCAGTCTGAGTTTTTGCTAAACTCCCAAACATTGTCCAATTGTAATGTTAAACAACAAAATCATTTTGTGTTTTAGGAACTCCATCGGCACATCGAGGAAGGTCTGGGGAAGACCATGTCTGAAAGGTGCTCAAGCTCCATCACGACCGCCCTGCAGGCCACCCAAATGGAGATGATAGGTAAGATATCAGGCAGCTAAATACTAATACTTCTTGTCTGTTGTCTCTACACACACTCATGTTTGATTTGTGCCATTTACGTATTGCTGCACGCTGCAATGTTAGATCAGTAATGTCTGTGGTTAGTCCATCAAAATCGCATTAGATTTCATTAGGGGTTAGGGTGTCTGCTGTCAGGAAACTAAACTAGCACCTCTCTGTCCCCACATTTAAATGTAGAGTTTTGTGCAGGGTTAGATCAGGTTGAAGAATATAAATACCTCAGCGTTCGCCTGGACAACAGAATGGACTGGAGACGCAGCAGTGAAGTCGTCTCGAAGGATCAGAGCAGACTTCTTGAGGAAGCTCAGATCCTTCAAATTTTGCAGCAAGATGCTGCAGATCTTCTTGTTATCATTGACCCCCGTAATCAACTGTTTCATGCTTCTTTTTTGTCATCTCATGGACGGTTTTGTCTCGGTAAATGTAAGTTGATCTCAACTGATTTTTTTTTTTTAAATCATTTTTATTACAGATGGCCTGAAGCCTCTGCTGCCAAATCCGATCAGAGAGCAGGCCAACAAGCTCATTCCTCGTCAGTTCTTCAACCTTACATATGACCTGGCCTGTGACAAGCTGTGTAGTGATTTTCAAGAGGATATCAGCTTCCACTTTTCCCTGGGTTGGACCATGCTTGTCAACCGGTTTCTAGGGCCCAAAAACACCCGACGGGCCCTCATGGGCTACAACGACCAGGTAATCTTTCCCAGGTTTTAGAAACAGAAACTGTTCATCTAGATGGCATTAAATTGGCCTCTGGTGAAAAAGAACCTTGCTGTTGTCTTTCACCAGGATGTTACTTTTTTTTAATCTATTATTTTAACAGGTTTCTAGGATTTCCTTCTTTCACAATTGAAATACATTGGAGTATTTTGGTCAATAATTCACTGTATTTTACATGTTTAATTACCACAAGAACGGATGTGGTCCTGCAGAAGCATGACCTATAATCACGGCCGAATAAAACAGATCTGTGCTTCTTCTTCTTTTTTTTCCTTTATTTTTTTGCTGCTTAACTTGCAGGTTCCTCGGCCCATGGCCCTAACACCAGTCAGCACCAGCATGCCTCCATTCCCACAAAGTTCTGTGACTCAGGAAGAGCTCATGGTCACCATGGTGACAGGTCTCGCATCTCTTACATCGCGTACTTCCATGGGTGTCCTTGTTGTCGGCGGTGTGGTAAGTAAATTGCAGGGTCGATTTCAGTAGAAGGGTCACTCAAATTGCACTAGTAAACATCCAGGGTTTGGACATCGAGATTGTGGAGCAACACAAGTATCTCGGGGTTCAGCTCAATGACAAACTCGACTGGTCCCATAACACAAACATCCTGAGCCAGAGGGTTTAACTTGTCTCTACTTGCTGAGCAGACTTGGTAGGACAGGACACTACATAGAGCTTTGTATGAATCTGGTGGCTTCAGTGATTTGCTGGGCTGGTAGAAGCTGAGAGAAGGACAGGAAGTGAGAGGAGAATGTTACAAATCTAGGTCAATTTGTTTAAAATCCTACTCAGTATATTATTTAATTTTCTTCTCTTGTCTTTACTGTTCCAATTTATATTAAACTCCCCCAATAACATCACTTCCTTTCACAAATCACACTGCCTGAATAGTTCAGTAAAATATAACTCATAACAAAGCCGCATAAGACTCTGCTCTCTTATCATTAGACGCTGAAATCGATGGGGTTCACTGATTCCATCTTTTTCAAGTACTGGAAAAATTTCAATGAGGAAACAATTTTGTTAAATAACAACAATGACAAACAGGAATATGTCTAAAACAATAATCACTCGGGGCCACAGACGAGGCTGTGGGAATGATAATTGTTCGCACAATTTTCTTCAGTATGTTTTTATGCCAAAGCCTTTAAGATAACGTGACGCTTTTGCTGCTGTATGCAGATTTGGAAGGCAGTGGGATGGCGCCTGATTGCTTTATCACTGGGTCTGTACGGGCTTCTCTACGTCTATGAGCGACTCACATGGACTACCAAAGCCAAAGAGAGAGCCTTCAAGCGACAGTTCGTGGACTACGCCAGTGAGAAGCTGCAGCTGATTGTCAGCTACACTGGATCCAACTGCAGCCACCAAGTGCAGCAGTGAGTTTCAATCATGGAGTCAAAGGATACAAAAATCAGATTATATGTTTCGACAGTAAAAGGTGTCTACTCCTTGGTCGCAACAGAGCTGCGTAAACTTGTTGTGTTTCGGTCTTGTCTTTGACAGAGAGCTGACAAGCGTGTTTGCCCAGCTGTGCCAGCAGGTAGACGTCACCCGTCAGAACCTCGATGATGAAGTCAATGAAATTAACAGGAAGATTGAGCTCTTGGATAATCTACAGAGCAAGGCGAAGCTTCTACGGTAAGATACCGCTGTATGATGTGTTTGGAGTTACAGGATGGGCTATAAGTCAGTGTCTTGGCTGTCCACACGGCTACGCAAGGGCAGGATTTTTGAGACCCGTTTTATTATTTTTACGGTAGTCAAAAACTTGACCGTTTATGAAAAAAAACAAACATTTCTGTGTGGTCGGATCCTATGGAAATCCAGCAGACTATTGAGTCGGACCCTAAGGATCCTATGCCTTAGTGCATTTACATGTTTGTGTACTCAATATTCTGCCTCGTCTGTTCTAGTCATAGCTTTACTGAAAATGAATATTAAAACCTTCTTAGAAAACCGGACTTTGTCCTTTTATTACTATTTATTTTCACCCTGTCAGTCACTCCCCGATGCCTAAATGCAGATTTGAATTCCGTCTTTTTTTTTCTCTCGTTAGGAACAAGGCAGGTTGGTTGGACAGTGAGCTCAACATGTTCACCCAGCAGTACCTCCAGCAGAGCAAGTGACCCAGGCGGAGCTTCCTTTGGGACTGAGCATCATCAGGAGAACATGTAAAATGCATGCATGGCTAATTTGTGATGTAATTGTAATGTTCTGTTCAGAAGACACGGCTAACACAAGTCAACAGAGCTCTGTGGTAATTGCTATGTGTTTCTATGGAGATAAACTGTGCAGTATGCATGTCATGCAAAGCCTATTTGAACGACAACAGAAGTAAATATTCCTCTCTGTACATCTCCATGTGCGTCCCTTCATCCTCACATGAAAATGTGGTACATCCAAGGAATTTCAGTGTCATGTTTGTAGGATCAGTTATAATTTAACTGAAAAAGTAACACACTTTGTTCTCACCTATTCACTGTTAGCATCTTAACTTGTGGATGTTCTCAACCAGTGTGTAAAAAGCTTCAGTGTACTTCTGCTTTTGGAGTTACGTTGGCTCAAATCAGTTTGCTTTACAGCTCTGATTGAGCAACAAACGTTTCAAGTAGGGCTGCACAATTCAGTGTGAACATTTTGTCGTCGCAATATAAGCTGTACGCAATATTCATATTGGACTGTTTGGAGTGCAATAATTGTTGGGTAATGTAATTCGACTATAATGAACTTAGATCTCTCTTTTTTTTAATGCTATTGTTGTGCTTAGCCAGTTTGATAGACTCATGGCAGCAGATGCTCACACCAAACACTAATGCTTTTAGATGAAATATTAAAGGTCAGAGAGTGTTAGAAGCTCAGGTCAGGAAGGAAAAGAGAAACTGATATTGTTGACAAAATGTTTACCCAAGTTATCGCAAGATTTTCTAATACCGTGCGGCCCTATTTAAAGCACTTTACGAACCAAACAGATTCTGTTTGTGTTCAAAAATATACTATAGTCTCTGTCTAAACACACTGATACCAAGTCGAGTACAAAATCATTTCAATTTGATCCTATTTATAAAACAAAGCAGTGAAGTTTATTCATCATTCAACTTGGTCAAAGTGTTCTATCAACAGAAACCTTTTGACACATGCACAGCTAAAAACCAATTAATCCAGATCCATCTTATATTCAATTTGTAGCCTAATTTATTGTTGACCATATTGTTGAGCCAAATGAACAATAAGTTCAGATGTATGATGTTTGTTTTTGTTGTATAAATGTAAAAACACTTTATTTTGTCAATGTATTTCCTTCTTCAACAATTGGCAAACCTAATTTCCAACAAGGTGATTACACTGTTCTTGTACATGCTAACAAAATAAAAAAAAATTTTTTTCCCTTCTCCTCATTCTGGTGCTTAGCAGAAATGATTCACTTTGAGTCTCGCTCACCTGCAACTTATGTTACAGCTTTATTTGGGGGGAAAAAATGCCCTTGTGATTATTATTTTTTTGAACAGTTTATAGTCCGAGGCCGACTTAAAGCTGCAGTACACAAATTTTTTGAAAAAAATCTTTTACACATTTTTTGAAATTGTGTTGAGATAATCTGTGAAAAATTGAGCTCCTCTGTCTGCTCCCAGTAGCAGCAACAGCAGAAATACAAAAGTTGATCAGAAACATCCAGAGCTGCTGACACAAGAGTGTCATCAATCACTGTCGCTTCCCTTCCCTTTGCTCTCTGCTATGCCACACCACCCCTTCTCCATTTCCCTCAAAACGCTCCGGTTTTTTTTGTGTAATGTGCTCATTAATACTTAACTTACAGTAACGATGAGTTCTGCTCCAGCCTGTTTTGGTTTTTTACGAGCTCTTTGTTCAGACTGCGTGTTTATAGCAGGCATCAGCTGCTGGCTTCTGGTAGGACTGATGAGCTGCAGCCTGAGCTGAGGAGGAGGAGGAGGAGCAGGAGGAGACATGGGAAATATGTGGTTATGGTGCAACATGATAATGGACGCTCTGTTGCTCTTTCAGCTGTGTGAGCGAGGCTGGCCTTTTTCTCACCACTTGGGTGTACTGCACCTGCTGCTGCAGTACAACACATCACCACACGGTGGGACTGCTTGCCTGCTTGATTTGGAGGTTTCCTGTGTGGATTCTTTCTGACGGATTCAGGCTGTGACGCGCGGTGAAACTGGCACGTTATTTCTGATGTTTAAATTAGTACTTAAGGAGAGATACAAGCGTTTGCTCCTTTGCCATCCACCTCCGCGCTTGGCTTCACAGACATGGATACGCAGACGCCCCCTGCAACGGTTAACGGGGGTTGATTTCCTGCCGTTTTCCCAGGAATCTCAGCGCCACACTTCTATATTCCTCTGTGACGCCAAGAGCGAGATGGAAGTGCGTCAGATTGAGCTGTCTCGTGCGTTACTGAAGTTTGTATATACAAGTAGCTGCGCAAAGGCGCACAGCTTTTGCGCTGCGCCACACTTACGCGGCGCGACGTCATTTTTGGAGCGCTTTGGCATCGCCGATAGAGGGAGTCAGAGGGAGAACAGATCTGCTGGTAAATGTTGGTTTACTAGCGTTTAGATTTTTGTCTTTAAAGTGTAATTTTTTATTTTTTGTGAGGTGACACCATGTGCCCTCAAAGCACCTTTTAATTGAAATTTAAATATCTATACTGCTTCGAAACAAGTACGTTGCCATGGTTATTGCTTCATCTGGTGGCAGACTTCCGGGTATTTATATTAATTCAAATATGTATGTATGGGTGGCGACGGGCGGACCATCAGCTGCGCTCTATTTCACGCAAATTGGAAGGTGCGCAGCCACGTGCGTGCGCACGGATTTGCTTGTGCGCCGCGCTTTTCTAAATGTGTCCAAACTGCGCACTCAGACACGAGGCCCCGGGTTTGAGCATTTCTGGGTATATCTGAAAATGGCTGCCCGGACATCTCCCATCAAATCTGATGGAGTTTGAAAAGTCCTGCAAAGAAATTAGCCAAAGACAGACTGTGCGACGCTTGTGGCAAGATATTCAGAAAGACTGAAGGTTGTAATTGCTGCCAAAGGTGGATCAACAAAGCTCTTAATAGTTATGTAAATATGTTTTCTTAGTTTTCCATTGTAATAAATTTGCAGAAATACACAAAATTGTTTCACATTGCCTTAATGAACTGTCAGGGAATAAGAATAAATAATTAACTAAGCTACTGAACAGTTTGACAACAAGGATAGAATATCTGTGTGGCTGAATTGATCTTTTTGTAAAGTGCCTAAAAATTCCATGTTGTGAAGTGGCACTATATAAATAAACTGAATTACTAAAATAAAGATATATAACTTTTCCACGACATTCCTTAAATGCACCTGTTACCGCAGTGTTCAACTTACAAGCACCATGCACACAATTTTCAAATGGGTTCACTTGAAAACTACGGAACCACAAGTTGGGTTTGTTGCGACAAAAACAGAACTCTACTGAAGATATTTTGCTGCAGCTTGAGGTAGTAATTTTAATGAAATTAAAACGTTTGTTAAAAAAAAATATATATATATATATATATATTTAAAAAGAATCTAAGAATTCCTCTATAATTGAGCCATGTCGGCACACTATCGTTACAAAGTACCAGGTAAAAGTTTGGGTGCAGCTCCCATAGCTTCTGGAAAGCCGTCAGTGGATGTTTTCATGAGTGATATTGACGAAGAAAATCAATAATAAAGAAAAAGATTACAAACTGGGAAAAAAAAAAAAAAAAAGCACCAGAAAAATGTTTACCATGCTTTGATCCGCCAAAGAAAAACATTAGTGAAAGAAATATGTGAAAGTAAAAGTTATAAAAGGTGCAGTTAAAAGAAAGGTTCACTAAAAGTTATCTGGAGGTCTTTTTGTTCATCCACACAATCTCCATGTAGAAAATAATCAAAATACAGAACATAATTTATCAGGAGGTGTGAGCCTTTTTTTTTTTTTTTTTTTTTTTTAAACAAGTACTCTACATATATTTCCATTGTCCATAATAGAAACATTATACATCAAAATATGATAAGGCAGAGGTAGTCTCATAGACTTTCACATACATGTACACACATATGTGTGTATGAACATACAGTCACAGTATTCACTCTAATGTAAGGTTTAACAAATTACAAGATAAATGGGAAGCTGCTCTGATTCCTAGAAGGTCCTACATATTAATAATTAAAAAAAAAAAAAATTAGTCAACCTCAGATGGACAAGATTACTTAAATAAATCCAAAACTCAGAAGCAGTGGATAGTAAAAGTCTACCCTTACTGTATCCATGGGAGTTAAGAAGAAGCGAGCTGCTCCCGACAGGATGGATTTATTCACCGAGTCATCATCGACACTAGAACCTCAAGAAAAGTAGCTATTTTGGCATTTTGCTGGAAACACGCGAAGGACATAACCCAAGAGAAGCAACAGTTACTGCCAGCAATCTGGGATTGTCCATTAGCTGACTTTAGGTTTTTAATCTAGAGGCAACTAGTACGTAAGGAGCAACTACACACCCACATGTGTCTGATACGTTCCTCTTGTAACTACTGTAAGTGCTTTAATCTAGTCAGCATTACACACTCTCACAACAGTAGCAGATTAAGATCCTGGGGCAACGCTATGAAAATTAGAATAAGCTTCATAAAGTTTCTTAAAAAAAACCCAACAACAACAACAAAAACGCCACAAAATTAATACTAGGGAAAAAAATCTACCAACCCCTCAAGGCATCAATTTTTCAATTTCACCTAATTTTTCCACACAAAGCTCAAAGGAACTCGTAACAGTTCCTTAATATATTTTAATTCCCTGGAGCAGGAAGACATGGACTCCATATGAAGGTATCTGCTTCCATCTGCCTTTCAAGACATTCTAGCAAAAACAATTGGTCAATATGAAACTTATGACAAAAAAAGCAAATTGGAGAAGTGCCTGCAAATGTCTTTCAATTAGACTTCAGCATTAATTTAGAGTAATATGTACAGCAGGTCAGTGGTTTCTGGAACAATGACTAAGAGACCCTTAGACCCCCTTCAGAGGTGAACGATCACGCATTCATACATCTACATGAACTGCTTTGTGCAGGAAAACATGCCATCAAATTCTAGGCACATACCGTTAGACCAGTGGTCTCAAGCTAAAGTCCTAAAGCACTTTTAGATGTGTCCCTTCTCCTACATACTTGAATTAAATGGCAAAACTGCCATCCTGGCATGCAGTCAAGCTCTGCAGAGTTCTGTTCATGAGCTAGTACCAGAGCCAGGAGTGCTAAAACACAGAGACATCTAAAAGTTGCAGGACGCTGGCCCTCAAGGACAAGAATTTGAGACCTCTGGTTTAGACGGCCTGCTGTCCATAAGCTTATGTTTTCATTTTTAAAAGTTCTTCTCCTTCAACATGTTTTCCTAGATTGACACGGTAGAAGATATCTTGCAGCTACTGTGCTTACAGAGGACATCGTTTCCGAACAAGCGGAGTTTTTGATGCTATTGAGTTCACTTCACTGCAAATCAGAAACTTTGGTAGACACCCATTTGATGGACAAATGTTTCCAGACATTTTCAGCAACTTAACACAAGCGATATTACCACAGCCTCCTAAATCCACCGTAAAGCAGCAGGTGAGAAACATCCTAAGAAAATTCCATCAACACTTTTGTCAGAAAGGCACAGATGTTCAGAGAAGAAAGGATGCTCTTCTAGATGTATACATCTAGAAGAGGCGACTTCTTTTTAGAGGTTACATATCTGCATTCAAACGTTAATACATTTTCCATGTTAAAGGTGGAGGCAGTTTGAGGGTTGGGAAGGTAGTGAATCTCGGCTGAATTTTCTAAAACATTCAAATCTTTTCAGTTATGAGGTAATACTAATGAGGTGACTTGTTGCTTGGAGGCTTGTTTTCAAATAATATGTACAACAATATATACAACAAGTGCATATGACAATACTTCAGGAAAAGAGCCGTTTACTGCTGAAAAGCATGGTAATAATGAGGTAAGGAGCTGGAATTGCTTACAGCAGGACTATATGACTGAGGTAGCTGGCTGTGGTTAAAAACTCCTGAGCCTTGTGGTGCATGAGACTGGGGGGGCTGGAAAAAAGTGAAAGGCCCCGGTGCTTGGGAGGAGAACCCTGACGAAGAAGATGGAGAAGAAGTGGGGGAGGAGGATGGTGGATAACCCATCACTAACCCCATGTGAGGGTTATAAGGTGGCAGGCTGAAAGGCAAAAAGCTAAGCAGCGACCCAAGGTCCACGTTAGTGTTGCATGGCAAATCATTAGAGACAGCAGGGGTCCGAGGTAATGCATGCGTGTCCCCACCGACATCCAGCCCGTCACCCAATATTTGCTTCTGGGGTGAAGCAGAAATGGAGGAATTCGCGGTGCTTAGTTGAGGTGAAGGGTTGCTCTGAAAGTCCAGCAGGAAGCTCTCCATGTCAGAGCGCGGGTATGAGGAAGGCCCGTACTGATACTGTGACATGTTAGCATAGGGCTGCTGCTGTGATGCCGCTGGTGGCTGAAGGCCATGGCGAAGTGAGTGGGAAGAATGTGTCGTCAGATGATGTCCTACACCCATGCTTGAGGACAAGGACCCTTGGACGAGTCCATGAGGATGCCCCATAGCAGGGATTAGATTTGTCAAGGTGTAGGAAGTGCTCATTTCCCTGGTAAAAGCTTCAGAGGTATCCTTAGAGGCAGAACTTATCACAGAAGACTCTGGACTGGGCTCCTCTTTGACTGGACAGGCGTTGGTTGAGGTCTGAGGAGCCACATGAGTGCTGGGAGTAGACGGTGGCATCAAACCAGACTCCTGTGCATGGCTCTTTTTCAAATGGCGGGTCAGGTGGTCTCTGCGGCCAAATCGTTGCGCGCAGCACGGGCAAAGGAAGTCACGGCGGCCAGTGTGCACCACAGCATGACGCCGTACATCCTTGCGGGTATAAAACCGCCGGTCGCATCGTTCACACGAGTACTTCCTCTCTCTCAATGGCACGTTAGGGCTTCCCTCTGTTGAGAGGGGCGTGTCACTGTGTTCACCCAGGTTCTCCAACATAGCTGCAGACTCCTTCATGCATTGCTGGCCCGCCGTAGTGCTGTGGAAGGCAACCAGGTGGCGTTTGTAACCCAGCTGAGTGTTGTACTGTTTTCCACATTCCTGGCATTGGAAAAGCTGCCTACTGGCTGGGAGGTCCTCATAAACATGCCCTTTGAGATTATCCTGGTGAAACATGGTCTATTTACATGGAAATTGGTGGCTCCGCAGCTGCGCAGGACGCTGACCAAGAGCCGAAGCAGATACAAACAAGAGTCATGAGGAGAAATAAACATTAGTCACTAGTATTGTGGTTATTCTCTTAACTCCAGAATGAATGAGTATTAGTAGGAACCATTTTTTTTTTTTTTTTTTTTTTTTAAAGTTTGCTGTTCTTCTGCAGGAATTCAAAAATGATCCGATTACTGTTGATGGGGAAAGTCCAGCATTTTAATTGCGCTAAGGAAGATGCCATAGCAACCCCAAAGGGGCTGCAGTCATGAGATGTTTTCAGAGGACGGCTCAGTTTAGTGTTTTTTGAGAAGGGCAGTTGTGCTGGCCTCCAGTCTATTTTAGGACCGAAAAGATCTAAAAACAGACAGTGCCAGCTGCCAAATCACCTGGGTAGTCCACCGTCATGACAAACCTGAAAAGTGAACACAAAAAGACAAGCAAAGTCACCAAAATGTTAAAATCACCAGTAAATGGAGCAACAAAAGATAAGTAGAAATATGAGTCACTACAGAATCATGGAAGGTGTAGAATCAGCTCACTTAATCTGCAGACGCACATGCAATATATATCTATATGCATTTACACGCACATTTAAAAAATGCTCAACACCAAAATATTATAGACATTTCCATTGAAGCAATATATCTGTCAGTGTTTTGATTCTTAGCGTTCATGTTCCTGCCACTGCAACCGCACTCTGGGACGCTGCAGGATATTATGGGAGGGTACCCGAACTCCCTCGTTTGCATTGCTTTATAGACAATGACCAAAGTTTGTTTAATTTTTGTCCTAAAGGAATTTCTGATTCGGGACACAGAGCAGTCATCACCTTCAACTCTTGCGTCTACTGATTTATTTACATGTTTACCAAACAGCAGAGGTCATATTTCTGAGAAGTCGTCGTATCTTTGCGCCTGCAATCAACCATGTGTTGACAAATGGACAGAAAAGTTTCCTCCTGTTTTTTGTGGCTCTGAAGCTTGTGCTAAGCTACGAGCTACTTATTTTTCGGGGAAGAAGTTGGTGTTTCATAGAGTGTTTTTGCATGGCTGACCCCTTTATTCTGTTGGTGTGTCCCTGGTGCGGGAGCTGCAGCGGCCAAAACACTACTTTATATCGCAAAGCTAATTCTGTAAAATTCATTCCAGTTCAGTCTGTGGAGCAGCAGCGGATTTAACTCATCATGAAGCAGAATTTGATTTAGAGGCTAAGAACGTCAGCATTTCAACATAGATTTAGTCAAATCTGGTAGAAGGTTCTCTAATTTAAGTGGCCAACCTGAAAAGCAATCGATGACAATGGTAGTTTACTGAGACATATTTGTGATCAGGCAGAGCTCAATCTCAAAGATTAATCTCGGATCAGATTGTAGCTGGGGTAACTAAACTAACTACTAACTTTGGGAGCCCAAATTATGTAACAACAAACAAACAAATACTTTAAATCGTTTAAACTGTGGGCCCTGAATCTATAACCTATGAAAGCTTAACTTTTTGAATGGAACTAAGCAACTTTTGAATTATATTCCAACTTTTTGGAAAGGCGCCTGGTATATTTCACAGACACTCAGACCTATTTGCGTCAACATGTGGGGACTGGGCCAAAATCCCAAGGATATATAAACTTTTGGTTAGGGTCATTTTGGGAAGTTCCTGTGGTCCTTATAATTTTAAGAATAGTAAACAAAGTCGTTTCACAGTAAATGGCTTCACCCAACCACCAACCAAAAGAACGTTTTTATGTTATTCATGTCCTCTAGAAAAATGGCCAAAAACGCCCAGAATAATAAATAAATAAACCATCAACTTCGCCAGTTTACACTTATGATCACAACTGTGTAGCAAACTTTTAGTCCCTGCAGAGTTTGCAGCAGACAAAGTGAGACGTTCAAAGCCTGCTCTGGAACTGATGCGGCCGAATCGATGCCTGCAGCTCAGTCAAAGGCTAAACTTCGCTGCTAGCCTGCTGGCGGAAACTAACTTTGCACAAACGCGTTTCTGACTCGTCTGCTCGGCAACAACGCGCCGGGTTTCTCTCCGGGTCTTCCCCAAAGAGCAGCCGGCGTGTCTCTGACAAACGGAAGACCTTCGTCCAGAGCAGGAGGGTTGCTCGTAAACAAAAGACGAACGCTTGAAAACTTCTGCCGAAGGTTGTTGTGACTTCAATTCTCCACTTTTCTTGCAGGGAACCGGAGCAGACAAACGGGGTTGGGTTCTCCAGGCAGACGAAAAACACCGCCGTACTCACCGGACGCATGTCTTTCCAGCTTTCCGCCCCGTTTTGCGCTTCACGGCGACATGATGGGAGAAGTTTGGAAGCTGTTTGTTGGAGTTTGGGCCTGGACAGCGGGGCGCCGCGCTGGAGCCCAGGCATTCTGGGAGAGTGACGTCACGTAACGACGGGGAGGACGACTGTCCCGCAGATATTAGACTCGAGGCAATATTTAGCTGCTCCTATTTTGTCTTTCTTCTTTATTAAAGGACAAAGCACAACAAGTACACAAAGAGCAGTAGTCTCAACTTGAGGCAGGTGGTTGTAACAACACCATGTACATGAACCACATTCAGAAAAAACTCTCATTATACTCATTATATGCCTCACAGTGTTTTAATAGGAGCTGAATGTAGTTGAATAGGTAGAAATTTAAAAGTCACAAAGCAAGAGGTTTTTCTATTGAATTTACACTTGTGATTAATAATAAAAAAACTGCTAAAAATGCAATCAAATTAATTAAAAAAAAAAGATAATTCATCATTTCTTGGATAGTTGTTAAACCCAGGGGCTTTACATCGCGATGATGACGGTGTGAACTTCCTCCCTCTCCCCTCATCTTTGGTCCTTCTTCAGGTCCATAGCGCCTCTTTTTTGTGGGTGCAGTTGAGGTTTTATTTGAGCTTTTGTGATGTTAATCAACCACCCCAAGTTGTAAAACACTTTTTTGAAATTGCTGTTATTTTAAGTGTAAAAAAAATTGTTTGGACTAGAAATGAAACAAAATATTCTTGGAAAAAATGTTGTTAGCATTGGCCAATCTTGTTGCAGAGATTAAAAGTTCAAACACACAGTTCCTAACCCCTTCAATTGACCTGAAGTACATTCACTGTCTAAATGTGAACTATCTTCCCAAATGACTCAAAGAGAAGAGCTGATGCTTCGTTTGTGGACAGCAGAGCTCTGTTTCTCATCTTTGTATGTAGCGGCATAATTGCCCAATAGAAATTATGCTGGCTAACAAATTATGTAAAGTTAATCATAGCCAAGACCAAAGATATTGTCACACAGCAATGTGAAAATGCTGAAGACACTATTTGTATAGTTACAATAAATGAGCACAGAACACCAAGTGACTGATGATTCACATTTTTGTTGCATATTCGCTTTGTGATTTTAATTTGTCACTGTCCTGCATGGCAGATCAGTTACTTTGCTTTAGTGCTGAATAATTTGTTCCTAAAAAAATGGTTTAGCTCAAACACAAGGAGCATCCTTTGGGTATGCTGGGATCCCGCCATTACATTAAAAAAAAAACAAAATTCATTTTGGTCATTTAAATTTATTTTAAAAAAATAAAGTGATCATTCAAAAAAATATATATTACTTAAAATGGTCTTGAGAGAAAGGACAGTAGCCTCACTTACTGTTTTCTGGTTCAACTTTTCAAAGCACTCAGCACAGATATATGGAAGCCCATTTCCATCACCCTTATGAAAAAAATAAACGTGCGCCTTATAATTATGAGATCTCATTATTATGAGATAGCAAAGTCATAACTGCGAGGTAGTATCTTATTATTGTGAACAAAGTCATAACTATGACACAGCAAGTCACAATTTTCAGATAGTATCTCCTTATCATGAGATCGTAATTATAACATACTATCTTAATCATCTTTGCTTGCATCATCCAATTCTTAGAAATTACTTAGTTTCTAATTGCCTACTGTTCATTAATTATCTGCAGGCCCTAGAATTAATTTGCCCCAAATGTGTTTCTGTTTCCTGTCTAAATGTTGCGATGTAATTCACATTTAAATCTGTTACGTCTTAAAGTTACGAACTTGTAAACAGTGTTTTATAGAATAAGCAGACTCCGTTGCTTTGTTATCGTAAAGTGCAACAGCATAAGCAGCCTATTTCCTGGAGGGGGATAGGTTTTGTTGCATTCCTGCGGAGGATTTGACCTCTGAACTTAGCTTGTCCTGCAATGGTACGGCTGCTAACACTGTACCTCTGCCTCGACAGGAAGATGTGTTTGTAGTGTTGGTTTGAACTCGGCAGCAGACACACCAGCAACCACTGCACAATAGCGTTGTCTCGCGTCGAAAGGAGCCTATTCTTCGACTCTACTTAGCCGCTGCTGAACAGTTCAGTCGCGATTGCTTTTCGGTTGCTTAGTAGCCACCCAGCAGAGGCGAGCGGTAAAGAAATGAAGGACAAGCAAAAGAGAAAGAAGGAGCGGACCTGGGCTGAAGCAGCTCGAATGGTAAGGAATAAGACTCGGTTTGCATGTAAACCGTGAATGTTTTAGAAGAGAAACGATTTTAATCCAGACACATTGCTGCCTGTGGACATTCCACTCACGACCACATCCTAGCGTCTGGTGTTTAGTTAGCCAACTATTAGCAGCTAGCAGCTTAATCACATTAATGCGAGAATTAATCTTGCCAACAAATACTTTGTGTTTAGCATGAACGCCAGTCCACTTTTACGATTGTTGTTTTTTCGTAAAACGTGTCTTGTGTAAAGTATTAAAATGGGACAAAGTGAAACCCCTCAAAGCTGGGCAACAAAATAGCCGCTTCTTATTCAGGTCTTTGTTTGCTAGGAAGCTAGCTAGCTAGCTGGTTAGCCAGTAGCTCGACGCTTTTGAGCATCTAAACAGCCTCAACGCGCAAATATAGCACAAACTGGCTCACAACGCGACTCCAATACCTAGGTAATTTGTATGCAACATATATTTAGGGTTATATGTGAAGCAAAAAAAATTATTTGGAAATAACATTTTGAAGGCAAAGCTATTTTAACATCATCAAGGTTAACGTCTTCAAGTGTCTTGAGAATTTCCTCTTGCTGTTAATAATGCACCAGAGCTGGATTCAATGTAACCTTCGTGTAAAGCAACACCCAATTAAAAACAAAAGCAAAGCAGTTTGCAGGAGGAGCATCAATGGTTGTAATTGAAGTTTTTCAGTTGCCAGAGACATAAGTACAAACACAGCAGGTTTGTGGTCAGGATAAGGCCTGTCTTGGTTTAGCCTGTCTGCAAAATTAATATTGCTATTGGCTGGGTTTTATCTAAAGTAACAGACACCACACATGCTCTTGTAGACATTGTTTTCTAAATAATAACATGTTTTCAAATGCATAGATAAATACAAGTCTTCACTTTATAGTCTTCAAATTATTCTTTGATTACAAATCAGTTTTCTGGCCGATTGGCAATAGCCGATTTTTAAAAAGACCGACATGTCCATTATGATTTTGGCCGTTGCCAATTTGTTTTGTCTGAAACGTCCTAAATGTAGCAACCAATTTGCTAAAAGAGGGGTAACTACTGCTAACTGCAAATGTGCAGGCATGACCTGGTGGGTGGGTCTGTTGGTCAAACTTCTCTCACAGGAGAGCAGAAGAGGACAGTGGTTAATTTTTTAGACATTTGAGGTAGATAAGATCACATCCAAGTATCGGCTGATTACTGATCTCCCAAAACTAAGGAAATCGGCACAGTTTCCTTAAGTACAAACACATAGATTTGTGGTCAGGTTCAGGCCCAACCAGTCACAGGAAGTGACTGATTGGGCTTCACACAAACTGGACGATTTGGAAGGTTTTCTTGCAGAGCCAGTCTGCTTGCAGTGTCATTTATATAAATCCTCTATGAAGGTTAATTTTATGAGAATATAGCTCCAACAATCGCCTTGAGTATAAATGCCATACCGCTGTCTTGGCTCCCGCAAAAGCGTGACTATAACTCGGCCATTCGTGGGGAAACACACTGGCGATAAAGTAAATTTAACATTTCATGACATTTAAATCCGTGTCAAACTCTGATGATCGCTAGTATAATTGTGCAAATAATAGAGCATACATATGTATATCTTGTATGCTTCACAATGTTCTAACATAAATTGTAATAAACCCAATTCTTAAAGTTTGGGGCTTTTATTTGTGCTGTAACTATGAATTACACCTACTGAGCACAAAGTATAGAATTGGATTGAGTAGATCAACCCTTATGGATCGGGCACATTGCCACCGATACCCAATCTAAATTTTTTTTGTGCAGATATTGATATCGTATTGGAATATCTCTAACACCAAGCCAAGCGCAGCCCCTCACCTGGCAACCCAAGTGGAGCTCCACCCACATCATTACAAGAGATGCATTTTGTTCTGCTGTGGATTTATGCTGCACAGTGGCTGACGAAAAAGAAAAATGTTTTGTTTTCGCCTGTAATCTGAATATGCATGTTGTCCCACTCGCAGAGAACAGAGTTGCATGGCTTCATTTTATTTTTACATGTAATGTTCCTGCAACATTAACGTAGAAAGCTGTAGTTTGCGCAGTTCGATTTAGGAAAGAGTTCTTTGAAAATAACATGGCAGGATTTGCCAAAATACTTGGACCGAAGGACGTTTCTGTCCCTATTGTCCATAACAAGTCTACAAATTATGGTGATGTAAGCACATAATAATATCTTGTGTTGTGCTTTGTATTGTTATTCACATGTCGGGCGCTCGGACATTGCCTGAGGTTTTTTTTTTTTTTTTTAACATGTTGAGAGAAGTGTTTCTCCTCTAACCTTGCAAACATATATTTTAAATAAAGATAGCAAAAACAGTCTAAATTACTGTGCTGATGTCGGCTGCTGGATGTCATGACACACTGCCCTGAAGCAGAATCCCGGAAGCAGAGATTGAATCAATAACATAAAGGTGTCTCAGATACGCAGTGTTCAATCCTTCAGTGGTTGTGGCTTGAAGGTTTGCTCAGGGTTCTGCACTTCTTCTGCTTCTGGGTCAAAGATGTATGGTTGTGCCACTATGTATCTGATTGTTGCCTTTTTCACCCATCTGAGGTGCTAATGTAAACACCTAGTTAGGAGTGCGTGACCAACGGTAACTTATTTACATGGTTGAGACGTAGCCCTAAAACGCCGCATTCCTAAATGAGCGTTTAGGAAATCTGCCTGATCAGGCAGAGCTGATCAGGTGAAATCTCAATATCTGAGAATGATTTTAGGTATTAAATATAATGAACATGTTTTGTAAGCCACAGACCCACGCCAGCTTGTTCAAGGACACATAATGGTGGACCTTTATCCACTTACTGTCAGCATGTCACTAGCTTACTGGTGAAGGACGAACAAGTTGTGATAATGAGCACAACCTGTGAACCCATGATTAATTTTTTTAAATTTTTAAAGTAAGAACTGAAGTAGCTAAATGGTTGTTTCCCGCTTGTGTGCTGAAGGAGTCAAATAATAAAGACTGGTGACTGACTGTTTGACAGTACTGCTAGAAAAAGTTGAGAAATATGTTTTCTCCAATGTAAATCATTTGTGTTGCAGCATTTTGAGAAACCAGCACACGCTCTCCCCCAGAGGACTTGCTAAGTGCTGTGGTAGAGGCATTGGGGCAGTCCACTAACAGCCCCTAATTTTTTCGTGTTGAAAAATGTTAGTTGCAAAAATCCTGAGGTGCATGAGCAAGCATCATAAGTTAGAAAATCGGGCTGCACTAATTGCAGTTTTCTGGCTGATCTTTTAAAAAGCCTAACCTGCCAATTCCGATTTTGTCTGACACCAATTTTTTTTCTTAAATGTTGCTCAATATAGCAAGAAAGTTGCTGAATTGCCAATTCTACATCTATTGTTTGACATAAACATGCAGACATGACCTGGTGAGCCGGTGTATCAGTCAAACCATTCTTTTGGGACAGCAGAGGACTGTGGGTAATTTTTAGACCTCTCCCGAGATAGATAAGAACGGTGGATAAGATCGACTACATAGTAAATTGGCTGGCCGATGAATCGGTGCACCCTTATTAGAAACGACAGCGGGTGAAGCAAGCAGATAGGTGCAGCACAATTGATGCTGCTCTCGCCCAGTTCAGTGCATGAACTATAAACCTAGTTTAGTCCGTCTTTTCTGTCACTTTCAGAGGGCAGCGTAAAGTGAGGAGGATAGCTCGGCTATTCCATTATTAGCTTATTGACTCTTTGTATTTCAAATTATCTGTTTAATTAAGGTAGATTATTAAAAAATCAAGTCTTGTATGACTTGTCGTTTTGTTCTCTGTTAGCGAGGCATGCAATTCTGATCAGATGGAGAGGTGCAACTCTATCTCGCATGCAATGGTCTGTCATATGACCTTATGTCATGCTTGAAACTGGAGATAACACACTGGGGGAGACCCTGTGGTTCTTGTGACATGGCTCCCAAAGAAGAGCTGGCTCCTTTGGCGCCGAAACGTCTCAATTTATTATCTGAGACCCGTATTTTAGCTTGACTTGGCCAGATGTGTTTTGCATGATAAATCATTTTGCATTTTGTGTACCCTATATAAGAAGCCTTATACTTGTTTAATTTTATATGTTTGTTCTGTCAGAAAAGCAGGATTTTTTAAAATTTGTTTTTGTATAATATTTTAATCAAACTTTACATTTTTGTCACAAAAACAAATGAAGCAAGTCTAATGAACAGACCCATAATTCACAATAATTATATAATTAAACTGCAATCAGATGCTACACTTTTCTCCTCACCACTGTTGTCTGTTCCACGTCCTGTTCTCACATTATGGTTTGGTCCCATATCCTCACACATGATTGGCCACTAGGTTGCCACGCTAATAAAAAAAAAAAAGTTCTGCCCTGAGCCGAGTCACAGAGTGAGAGCTGAGCAGCAAAACGGGGGTGGGGGGAAAAAATGCAGAGCAGTCTAACACGAAGTCCCGAGTTGAAATATTCCCGACCGACCCATTGCCACTGTGTAATACGTGTGTATCCTGAAGTACTAAGTAGTTCACTTTAAGGCGTTCCTCGTAATGTCAGCACATCGCTGGATGGATGTGTTGAACTGTTTACCATCCTGAACAATAAAGAGATGGAAGGATTTGTCTGCTCATCAAAACACCCGCTTCTGACCTATGCTTAAGGTTCATTTTGTATGCATTTTTATTTATGTACATGTGAAATCAGGGATCCTCAGTGCCAATGCCCGATGTCCTGCGATTTTAGCTGCGTTCTTGCTCCAACACTGCTGATACAAATGGCTTAATTAGCCCCTCGGCATGTTGTCAAATTCTGCTGAAACCAGCCGACTACCCATTTGTTTGAGTCAAATGTGCTAAAACACGGAAGCCTCTAATACATGCAAGTGAGTGGCTCTCAGGACTGATTTTGAACAGCCTTGTGTTACATCATTCAAAGAGGTCTGATAGAGATGTCTTTCAGAGTCCTTCTCTGGACTGCACACGGTTTAGATTTTTTACATGAAGCTTTAATTCTCCAAGTTTTCTTAGCTGAGTTTTTGTTCTTCAAAAAAATGTATCTTCCAGGTCCTGGAGAACTTCTCTGATGCACCCATGACTCCCAAACAAATCCTCCATGTCATCCAGACCAAGGGGCTGAAGGAAATGAGGTCAGACACAAACGCACAGGGTCACAGTTTTGCTGGATGGAATAACTTCAGACTGTACTAAGTGCTTTCAGACTACAATTGTCTAGTTTCCTTTAAGTGAGCAGGTGTCAAATCAAGGCTCTTGGTTGTCTTGGAAAGTAAACATTGTGCACTTAGCAGATAGTGGCAAAACAGAATACAGGTCACTGCTTCAATAATTGCAAGTCATTTTTAAGACAAAATTGCCATGGTGGATCTTTAAACCACACATTTATCTTTGTGAATATATAATAAAGTCATCTAATTGAACAATTGAGCGATCTCAAATATCACGCTAAGACGTGTTTAGATTTTTCAAATTTATTTGACTTAGTACAGGAATTTTGTAATACTATCTGTATAGCATTTTTGCAATTTAAGTTCATACATAGGTTAAATTTTCCTGTGGTTAATAACTGACTGTCTTTCTGTCTCCATGAACTTCTTCAATTGCTGCCAACTATAAACAGAAGGTACGTTCATAGTTTTCAAGTAAATGTTGAAATTGGAGCGTTTTTTTTGTTTGTTTTTTTTTCCCTCTTGCTACAAATAGCATTTCCTTTTCCCCTTTTGTTATTTTACCCGCCCAAGGATTTATTTAAAGTGCAACTTGTTGACCAAGTATAAAAGCCACATATAGGTGGCATTTTAACAACATGACAGTTTTGCTTTTTGGTTCATACACCATAATAAAACTCAAGTATTTCTTCGTATAAAAGTTTCTCTTGCAGAACACGATCCTGTTTAGTCCAAGACAGCATGACTAAGTTAGGAGTGCTAATATTTCAGCTACAAACATCGTTTTTGTGTCAGAATTTCTGAGGAAAAAAAAAAAAAAAAAAACTGGGACAGACCAAATGCACGTTTGGTAAATACTATAAGGACTAGAGGTCTTATTTATGAAGCTTGTGTACGCAAAACACTGGAGGAAATAGGAAAACTGTCAAAGCTGAAAGTTATCTTGATCTTGATGAATGATGCGATAAATGCCCACCTCCAATTTAAAGCTATAGCAGTTGTTCTTCCTCAAAAAGAGGATTTTTTTGGCACTAAAGCCAAAGGAAAATATATTAAATGCTCATCCATAAAGTGTATATTGCACTCTGTAATTTAATTCCCAAAATCAAACACGATTTATAAAAAACAATGTGGAATAGTTTCACATGTACTTTTTACATTTCAAAAGGACTTGATATATTATGATAAGATAATGGTGGACATAAACGTACTCTACCGTCTCTGTGGAAAGTCTAAAAGTTGATATGTGTGTGTCTGCAGTGGCACCGCTCCTCTGGCCTGCCTGGTCACCATGCTGCACTCTCAAGTGAGGGGAGACAGAGTCAAGAACAGCATTTTCTTCAAGCTTCCTGGACGAATGAGCTTGTTCACTCTCAAGGTATTTCCTTTTGAAATTGTTTTACCTGCTTAAATTAAAATAACATGGAATTACAACTATTTTCCACATGAAGTAACTCTAACAACCCAACGTAGAAGTAATGCATTGGTTTACCATCTGCCGCAGGCAGCCAGTTTTCGTTTACAATCTTGGTCACAAATTGCTAGTTTGTGACTAAAAGCCAAAAGCCCTTTATAGTAAAGTGTTGTATCACTCATGTTTCAACAGTACTACCTCATTTTTCTGCCATTTTTTTTCTGTAGAAAAATGCCCTCCAGTGGACAAAACCAACTTCAGAGTCGGAGGTTCCACCAGAACCAGTGGGAAATGTTGCGCATCCAACTTCAAGCTGCAGCAGCTCAGTGGCAGGATCTGCCGTTGCCCTCGTTGACTCCAGTGAAACCGTTGAACAGGAGAGCTGTGACTCCTCAGAAACGATTGTAGCGGCCATCATAGACAATGATGGTAACTCGATAATACACACATCATTAATTCATGTTTTTGCATTGAATCTTCAAAAGACTTCAACTTTTTCATACACCTTAAAACATAGGCAGTGCGTCTATATTTTCCATAATTGATCTTCAGTTTAATTTACTTAGTTTAGGATAGTTTTGAAGTGAGGATACTTTAACTTATCAGAACTGGCTCAATGGAAAGATTTCATAATAGGCAGTCAAATGTATTGCTAAAAACTGCCTGTTTTACCATATTTGTGGGATGCAATTTTGTGTTGTATAGTAACGTATTGCTCAGTAAATATTACCTATAAATTCATTCAGTAAATATTACCTATTCATTAGTGATAGGCCACAGTACCTTAGCCCTGAAGGGATTTACAGATTTAATATACCATCATGATGTTGTAATTATCCAAACCACCAACCAATTCCACACAAAAACATCAATATAATGAGGCCTACTATTATAGAGGTCCTGTTTGGCCCTGATATTAACATCAATATTAAGTGAATGGATTTCAATGCAAAGTTTCCCCCAGAGAACTTGCTAAATCCGGTGGTTAGAGTGCCAGGACGGTCCACCACCAGCCCGCTGTGTTTTTGTTTGAAAAAAATGTTAATTTGACAAGAAATGTACAAATGTTGGTGGGTAATTATATGTTACTGGAAGACATTGCCAATGATGCTTAAACACACAACTATGATTTTAAAAATGACAAAACACAACAAACAAACAAAACAATCCCCATCAAGTAATCAGCCAGTGGATCTTAAAACACTACGTAATGTTTAGAGGCAGCATTACATACTTAGTTCATTTGTGCCTAGCACAGTGAACTAAGCAGCTGCTTAAAGCACCACGGGCCTTCAGGGATTTTAAAAATCTAGAATTTGAACATCGTTTATTGCGAATGACAGTGGCTAATATGATTACAGTCTACATACGACTGCGCCGTCCAGATTATTCCACCAGCAATGTCTCCCAGAAGTCCGGTGCCTTCAAGTCAGTGCCATCGCTAAGCATCGTATCAAACACTTTACATTTGTTTTAAATCGGCTGCATGCTGTGTGATCAACTGTTTGAGGATGTTGGACGTATTTTATCTTTTTGTTATTATTAAAGTTCTGGACATTTTGCCACTGGCCCTAGTAACCATGTCTTGGATATTTTCTAAAGCAAAATGTGGAGCATGTGCAATATGTCATCACCCAAACGTGTCACATATAATGTACTGGACACATTACATGTGACACGTTTGTCACACAGTGGGATTGTTAAGCAAGCAGCTTAACTATTCCAAGGAATTGAACAACTGGGTTCTCTTCAAGAACCGGTTCTTGATTCCCATTCCCATCGACACTCTCATATCTATCGAGGAAAAAATATTTTTGCAATATATATCGGCATTGTTTTGTTACCTAGCTCTAGCCATAACACACTGTCTGTTAAGAATAAAGTAACACTTTTTTATATTACAGCCAACATTGACAGTCTTTCCAAATCCCACAAACTCACAAGTATGAATATTCCAATGGTTGCAGTCAACACTGTCCAAATAGTATCACTTGTGAGTCAAACTTGGGGAAGTGGAACAGACCCACCTGCTGGTATGTTTGTTCCTTTTAAACTGCTAACTTCACCAGAATTTCCACAGGTTTGGTGCTTGTCACTTGGCCTTTTTCTTTGTTGTTTCGAAACTATTACAAATGTTGTGTCAAATGATACTTGCTTAATTTAATATTATTTTTCCTGGGTTATAGCATCAGTGGATGAGAATTCATCCAGTGCCTCCTGCTCCACAGAGCTGCAGACTCCCAGCAGCCACCCTCAAACACGTCTCAGCAGGGCAACAGGACAGCAGGGACGCACGGATCCTCAGCAGAGCCAACACGCTCAGACTAGACTGAGTCGTTCAAGACAGGTGAGCACTCGAATGTAAAGACATCAAATGTAATTTAGTTTCAGACTACAGTCTCCTAAAGACTACTTAAGTCCTGGAATTTTGTTGGAACGGCTTTCCATGCATCACAGACATATTCTGTCATCCCTTCACTTTGTATGTAGATCATGAGGATCTGTGTTTAAGCGAAGTATCTTCAAGGCAGGATGTTGCATCTAAGCACTGCTCCATAGCACAACAGCCCTTATTCTCAGTGTGGCAGCATAACCTTTGCTGTAATATTTGGAATGAACTTTGTAGTTTGACATTTTCTGAGTTGAGGGAACTTATAGCATTACTAGCTTAGTGGGGTTGAGGTTTAAGCTGCTTTTTTACTTTCACATCCAAATCATAGTTTTTGCAGCTTGGAGCTGAAAAATCTGCAAAGACATGTTTTTGGTTGAAATTTTAACTTTTCTAATGTGTGCACAAAGCATAGAAGTTCTGACTTCTTCTGTTTTTCCCTATTTTCTACAGTCAGGAAGACAAAGGAAGAAGGCTGTCATGATGCCCCGTGTTGTCCTCACTCCACTCAAGGTCAACGGAGAACATGTGTCTACAGGTAAAGATGTAAAAAGTGTAAACTGTGTACTGAAATTCTGTTTTGGCTTGCTGCTTTTCACATATTAAATTAAACAGTACTTGAAAACTGTATTTTTAAGCATAGAGAATGTATTACAGATTGCCTGAGTCTGAATATGGGGGCAAGTAGGACATATTTCTCAAATTATCATTATTATTTAGAAAATATTGCTGCGGCTATGGTCAATGACTTTGCTCTTCTGTAACTTCTGTAGCTTTTTTATTTTGTTTTACTGAAAATACTTTTAATACTTTTAGCAATAGAAAAACATTGCAATAAAACAAAATCTAACTCGCCCATTTAAATCCATTTAAAAATCTGATGCATATTTAAATCCACCCATTTCTATCAATGGCATTCATCTAGTGTATTGCTGATTAAATACTTTCAAAGTAAATAAAAACAACAGTAGCTGTTGACATTTGTGCTGCAGACTGCAGTCCTACTATTCACGGCACAAAGCCAAGAAGGACTAAGGGTTTTCATTGGATTAACCCAATGTCCTTCAAGAAAATCAACCAATGGGCTGTTGTAGTCTGTAAAAATAATTTTCATTGTCCAGTACAGCAGATGGGCAGTCGACCCCTGGACAGGAGTACAAACTGAAGTGTTTTTTTTTTTCTGTTCAAATTGCAAACCCTCCAAAATGGCTGATCTTTTTCAAAATCACACACCACTTCACACATTTACCCACATTTGGCCAGTGGCACCCAGAGTGGAAATTTGCGAAAAGACTCGTACCATTTTGAGTAAGACTGTCACATAACAAATGTGGAAAAATTCATGTGTTGCGAATACTTCTTGTGTGGACTGTACAGAGAATTTGTGCTGATTCTATTTAACTGGACCAGTTTGCCTTGTGAAGTGTAAGGATGTCATTCGTTTGCATTTGGATTCAGTTGAATGTCTTCCAAGTTGAACTCACTGATTTTGTTTTGTTTTGTCTTAGGTCCCATGAAAAAGAGTCGTGGAGGTGTGGACATAGACTTTGAGACGCCTGGTTCCATCCTGGTCAATACCAACATTAGAGCACTCATCAATGTGCGGACCTTTTCAGCTTTTCCCTCGCATTCACAGCAGCAGCTACTGCAGCTGTTGCCTGAGGTGGATCGACAGGTGGGTTACTATGATTTTGTTCATTTAGAGTAGAGTTATCTCTGACAAAATAGAAAAGCTCTCTGTCGTTTTTCTATGATTTAGTAAAAAGGTCACAATTACAGCAAGGTATGAGGACCAAAATGAAGACTACTGCACACCCAGCAGTGGATATCGCCCAGTCACAGGAGGCTTTATGTGTTCATAAGCTACTGGTCTAATTGATAGGCCATAACTGGGTTAGGGTTGGCCACCACTGCTAAATGAGGAGACTACTTCCTTGCATTGGCATAGGAGAAGCTACTTATGCCTCAGATGGTCACTGTTTGGATCACCTACTCCTTCTGCTGAATTAATTCTACATGTGTTAAGACCTGGCTCACTGAGCCATAAGAAAAGACAGGGAGACATGTACTTCAAAACTGAACTATTGAGGGAAAAAAACAACAAACAAAGCAAATGGGATCATTGGACAAGTTTTCCCTCAGTGTATTATAAGCTTGGTGGCCTTCCAGGTTTTACTTGCTCCCCTGCGAGGCTAAGTGTTGTTCCGTTCACGCTCGCCAACATTGGAAGTAATGAATAATGATGCATAATGCTCGCCAACAAGTGAGCATTGATTGACTTTTTTTTTTTTTTCCCTTTCTGCTTTTAGATTGGGCCTGACGGTATGAGCCGCCTAAGTACTTCAGCTCTTAACAATGAGTTCTTCACCCATGCCTCTCAAAGTTGGAAAGAAAGGCTTGCTGAAGGTAACTTAATTACTTGCAAACAATTCAGGCTCCGCTAGTAACATTTTGTAACACTCAAATTTACAGTTGACGGTAATACAGACACAAATTTTAAAAAGTTGTTTATCAATTCCAGCTTTATGAATTTTCCTATTGGAAATTAAGAATTTTTTAAAGTCCACGACAGAAAGACATCACTAAGGAACCAAATATCTAGTTAAAAGTAAAGATGTCTAGTGGTTCAATTCCTAATTTTAGGATCACAATTCAATTCAGAAGCATCAGATGACATTTGTTAATTGGAACTATATAAATAAACTGAATTGAATTTTCCTTTTTGTTTGAAATGCTTGAAACACTTTCATTCTTTCAAAGTAATTTTTGATTTAACAATAAAAGGCAGGTAGGACAAGACTTTGCAAGAAATATGCTCAATTTACATTAGAGTTCGAATACATTTAAACACCTTTAAATATGTTTGATTTTTAATTTTTTAGGTGAATTCACCCATGAAATGCAAGTCCGTTTCCGACAGGAAAAGGAGAAAGAGAAAAAAGTAGAGGCTTGGAAAGAGAAATTTTTTGAAGAATACCATGGGCAAAAGTGAGATCATATTCATTTTATTTAAACACTGATTTGTGTCGTGCATATGTTTACAATTTAATTTGTGTTTATGGTACTTGTATAGCATGTAGAAGTGATGCATGTTTTTAACATCACTGACATTTGGTCATATAAATCCAAAATTTGCTAAATCTCACCTTGTCCACCTTTAGGTCTGGCTTAACACGAGACGAGTCTCTAAAACTCATGAGTGAAGCTAGTGAAGTTGCAGGAACTGTGCTGGAAAGTGATGCTGACGTCGTCTCAGCTGGTGTCCCGAAAAGACGCAGTGTGGGTCGGAGAAGGAGAGACGGCAGGATGAGGAGACGCACACGGGCCGACTTGCGCCGTAGGGCCCGCCGGACCCTTTGCAAGACAGGTCCAGCTCTTCAATCAAAAGACACTAGTGATGACACTAGTGCTGTTTTGGACATAGCAGCAGTGTCCATTGACTCTCCTATATCCAACAACACAGTTGTTCAAGGAGAGGTAGTTCTCCATGTTGACTGTGGTGTGGAGCTCCCACTTGAGAGTACTGTGACAGAGCCTAAGGCCTCTCCAGCTCCAGAGCCAATGACATTGGCAGTTCCTACTCCTCTTCCAAGTCCTAGTCCTAGCACAGCATCCACCAGTGCAAACGAAGAGACTGAAATTACTCCGTCTTTGCTCCCTAAGGAAGCTGCACCTGTTCTAGCTTCCACCACTTCACCATCTTCCTCATCCAGTTCTTCCTCTTCTCCTGCCTCCTCACCGGCCTCATCACCCTCTTCTTCTGAACAACAGGGAGCTTTTACCACAGGTCTGGATTCTTCATCCTCCTCAGGATCCTCCAGTGCCACTGTTCCTGCTGATCCCTTGGATGATACTGCCTCTGTGGTGACCTCTATCACAGGGGGGACTGTCACTAGCAGCCGTGAGAGCAGTCCATCAGCTAGTCCAGCTACCACCCCCATGCTCATTACTCAACTTAAGGAACAGAAGAGAAGGCAGGATGAGGTTGAGGCTTTCTGCAGCTTTCCCGAAAAAAGGGCACGTCTTAATGACCGTCGGTCCTTTCGTACCACAATTGACAGTGTCTGTTCAGAGAAGCCACAGCCGACAACCGAAGAACCCAAGGTGCCACCTATCCGGGTAAGACTTGGTTGTAAAACAAAGAAATATTTGGTGTACAAAATCCTTAAAATCTTTTAGGGAAATACTGATTTGCTGTTTTGTCTGTTGTACTAGATTCAACTTTCCAGGATCAAACCTCCCTGGGTCAAAGGGCACCCAACCTACCAGATCTGCCCCCGAATTGTGCCCCAGACCGAATGCTCGCGGAGGTCGGGTACGGGTGGCGCGCGGACCCTTGCAGACATCAAGGCCCGCGCTCAGCAAGCCCGTGCCCAACGCGAGGCTGCTGTTGCGGCCTCTGGCGAGGGGCCAGGGTCGACCAGTGTCCGGCTGTGGTCTTCTACTGGGTTATCGGATAGCAGCAGCGAACGAAGAACAAGAGAGCATCCAGGACCAATCGAGCCCGGAGGAAGAGGAGGAGGAGGAGGAGGAGGAGGAGGAGGAGGAGGAGGAAGAGGAGACGGAGGGATTGAAGAGCAGGAATTTTCTTCAGAACCTAATTCGTCTGGAACACAACTACAGCTTCTCGATGTAGAAGCTACATCCCACTCATCTCCTTCATTGTCAAATACATCAGCTTCCATGTCACCACAAGTTGCAAGTCCACATCAACACAGACCAGGCATGGCAGCAAAGGTTCAAGTGGATGTAGGGGAAACGTCAGCGAAACCCCTGAGATTCTGTAATGAGATGACAGATGGGGATTTTACAGTTCCCCCAGAGCCTGATTCCAAGTCTATGTCATCAGCCACCAAGTCGGCCAGAAACGGCCCAATAGCTGAGTCTACTGCTCCCTTTTCAGAAGTGGCAGATCCAGGCTATGTCAAACTTACCTTAACCCAAACTTCAATTCCAGATTCCTTTCCCAGGTTTGGGGCTCACGGTGTGGACGTTATTCAAACACTGGGGACCAAAGGACAAGAAAAAGGAAAGGAGGTTGGAGTGGGTGGTGTTATCCATCACAGTTCACATCATTTGGACCCACAGGAAGAATTTTCTCATTTAGCCACATTTCCAAAAACAGTATCTTCTCCAAAACGTGCAGAGATCGTCGACGTTTTCAGACAGAAGGATGATGAAGAGGGCGTGCACAGTGATTCAACAGAAACTGCTTCAGACTGTGAAAATGAGACTCAGGAGGATGAGCAGCAGCAGCAGTATTCTGACCCCAACTGGAGCTCCCAGCTGAGCACCCAACGAAATGGCCAGTTGGTGATTTGTAGCCTTTCTTCTCAAAACCAGCAGCCAGTGATTCAGGGCTACTTGTCTAGCCACAAAGGTCAGACTGTCATCCAGCCTTGCTTCCCCAAAGGTCTGCCTCAACTGCATGACAATCAGCCTCGTTCCCAAGACCACCGCTCTTTTAGTCCTTGTTCACAAGGAAAAAAAGAAAACGTTGCTTTAAAAGTGGAAATTGGAGAAGACTGTCAGAGCTCTAAAGAAACCTATACTGAAGGGGAATGTTGTGGATCTTTAAAGTCTCCTGTCGCTCAGCCAAATGGCTTAGTGGCCTCCAAAAAACTGACAAGCTCAGCCAGGCCTGTGTCCTCTGTAGAAGCCAACAACCCTTTGGTCACACAGTTACTGCAAGGCAGTCTGCCTCTTGAAAAAGTTTTACCATCACATTCTGCAAATAGGCTTGCTTTTAGCATATTACCTGGTCAACCAGCAAGACTCCCAGAACCAAGGAGCCTTGAAGCTGGCCATAGGTCTGAATTTTCTGTCCAGTGTCCTACTCCAGATTTGACTCATAACCTTCCGAAGTCACCCACAGACAGTCCACTCTCATGTCTTACAGGTGCCCAAGATGCACCTCAGTACCAGCCCCAACCAGTTGTTGGGGCTGTCCCTGTCATTACCTCTCTGCCCATTTCTTCAGCTTCTTTGTCATCCAAAGGCAAGTCAGAAGGTGTATCTGTGGGTGCTCTCGAATCTAGAGTTATTAAAGAGTATTGTGGTCATCAACTTTCACAGAGGGACACTCCAGACAGGGTCCAACAATCTGATCAAATCATGTCCAACAACCCCTCTACTCCTGCAGAAACCTACCATGCGGAAGCAATGGCCAGTACTAAGTTTAACATTCAGCTTTCACAGTCTCAGCATGCCCACTCTCATCAGAGAAAGCTGTCTCCTGCACCTGGTGTGAAAAATGAAATTAGTCCACGGCCTTCTTGCCAGGCCATTGCCAAGTCTGTATCTGCCGTACCTGGTGTGACTAAAAAGGAGCCAGGGAACTCCACTGATGGGTATTTAACTGGAGGAGCAATGGAGGGACTTCTCAACATGGAGATGACGTTGACAAGGATATCAAAGAAAGAGCACAGCAAGACCCCCTGTTCATCCAGTTCCCCTTCCCCTCTTTCTCCTTTACCCTCATCTTCAACATCCTCCCTTCCCTTCCAAATATATGGAAAGTTGCCTAAACAAGGTGGAAGTGGCGGAGTAGTAAGCTACACAGCTAATGTGTCAATGATGGATAACGGTGGTTTCTCCCGCGGTATGGCTGATGGCGTTCTCCAGCTGCGTCCCCGCTTGGCCTCCAGCCACGCCACACTCAGTATTCAAGCTTTTACAGACACTACAGCTGAAGAAGTAGCACTTAAGTGCTCATGTCGCCTCAAAGCCATGATCATGTGCCAAGGCTGTGGTGCTTTTTGCCATGATGATTGCATTGGACCTTCCAAACTCTGTGTTTCGTGCTTGGTGGTCAGATAGTGTGTTCTAGTCTCTGTACACTGTAGAATCACAGTCTGTAAAATACCAGCAGCATTATTGGGCAGCTTCGGAGTGTACAGAAGCCTAATGAGGCTGGAGAACACAGGGCAATCCAGACTGGCAAAACATGTCTTGTAAAATAAGTTTCTTTTGTTGTTGCAGATTTTGTGAAGGTTTTTTTTTTTTTTTTTTTTTTCTTCTCTTCTTGGTGTATTGATTTATATTATTGTTGTTGTGAATCTGGGGCATGCCTAACTGTGTAAATCTTGCCATTTACCTCATTGTCTTGCTCCATTTTGCATCATTTGGAGGTCACTGTTTTTTATGTCTTATTTGCTCTGCAAATAGGAACTGACTGTATGTCCAAAGAAATATTTTTTTATCCATTAAAACAAGTAAATGAAATGTCACCTTATTTGACTCATGCTATAATTATCTGCAACTCGGCTCAGATTTAAATGCAGTTGACATATGAAGGAACAATTGTTATTGCTTTTGGAAAGTGTTATGTTTTCCAGCCACATTGTACCATTTTATAGCGCTAAAGTGACTGTTAATTTCTGTGTACAGTATATCAAATATGACTTCAAAGAAATTTGACTTTGTAATTTTAACACCTTTAAATTGGGCCTCTGTCTCTTTAAGAAAGTCCTGCTCTTTCCAGCGCTCTGGCTTCAGAAAGTTTCCACAAGGTGGCGCAAGGTTTCACCGAGCGTTTTGCACACCTGCATGGTTGCCACAAGAGATCAAGGGATTTCTCAGACATGCATGGAAGAATCGAAGCGTCAACAACACGTATGTTTTCTATAACGTGGAATAAAAACCGATCTCATCAGTTTGATCTCTCTGGATTCAATCCAGCGCAATGAGAACGTGCAGAAGTGAAGCCGTCGACAAAAAACACTTCATGAGCTGATTTGAGAAGTAGCCCAGTGAAGCTCAAAAAAGTATTTTATGTTTTACTATCCCTTTAAAAAAATTTTTGAATAGGGCTGAAGGCATAACTTTTGCGATTAGTAATATTTCTAAGATATATAAAAAATGTACCGGTGGCTTATGGATTTTCTGAGACATGGTACAGATTACATGTAGAAATTTTTATAAATTTAGTCATCCAGAATAAACTGAAAATTACTCAATTATTGATTTCAAACTTTAAGGAAACATTTATGTCATGCAAATTTTGTAGGTACAATTGTTTTTTTTATGTATATATATATAGTTCTTAAATTATGTCATTAACGAGGATTTAAGCTTTGATTTGGACTAAAACTTGACAAACTCTTCAGATGAGTCGATGCTCGCACAGCTGATTTTAAAAGAATTTGACATTAGAAGGGATGAAATATCGGCCTGGAATTTATCTGAAAGTTTGGACTGCAAGTAGAAATCTTAAATACAAGTTTATTTATGTGCCTCAAAACTTTGGTGTGTATCTATTAATATGCATGTTGTAGTGATTGTAGCATTAAGATGAAGAGAACCAAAGAAGCAGCCTGCGATTGAACAGCTGGAACAAACCAAACGAGACGTTTCAGCCGTTGGGAGTCGAGTTCGATTCCCTGGTTTAGATCTTGGTTGCATTGTGTTCTGCAGAATCTTCCTCCGTCCTTCAGCTAGATACTTCTCCAAATTGCTCACAGACAGACTGTGAACTTGGACCTTAGTAACTTCACTAAATTCCTAAGAAGCTCCTTTGGCGCCATGAAAATATTCATTTCCAAGACGAAGCTGCAAGAGGCAGGATGATCGGCGTGACCTGAGCAGCTGCGTGACAGGATGCTGCGGAGGAGCAGTGGAGGCGGCCTGCACCCCCATAGTTGAAAGTAACGACATTTACTTGAGTGGCTTTTTTAAAAAAGTACTTATAGGAGTATTTTTATCACACTGTACTTTTTGGTCTTGAGTAGTTTTATTATAAATTATCGCTACTCTAGTGTAAAATTTGTGGACTCTCCACCACTGGAGGAAAAATGTGTTTTAACCAAAAATTCACCAGACACAGAGACAGTTTTTGTTAAAAGTTTCATACATTTTATATTGAAAGAAACTGAGTTTGGAAACTGTTTGCCTGATTTAGTTATTTTTGTTTTCCTCATATGAATTGTTGCTCTGGTCCTTCAAAATAACTAAATTTCTACTTGACTTCATATTTTTGGTCCGTCCGATGTAGTTTTTAAATATTAAATGATAATTTGATCAGTTTCTCAGCACGTTACCAAATGTGCTGAGATGTTACCAAATACCTTTGTACTCTGACTTGAGTCATTTCTTGGATGACTACTAATTATTTTTGCTCGAGTAAAAATATGTTGAATAGTTCTACTCGAGTAATTTGATATATATGTTTATATGTATATGTATATATTAGTTTTGACTATTCAACAGAATTATAAAAAAAGCAAAAAAAAAAAAAAAAGCAGGCTTTTGTATTCAATTTATTCTACAGATGACGGAAATAAGGATTTGAAATCCCTGCGACTTTGCAAGTTCTCCCACTTAGAAATCATGACGGAGTCTGAAATGTTCATCTTAGGTGCATCTCCACTGTGAGAGACAAAATAAAAAAAAAAAAAAAAAAAAAAAAAAGAATAATTACCTGGAAATCACAACGTATGATTTAAAAAAAAAAAAAAAGATTTATTTGTGTGTTACTTCTGCGAATGTTTCTCGGCTGCCTTGGGAACGCCTTGAGGAGCTGGAACAAGTGGCTGTGGAGAGAGTGAAGTCTGGGCCTACTTACCGAGGCTGCGACCCCTCGGGTGACCCAACCCGGACAAACAGAAGAAGATTGATGCATGGATAAAAAGAAAACAAGAATTTTTTTTCTACTTTGAAGCTAAAAAAAAAAAAAAAAAAGTAATTATTTTGATTGATTTGTAAAAGCAAAGTAAAACATTCAAGGGGATGGCATTGTTTTTCATAGGCACAGTGTTTTAATGATTTATACAGTGAACATTGTCTTTGTACCGTGGAGCTTTCTGGTGTGTTGCTGAAACAAGAGCAGTGGCGTCAGAATACCTGAAGAGTACAACAGATTTATGGTAGCTTTACTTTTATTTCAAGATGAAGGTAAAGGCTAATCAATTTACAACCATCATTAGCACATAGACAATAAAAAATAAATATTCACCATCACTTCTTGTTGTTTTTTTGTTTTTTTTATAACCAAATAAATACCAAATATGCACAACTCCGCCTCCTTTCCTTTACTGTATAGCAGTGTATTCAAAATAGTTTGGGGAAATAAAAGGCAAAAGTACAGAAGCACAAAAATCTTTACAAAATTATTTAAAAACCTGTAGTTACAAAATTTTTGCACATAAAAAGATCCCAGTACATAAATAAACAATAAGATATAGAAAATAATTCATAGTTGATATCTTAAAATATTTCCTCTTTGTTCAGCCATGAAGGAAACGACCATTGGTCTCTTATTGTGTTGGAATATTTTAAATTCGGATTTTTGAAATAACTTAAGAAGCAGATAAATAATAATAAATAGCTAGAAATGCAGCAAATCAGAGAAGTTAGTTGTTCAACTAACAATTGCACAGGACACAAATAGTTACACAGAAATAGCAAAATAAACCTACAAACTAGGTATTGGAGGTGCAACAACACTATTCTAACGTAGAGTACTATCAGATTTCTTGGGATATGATAATAACTAAGAGTCACTTAAGCTCAGGCTATTTTCTGCTCTTTTTCATTTTGTTCTGCGCACATTTCCTGGTTATACACTTTGTCTTCCTGACTCAAAAGTAACTTGTGGATACCAGTGCGGTGACACACACCCGACATGCAGTCGTCTGTTCTTGGCTCATACGTCATCCAACAACATGCTTAAAAAAAAAACAACAAAAAAAAAACCCTAGTGGAGTTATTAAATAACCGAGTAGGAAGAATGACCACATACAGTATGTAAGAACTCAGGAGAAATGTGGCAGCTGCTTGTTTTGCCGTCGTCTTGCATCATACCTCTATGCCTTTTACTGCCTGACTGACGGACTCCAGCAGGGCCCGGGTGTCGGGGTTTTGGTAGCAGTCTTTATTGGTGAACATGTACGTCAGGGTCTCCACATAATTGTCGAAGTTCTGCTCGGAGACCGGTTCCTGCTGAAAACACGGGTTCAGAGGTCACGATCAGTAGTCAGGAATCGAGTCATGCATTTGTAGAGCCGATCTGCATCGTCTGTGTGGAGAGTCGATGCGTTCTCCATGCTGAGTTCTTGATGTGCGAGGTTGAACAAGAGTCAGTGAGTTGAATTCATACATTCTGTTTATTAATAGGTCCGTTTCTCGTGCTACCTTTAGGAGGTAGCAGGACAAAATGGCGTCAAACAAAAGTTTTCCATTTCCTTTCTTAGCTTGGTTAAGAACCAGTGTGTCATACCCTTGAATTCGCATTTCCTAACAACACAGAATGACTATCAATAATAAAAACATATATAAATAATACTGCTGAAGATTATATTTTTGATTTCTGAAGTTGTTGTCCTCTGATTTTATTTTGGTTTACATTTACAGTATTTCCTGTCATATTTACTATATTTCAGTTCTCAGCATCAGGTTGTCAAACAAAATGTGATGCGATCAATAAAATTTGAAACAAAGATTTCTGATTCTGGATGTAATCAATTTAAATGGACTTTGGGAGGATTCTTTACCTTTAACATTCCTTTGGCCATGAAACGGGTTTCCTGCTCTCTGTTTGGAGTTAATATTCATCTGTGTTTGCTAAATAACGCGGCGCAACATTAAAGTTTAATCATGGTCCTTTTTTTTTTTGTTTTTGTTCTTGTGAAAACCTGAACCATGATTTCCATCACGTCTCGCCAGGCTGCATGTGAATATTTGTACCACATGCCTGAAAAGTTGCAGCTCAACAAAGAAACCGAACCCACAGCACACAGTGTTTTAGACCCAGCTGGATGCATTAAGCATGCAATGTGATGTAAGGATATAGTTGCCTTCATGCAGACAAACAGATGTTAGTTATGCCTTTGATCCAGATACATGCACCCTTTTGAACCGTGCTCCCCACTGACAACGTTTAACCGTTTCTTCCCGTTGTTTCCCACCAAATCTCTACGACTGCAGTGCCTCCATGATGACACATCCAAACAACTTTGTCAGAGGCAAAGATCTACTTCTGTTTCATTAACCCTCTGAAGACCAGGGAGGAAGTGTAGCCTTAATTACTTGTTTTAAGAAACGATTTGAACTTCCTTAGTTTGAACATAACTCACCATGGTAGGCAGGCGGATGTTGGCCAGGCTGCGGATCAATACCTGACTCAGACCAGATAGCTCCAGGAACAAAGCTTCATTCTTCTCCTCTATCTGTTTGTTTTCCTCCTCCATGCTCTTTAGGTTCTTCTCCATTGAAGAAATCTGCCACAGAAAGACAGAAGCTCTGCGTCGGGTTAGGCAAAAGACGGATGTCAAATGTTCAACCCTGGCACTTTGGTAGACACGTTTCCAAGTTTGAGTTGAGTGCAATTAAAGCGGCAGGCAAACTGCACCCAACGACTGCAGAGCCGTCTGCACAGAACTTGCATTGATCTCACCTGAGTGTGCAAATTCATCATGTCAGCCTCCATCTCTGCGTTGGACTCGTTCAGTTCACTGATGTCCTTGTTCAGCTGCTTGATGTCTTCATCGTTATCCAGAACTGGTTGACACAATCACACACAACGTGGAAACATATCATATCTGCCTCGCATGTATTGCAGTAGGAGCTTCCTTTCTGGGATGGAGCTGCATGTTTTGGTGTTGATTTTGTGACGGTGCACACAGAGGTTTGGGTCGCGTTTAAACTCCAGCTGCTCCCAAATTGATGTTCTGAATTGAATTGATTTGATGACAACATTCAGGTCACCGGAACGACCTGAATCGGGTCGCTCGGATTCAGGTCAGAATGAAATAATTCCTTCAGTTTTGTTCTCATTCAGCTGAGGAAAGCTGTGGCACATCCTCGCTTTGGTTTGAGCTATGCTCCAATGGGTGTCATCTGTGTGTCATAAACAAACTCATTTTATATTCTACACATCACTGACCACGGTGACTGCAATTCATTTACCAAAGAGCAAAGGAACAAAATATGATTGTTTTTTTTTTTTTTAATGCCTAAAACAATCTAAATGAAACAGTGCAAAGACATGGCAAACGTCATCACTGTGTTCGTCTTACCGTCGCTCGCTCTGAACTTTGCTGTTATATATTCGTCTCCAGGAAGCTTGACTTTCTTCTTGCTGGCTGGAGCTCTCGGGCAACCTGAGAGACTAAAGAAGATTCTTGTCATGACTTTTATAGCTGGATCGACAGATTTTGGAGCCTCAAGGAAAGAAGAAATTACTTTATCAAAAATGTTTTTTTTTTTTTTTTTTTTTTAGTCATATGTCCTGATATGACTAAAAAGAGGGATTAATGATTAAGTAGTTCAGAATGACAGTGAGTCGATTACAGTGTTTGACGTAACAGCTAAAACGCTCAGCCCAACATGAAAAACTTTCCTTTTGCTTTTGGCTGTTGTTCAGTTATTTCAGTTATTTCAGTATATGGTCTTACATTTTTAAATGTAATCTGTCTAATTTTAATCTATTTGATGCGTTTTTTTCTGCTTGCATGTTGTTTTTAACTTCCTTGTACAGGGACTTTCAATTATCTCTGGCCGAAGGATTCTGTACAAATAAAGTTGCCTTGCCTTATACGTATCATTTTCCTTTGCCAGATTATTGCATCAGTGTGCACCTCCCACATCCACTGCATCGTCAAATTTCATCATTTTAGTGTAAGATCTTTTTTTTTTTTTGTTACACTGTACTGTAAAATTCAAATTTTCACTGAAATGCCTGCTTGCTGATTCCTGTATGTTATTGTGGGATGTGGCATAGAGAAATAATAATAATAAAAAACAACAACAACAAAAAACTGTGGTACTAATAAACCAGTTTAAAAATCAAAATGCACTTTTTAAAAGTTCTAAATACTGCAGTAATCTCAGCTTCATAATGAGTACGTTTGCAAACTTTCACTTTTGTGCCATTAGGATGGTTACAAACATAATTCTTTAAAATCTACATTGGTCAATACAGAATAGTGTTCAACATCCAGCCACTCCACACATCCAAATGTACTTTGGCGAGACACCAAAACCAACATTTTCTACAAAAAGCAGGATACCTGCGGTGTGTCAAGAAACTGCCATTAGCATGACCAGAACCATCACAGCCTGGTGTTGGGCAGGTTGGGCCTTCGGTCTTAAAGGCCTTCCAAGAGAAAGGAGTGCCATTTAGTAGACCTTCCCTCTGTCGCTTTGCTGCAAGTGGACAGCCATAGGCACTACGGTGGGTAGCATACTTTCCACTGATGTGTCCAAGACTGTCACAGCCAGGAACTGGACACCTGGAGATGAGCAGAAATCCCAATTTGACCAAATGCTTTCTTCATGTCCCATTCAATACATTTTTTTTTGGTGAATGCATGTCGGTAAGGTAAAATGTTTTAGAATTGCACAAAAACTACGGCCTTTGCAGTTTGATCTGATTGTCATTTAAAATCGTTTTTTGTGTCCTGACACAAACGACTGTCCGGCCCACAACAACGACCGCATCATTAATTTGCTGATGACACCACGGTGATCGGACTCATCTCACAGGGTGATGAGGCAGAGAGAGTGTTCAGAGAATCACCTCAAGAAACACCGAGAAAACCAAGGAGGTCACCAAGTACTTCAGGGAGCTCAGCACCGACCCTGGTACTCTCCATACCATGGCGAGAGTGTGGAGAGGGTCCACACCTTCAGGTTTCTTGGCGTCCTCATCTCCGCCAAGCTCTCCTGGACTAACTACATCACAGCAGTGATCAAGAAGGCTCAGCAGCAGCGACACTTCCTGAGAATCCTCAAGAAGCACAAACTGAACCCCAAACTGCTATTGACCTTCTACAGCTCATCCATTGACGGCCTGCTGACATTCTGCATCGCACCGTGGTACGGCAGCTGCACTGTTGCAAACAGAGTGAGGCTTCAGAGGGTTGTTAAAGCCATTCAGGGGATTGATGGCTGGATGATGGGCTTTTATATTGCATTTTGGATTTGTACAACTGACTCTAGAGGAATCAGACCTCACCAGTCATGAACCTCACTGCTACATGTGGCAGTGACAGTGAAAAGGCTCTATTGAATGTAGACCATAGGTGAGTATGACTCTCTAGTGTGTTCTGTTGAGGTAGATGCTGTAGTCTGCAGAAACATTGCAAGTACTTTTACCAGCTGCATTATTATTATTATTATTATTATTATTATTATTATTATTATTATTATTTGCCTAACTATAACGTGTGGGCAGCACAATCATGCAAAAATCATCAGCTGTTTGCTAATGTTTATTTCTCAATGTAATGTTAATCATTGAAGGAAGCGACCTTACCCAACCATAACATTCCATCCACTGTCTGAAGCTCACTCAAAGCCCGAACCAGAGGCCGGAAAACTGGCAGAAACAGGTGCGACCGAAGTAAAAAATACTAAACAGCAGCTGCATACACAAACAGTCCAACACACCTTTTGATCAAAACTTAGCAGTTCATTTACATCTCATGGAGAAGGAACACTGGTTTGAAGAGAGAGAAGAGCGTATTTGTGACAGGGAAGACACCAAGTATCGTGAGCCGTCTGTGTCAAAATAAATAGACAATAACAAACAAACAGTATCGTCAGACTTCATTATTCTCTGTAGCCCTGACTTGTCTCCTAACACAGCTACATTCACACGCTAAGACCAAGCAAGCATTGAACCTCAACAATGGACCAGAAAAAGTAGTCAGATCTATGAATGAGACTTTTCTGATTCATCCTTCAAACCCATGACGAGAACTGAAAAACCTTTTCCATCAACAAGAAGAAACGATCAGCTGCCTTCTATTTAACCCTCAGAATGACAAGAAAGCTTTTCTTTCCTGTGGACGGTATTAAGACAGCAGAATTTTAAATTCTGTTGCGTTAAAGCAATATGATAATATACTAACCAAGACAGAGTCTTGGCTTGGTATGTTTCAAGATAATCAGCCTTTAAGATAACTGAACGGTTCGGTCTACTGATATTTTAAGAATGCATTATAACACTGTCCTCCCAGCATGACCCATGAACTGCTAGTCTAATAGAAAACAGAAACAGGAATGACATTAGATACAGTCACTTACCTCAGCAGCTCAGATTCTTCCTTGTCGTCCTTGGAAGGTGCTGATTTGACTCCTCCTTTCTTGGCCCGTGGACATCCAGACAAACTGGCAAAGTCACACGTTCAAATGTCAACGCTTTTGCAAAGTGAGGAGGCTGAATAATTAAAGCGCAGCTATTAATCGATATTCATTATTATTAAGATGCCATCTCAGTAGGTGTCATTACTTTACTTGCACGGATCAAAATGCAAATGTGAGGAGCTCCCACCTCCTGTGCGACGCATAGTTTCCAGTGATGTGGCCCGATCCATCACAGCCTGGAGTCGGACACCTGAGACACACGCAGGCAGGCTTTCAGCACACTTTTCTTATTTTATTTATTTATTTTTCCTCACTATGCACCTAATAGTTACTGTTGTATGCTTCCAGCTAGATTTCCACCACCCTTATTTGCTGTTTTCATCTTTTAATCGAATTGAAGCATGGAGATGAGAAAATGGACCGAGCCATAAGCTGCAGAGCTTTCAGTAAACTTGCTGAGGTTAAGTCAGGAAACAAGTAACTCAATAAAACACACATACTTCAGTTCAGCTGTGTGGGCAGCCATGAGGGTCCGAAGTGATTTATCAGCAAGAGGACAGCCTGACAGACTGAAAAAGTAGAAGGAGAGAGTCAGAAAACAGAAGTTAGAACAGATGGAAAGAGCGAGAACACAAGCTCAACCAGAACGGAAGTCAAGTCAGAACTGGGCTGCGCCCATAAGAAGAGATGTAATTGTTAGAAAAAAATGACAAAAATATGGATCAGCATGCGCAGTGTAAACGATGTCGTTTGCTCCTGAAAAAGTCTGCTCAAATTAAAAAAAAAAAAAAAAAAAAAAAACTCATAAGCTGCCTGAATTAGATAGAAAACACAGGGAACAGAAGGTGCCACAGCGTTTCTTCTGAAGATAACATAATCTTCAAATTACAAATTATGCATGTGGACGAAACTGGTGCTACAGCTGCTAAGACAACAAAGATCCTTGAATCCTTCAAATTAAAATGAAGGTTAATGTGAACGGTAAACAAAGAGCCCAGAACACAAAAATAAAAAAAAAAAGAAAAAGAAAAAGAAAAGAGGACTGAAGTAGAGAGCCTTGAGTCGCTGCGACTGCATGCGCTGCTGTGACAACCACAGGAACAATATCACAGATGTGTGGTCAGGGATGGAGAAGATCACAGGCTTCAAGCAAACGGAGGATTGGACAGATGAAAGTCTGGGCAGAGCAAATGAGTTGAACACATTGTTCAATAGGTTCAGTTGTGAATCAAGCTCAGCCCACCCTGCTTTGACCCACAGCTTTCAGACGCTCTGTCTTCCACCTCAGTCAGGGACTCTTCTGCTTCTACAAGTTTGCCTTCGACCACATCAGCAGATGCTGCTGCTACCTTTTGCATCTCCCGCCCAGTTTTCTGCAACTAGAAGTCGGGTGAAGAGGCAGCTGGAGAGACTGAAGCAGAACAAGGCTGCAGGTCTGGATGCTGTCAGCCCCACAGCAGCTCTGTGAGGATCACGTTCTTTGATTTCTCCAGTGCATTCAACCCAATGCAGCCTGATCTGCTTTGTCCGAAACTCCAAAAGACCCAGGATCTATGACTGAGTGATAAACAGACCACAGATCATTAGACCACTGAAGGTCTGTGGTCAGCAACACAGGAGCACCACAGGGCTCTGTACTCTCACCATTCCTTTTCACTCTGTACACTTCAAACTTCCAGCACAAGTCCAACTTCTGTCATCTACAGAAATGCTCAGATGTCTCTGCTGTTATCGAATGTGTCATAGATGGACAAGAATCTGAGTACTAAGCTGATTTTACTGCTTTGTCCGTCAGCTTGTTTGTGGTTATAGATTTCAGGAGAAATAGGATTCGATCAAACCCTATTCCCATCGCGTGAGAAGAAGTGGAAGTTTATGGCTTTATTGCCACAAACTGTGCAAATTAGACCTCTGATAGGTTGGTGCAATGATGAATGCGTTTCAAAATGGAAAACCCTGAAAATTGGTAGGAAGGATATGGAATTAAGAAAATGAATAGCCCACAAAGGACTATTGGTATAAATAAGTTGGATTTAAAAACTAAAACTACAATTGAAACTAATAAATAAATTAGAGATTATAAATTAGAGAAAGAAACCAGGAGCTTGAGTTGGTTTACTTGGACCTTAAGTTTATGATAAAGAGTTTGAGCTGCATTGCTGGTCTGAGAGCCTTACGTTTGACATGTTTGTTCCTCCGTATAATGTGCCGACTATGTTGGCTCATTACAGCTCCAGTTGCACCTGAGAGGTGGGTGTGGCAGGTATAAAGGTGGCATAAACACAGCGTTTGTGTCTCTCTCAGCTTTCTGTCTCCCTCTGCCAGGCTGGAAAACTGGTAATGTTATTGTTTATAGCAGTTTTTTTTTGGTTTCTGGGTTATTCAATCTTTTCAGCAAGATATAATAGCAGATAATTATAGCTGTTATATCTGTTAGTGAAATTCGTCACACATTCTTCACACGTCACGGTTCTTTTTGAGCAAGTTGTGGTTTGTCCGTGGAGTCTCCTATTTTGTTGCAAACTATGAGCCGAGCTGGAAACAGAAATAATCATAGATGGAATCGTTTATGGATTGATTCTAAGGTTTGTTCAGCAACGGGAGCCGACGTTATTGTCACAATACCATGACAACATGAAGGAAGGTAATAACGAAAGGACAACTGATAGAAATTGATTTTTTTTTGTGCCGCATTCACTGCAATTTCTGCACAGAAGTCCATCTGGATCCATGGTCAGACCCAGCAGGGGTCTGATTGTGATGCGATGACCTTCAGTGACAAACTTGCCTCAAAAGTTAATAGTTAATAAGCACAGTTTTCAGCCATTAAATTTCATCTGGACTCATTTATAGACTATTTATAGATTAACACTTTTTCATGTCAACTCTTGTTATTTTATTTATTTATTCTTTATATAACATAATATTTTAATTACAGCACACTGACGTGTATATGATAAAGAATACATTCCATTATATTCTACCCTATTCTATTCTTCACATCCTGATTATACTGTATTTGGCTTTTCCTGGTGTAAAATTGTGACATCAATGTCATAAAAGACGGAAAAGTGTGCCTGGACCATTCAGATTGCAGACGCTTTGAAAACAATTGGATACGTTTCGGAATTAGTTCAAGTGCAAGTGGCACAGATCGTATTTTTTGGGGGGTGAGAAACCGGAATAGAGGTCCCTCATGGGCAAAGAAGTGGCTCTAAAGTGTATTGAACATAGACGGGGCTGAAAGAGGCCTTTTGAAGAAATTTGCCCTTCAAACGTAAGACAGCTGGATGTATTGCTTTTGTCAGTTTTAAATTATTGTGGGCTTTTAGGTCACAAAGTGTTGCCAACCATTTTGCACACGTGTGTGAAGAAGCTGCTATAAGAGGATAAGAAGATTCTCGTTAATAAAAGGGGTTTTCTGAAATCGGTGTGTTCTTAAATTTTGCTACAAATATTTTGAAAATAACCCAAGAAGTGTGTTGAATTCACTTGACTGTCACTGTCAGCCTCATGTTTCGTTTATTTAATCTTTGATAGTCATACATAACTTATGAGTAAAAAAATAGGACTGTTTTAAATGACTGGAGGTAAGTGCATAACTATAGCCTTTTACTTGTCAGTTACATTAACAAATATACTGACAAATGAATGGTTTAACATAATTTTAAAAAAAGCACTTTCGTAATACGCACTCAAGGTCTTACCTTCGATGTGATGCATAATTGCCAGTGATGTGCCCACTGCCATCACAGCCTGGAGTTGGACATCTAAATCAAAGAAAGTAATAATCGTGGATTAGACCTGAGCCAGGTTCTGCTGTAGGTTTCTTCCTGGTATCACATGTTGAGGTAAGGCTGCGAGTCAGCGACTCCATCATGGGTGCTTTCTTGAACGGAAGGCTGCTTTGGCCGATTTGAACTATAAGCTAAACCTTTTGATATCTTGCATCAGCTGAAACGGATTTATAATTTGATTGGCTTGACTTTCTCTTCTTTTTTGTAAAGCAAGTTGTGTCGTGGGCTCCTGGCGTTGAAAGACGACATGTTGTGTGACTATATGCTATATAAGTGAATATAAGTATTCATTTTAGATGTAAAAACAATTCAGTAATAATAATATGGGTTGTTTAGTTTCTATAAATTTTTAATACAATATTGTATGAGTCGCCGTGTTGTTCACTCTGAAGTGCATTCTGGAGTGAATGACATCAAAAGGTGCAACTGTGCTAGCTCCGTCCCGCCAAAACAGCGATGGGGATGTAACAAGAGGTAATGAAGATGAGGAGGACCAAACAGAGGAAGAGGACAGCGTTGGCTGAAGAAGCTGGTGTTTTGCTGCTTGTCGGATTGGTGGTTTTATATTCAGGACTGCCAGAAGTATAGCTCTGTTAGCATTTCACATGCCCTGTTTTCATGCCCATTTTAAAATGGGAAGATCTTGAACTTACACAATAACTTCTTTTTTGCTGTCTTTGGGCTGAAACTTGACTTTGAAACTGCTGGTAGTGACTTCACCGGGGTATTTCCGGTCCTCTGAGTTTTCTTGGTTCTCTTCGTCATCATCGGATGATGTATATGAAGGAGCTGTGTATTCCATCTAGTCAGAAGGAAAAATAGAGGATAAATGGCTAAGATACTTTCGAAAAGGTTTTAATGCATATACAGTTGCTACAGGCGTGAGACACTGATATTTCCTCCTTTCCTTGAGCTTCTGTTTTGTACAGAGAAGTCCTGTAAGTGGAAAAATTCATTACCTCTTCATGGTCTTCCTCCTTGTCTTCACTGGGTTTGGTGAAATCCAGTGGACCGTCCCAATCTGACTGAGGATGGTCCTGAGACAACGTAGCATCCACAAGTTGAGAGGAGGAAGGCAAAGAACATGCGGTCTCTGCAGACTGTATGTCCTCTCTCTTGGTCTTTTTCATGCTGAGGTCCAAGGTGCCATTCTCATCCACCTCAATCGCGACCTCCTGCAGTATTAAAAAAAATGGTGAAAGTGGAGTATGGGCTAGATGTTGGGCGTAACTGGAAAAGCCAATGTTCACATCCTAAACTGGCTTTGAGCCACACAACAGACATGTCAGCGTCACTGACGTTCTCCTCGGGTGCAATCGTACAGTAAGTGGCTTTAGCTAAACCGTTCTTCAGTGTCCATCGCAGCAGATCTGTCTACCTTGGTGCAAGGCTCCTGGAGTTTAGCGCCGCAGGTTTCCGGTCTCTCCCAGCAGCGGGTGGACAGGTTGAGGATTGCTGTAGCTGCCATATGGGCTGCCTCTGCATCCTGGCTGTAGTCATAACCACTAGAGGACGGGGTGTTCTTGGCAAAACCCCCCGATGTGCCATGGCTTGGGGAGGACGCCTTGGAAAATGGTTTAGCTGTGTGCAAAGGGCACAAAAATAAATACATAGGTTAATGGATTGATTGATGTGGCGTCTTCAACTATGTGAGCTCTCATTCACCAATCAATCTATGTTCCACCCTCATCTGTGCTCACAAGCTCTCGGTTGTGACCTAAAAAACAAGACTGTAAAGTCCGGCGCCTTTAATGCGTTTCCTCCTGGGTGTCTGGGCTCTCCCTTTGAGGCAGAGAAACTGAGAAGGTCAGTTTTCCAGCAGGAACTCCTTCACATCAAGGGTAGCCAGCGGAGGTGTCTCGGGGAAGGACACCCAAGACACCTTCCCCAAGGTGGCTGTGTTTATCAGTCGATCAGAGAATCTGGGGCGGAGTGGGACTGAGAGTTTACGCCTCTTGCTCATTGCCACACCAGAAATTGCATTGCCGATTTTCACAACGTTTCTGAAAGTGATCATTTTATTAACCCTTTAACTGTCACCACCAAAAGAATCAGGCCAGTGGGTCCATGAGGACACTGGTGACACTGGTGACACTGGTGTCATCATGATGGTAAATCAAACAGAAGGGATCTTGTTCTGCTAGATCAAGATTCCTTCTTTGCAATAAAAACATAGTTTTCGTGCAATAATTTGTACATAACTTGCAGTATGACAATTTGAGCATCTTAACTTTACACATTGTAAATGTTCACTCTTCTCACCTGAATTTAAATGGATTTAATTGTCTGTGTCTTTTTTGCTTTTATGTTCCCTTGCTGGGTGGAATAAATCTTTTTGAATCGTGAATCAAATTACTTCAAGCTCAAATGGGTGTTTGTTGTATTGTGCGCAATATCATACAGAGTTGCGTGAACAAACATGATGCTTTATGCTTTATGCGGCACAGCAGCGCCGTCATCCTGCCGGGACTCAGAGCTGTGAGGGCGTTAACCTTCACCCCGGTGCCACCACAGAACCCGTTGGAAACATTCAAGACTCGTTTTGTGGCAAAAATCTAGAGCGGGAGTTAGACTTACATTTGAAAACTTTAGCGGATGTGTCAGTAGTGTCGGGCGTCTTTGGAACAATCATACGCTTTCCAAACACTTGGACGTCAAAGCTTGCATAGTCAAAAGAAACCTTGGAGTATTTCTCCAGCTCCTTGGCAAGGTTAGCTCGAGGTGTGGTTGTCACTGTGTTGGGGCGGTAGCTGCCGTACTGAGGGATCTCCAGCTGTTTCACAAAACACATCGGCCTGCAAGAAAAATCACGGGTTCGACCAAAATGCCTCAGCAGACATGGACTTCCATAGAGGTGAGGAGGAAACGAAACGTTGTTTCCTGTCTTGCCTTAGCACTCTGTCAGAGTTGGAAGTTGGTTCACTGGCTGAAGCTTGTAGATGAACCTGCTTGTCCTGGTTCTTGTTCAGCTTAGCTGCTGCTGCTATGGGGCAACCGGACAGGCTGAAAGAGGTTGAAGATCCAAACATGAATTTATAATTAGCAACGCAAACATGGAGATTTTTTTAAATTTTTTTTATCTTAGATGATTTGATCAAACGTGTGTTAGTTCTATTAGAGGACATTAATTTGTCTTAATTTTCTGCTGCTTATTTTCTAAATGTATCTTTGAAATCAGTCCTATATTTTGAAATGAATAATAAAGAGAAATTATACTAAAGCATAAAATGACCTGCTGTGTGCATGCATTTGTGCGTGTGTGCGTGTGTGTGTGTGTGTGTGCATGTGTAGGCGTGTGTGTGTGTGTGTGTGTTTGCTTTAACAACCTGCGGTGTGTGTTGCGGTTACTGTTCACATGACCTTGGCCGGTGCAGCCGGGAGTGGGACACTTCAAGACATTTTCGTGCATGGCCAAAACTACAGACAGCAGAAGTAGACTAAGGTCAGTATATTTAGAATAGGATGTGTACGATGAGCAGTCAGTCTTCAGTAGTAGTGTTAGTTGAACTGATTATGTCACAAGTGAAGACTTCTTCATTTTCTGTCTTGATTTTCAAGACCGAAAGATGACAGAAGCATTTTTCTTCTCATCCAAAATGCCTGCGCCATCTTTAGCTTACTGCTGTCGATCCCAAAGTTGTGATCAGATACATCGAGGGTCGTGAATTGTCAGGTCGGTACCTTAACAACGTCACACTGAATTCAATACATTTTTCTTTATAAAAAAAAAAAAATAGCATGGAACAATCCGTCTGTGTTTTCCCACCCTCCTTTAATTGTTCCGTGAGTAAAATTGTTTGACTTCCACCGACACCAGCCGCAGGGTGAAAAGTCTGGGAACCAGTGGGTGATGTACTCACTCTCTGGAGGTATTCTGTCTTTGTGTGGACATCCAGAAAGACTGCGGTGGTGAGGATACAACCCGGTGATGTGGCCTGTTCCGTCACAACCTGGAGTTGGACACTTTACTTCCTTCTTTTCTGAAAAGATGTGAAGAAGCTTAATTAAATGTCATCAAAACACAAGAGGCTTATGGAAAAAAAAAAAAAAAAGTATATTTTGCTTGTGTTTTAACTGATTACGGGAAAATGATTTGTTTCTTAAGTCCGACATGGGAGAGACCAAACAATCCATGTATCTTGCATTTTTCTAATAAGAGTCCATGCCACACAGTTTGACACAAACCTAATTTCTTCAACTTTAAACATTCGAATCAAAACGTCAAATCTTTGCCACATTAATTGCAATAAGAAGTCGGCAGGGCTCGCAGTTAGACGTGTTGCTCTATGTCACGGGTGTCGAACTCAATTTAATTTTGGGCCAAATCAACATCATGAATGTTCTTAAAGGGCCGGTTGTGCCAGAATCCATTGCTGAAACCCATTAAAGAACTGAAGGTTCTAATTCTTAATTCTAATTCTTAAAATGAAATAATATTGAACATCTCTCCAGTCCCTCTAGGACTAAAGGGATGTCGCCACTGTCTTTGGGATTTTTTTTGCAATAAAAATCAAAATGTTTGTGGTTCCCATTTTGAAATACTTGCACTTTTGTATGATGGGAAATAGGAGATTTCATTCCTCGCTGTGTCGTTATGGATTATAAATAAAGTAAGGCTGAGGCAGATGCCTTGTAGAAGAGACACATCCACCTGCTGCTGGGAGTAAACAGTCACTTGGATCGAATATTTTTCACCATTTTTTGTCAAAAATCTACAATAAACTCACAATGATGTTTCAGTGCAAAAAAATATGAAATAATGCAGGGCTTTGTTGATTTTACGTGCATTTACACAATAACTCAAAGACTTTACACACAATCAGTCTTGACACAAAAAAAGTGTTGAAACTGATTGATGTTATTTAGCAGTAAACAGATAAAAACTGCTTTGATTTGATTGAATAAAATAATGTTTAAACACGCCGTTGTCTTTTTTGGTGGTTCTGGGGCCACATAAAAAGCTGCGGTGGGCCAGATTTGGCCCTCGGGGCCTTGAGTTTGACACCCGTGCTCTGTGTCATTGGCACACAGTGTACCTTTGCTACAGTGGGTGGAGCGGCGAACTCCGGCAGAACCGTCCGAGTTCTTCACGGAGGTGTTGCAGGGTTGGTAGTCGACAGAACTGCTGCTCTCCTGACCTCCCTGGACCTCCTCTGCCTTCAGAGCGATGGCCTGCTCCAGCAGCCCCAGATTCCCTCGAGTCATGTCCCAGTTTTCAGAGTCGTCCGTGACGCCCGATCCCTCCGAGACGCGATCCAGTTCCTCTCCCCTGTCTTCCTCCTCTTCCTCTTCCTCCTCCTCCAGTTCCTCGTCGTCTTCCTCCTCCTCCTCCTCCTCCTCCTCCTCCTCCTCATCCTCCTCGTGTTCCTCCTCCTCTGCGTGAACTTCGATGATGACTGTGCTCGGAGAGGCTTTGCTTGAGTTTCCTTCTTCTTCCTCGTCGTCTTCTTCATCTTCTTCTTCCTCGTCTTCTTCCTCTTCGTCTTGCTCCACTTTGCTGCTTTGCTTCTCCTCTGCTGCTTCTTCCTCGGCCCTGAGGGTGTCGCACTGCTCTTCCCCGAGGGACACAGTCGCTTCAGATTCCTGAAGGAAAACTGTCTCAACTTGTCTCACTGCTCCATCGTCTTCGTCCTCTTCCTCCTCCTCCTCCTCCTCCTCCTCCTCTTCGTCCTCTGCCTCCTCCTCGTCCTCCTCCTCTTCTTCAGTCTCGTTGTTCTCTATCGGCTTTGACTCTTTGGCCTGATTTTTGTAATCTCCACTTGAGTACTGGTGATCAGAATTTTCCTGCCTGATCATCTGTCTTCTTGTTTCCGTCTCTTCTGCAACATTCCTCTGACTTTCCACTTCGTCCTCCTCCAGGTTTGCTGTTTTTGCTTTGCCCTCTTCCTCGTCTTTTGTCTCTTCATGGCGGGGGACGGTCGTTTCTTCTGCTGGGAGCTGTGGTGGGAGGCAGGCGGATGCGGACTGGACCTCCTCTTCCTCTGTGATTATCACACATGTTACGTCCTCGCTGAAGTTCTCTGCCTCCACTTTGTTCTCCGTCTCTGAGGTGATACTTCCGCTCTTATCATCAGGTGAAGGGCAAGGTTGTTCTGGGTTGTCTGCGGTCACCGAGGTACCTTCAACTGTGGAACCCAAGTACGCAAAAGTGTCAGAGCTGCTATGTTGTTCATCCGAACGTAAAAAGATTGGAAACAGATTTGTGCGGTTGGTCTAAGCAACAATAAAAATCGTTCACATTCACATTTTTGTGCCGAAACAAATAGGAGAAACGTGTGAAAGATTGAGTTACGCACCTTTCCCCGTCTCGCTCTTTGTTTCCTTTTTCTTTTTGTCTTTGACGGCATCTTTTTCCTCTCCATCTTCCTCATTCTGCTCCTCCTCTTCTGCCATGTCACTGTCCTCATCGGCCTGTTTGTTAGGCGGGGTCTTCTTCCTGGGCGACAGCGGGTTCTCTTCGATCTCAGCGTCCTGAAGCTTCCTTTTCTTTACAATTGGGCACCCTAGCGCGCTGAGCGCAAGACGGACACAACAAAAGAACCGTAATGTCGTCTCGCACTCGGGCAGCGAACCGCACGGTGCGTTCATTTGACTGGAAATGAAGGTTTAGCCAAATAAATGATGGGGTTGAAGTCAAAATGAAGCAAGCACACTGATGATGGGGCGGTTTCATAAATGTGGAGAAAGTTGCTTTCACAACAAATCTGATAAAAGTTCTCTATCATCGTCTCCGTATTTTAGAGCTGTAATTCTCCCAGTGAGTCTGCAGGAATTCATGTGACAAAGAAAACAAACGGACGAAGGCCTGAGGGAGGTGCTTCCTGCATACCATGAAACAAATGAAATTTCCAAATCTCTCTTGTGAGCTACATCTGTTTCCTTGTGTGAATAAAGTCGAAATAACAAAATGATGCTGTTTAATTTGATTAAGGTCATCCTTCAGAGATGCTGGAAGGATGACCTTGTCTGCCAGTTCACAGCAGCAAGGAACCTGAGGGCCATTCATCAGGAAAACAATGTCACCCTAAAAGGAGCTGAGGAGAAACAACACGGTTTCCTCTTGAGTGCAGGAAACGTTTCGCGTTTCAGCGCCACGAATTTATAATCTGGACGTCTCCTCCCTCTGTTTGCCCGACAAAAACAGAAAGTCCGTCATCTACGCAAGTAAATCGTCAGGCAGATTTTCATGACACATTTATATTGTTGATGTTATCATCAACAATATCATCAACCTGCACTCAAATGATTGCTTATCATTTCTGCTGGATCCCCACCTTCTGTGTCTGGAATATCTTCCACTGACGTGACCTTTGCCATCACATCCAGGGGTGGGACAGCTGCTGCAGTCGGAAACCAAGAAAAAAACCCACGTCTCAAACATATTGCATTGCTTGATTTGAGAGCCGTTCAGGACAGGAATACTTCACCTCATTTCCAGCTTCATTGCTTGTCCAACTTGTTCTGCTGACAGAGAGCAGCGTTCACCGCATCATCCGAGAACAGAAACAAATATCTCACGTTACACGTCTTGTAGCAGAAAAGAAAGATCAGTTATCAATTGATCATCTTCAGGCTGCTGAATGTCTTCATGTCTGTCTTTTCACAAATATGCATTCGTGGTTTAAAGCTGCTGTTCTTTGCGCGCCGTCCGATTAGCAAAAAGACAGAACAGCTTCGCAACCACCAGCAGCCGACAGCCAATTCAAACCACAGCTTAATGAACTCCTTATTGCCGTCACCGTCCACGATGGTAAAAAGTTGAAATCTTGCAAATCGTGTTTCAGTTTGTTTCATTCTGATGAGTCCGAATAACTATAATTTTGACTCATCAGAAATGAGTCCACTGTGTTTTCTGATGTCCACAGCAAATAGCCATATACTATCTGCTAGCTGTCCATGTATGGGGACAGAGGAGATGAACCTGAAACTAGTCTGGTTCATCTTAAAAATACCTTATATTTATTTATTTATTTTTTTTTTAAAAGCTTAAATTACGTAACGACAACAACGTGACAGAGTGGTTATGACATCGCAAATGAATTAGCGAAAGTTTCTGGATATATTTGCAAACTTCAAATCTAATTGAAACTTTTTAAAAAACAATTGTTCAAATTAGATTTAAATCAAATAACTTTGCAAAATTAAATCCACGTGTCTGGTTTTTCCAAGATCCACTTTTATTGCGTATATGACTGAAAACCAACGGGGGCATTTTTCTTCCAACCTAAACAAATTTTTTATGTTGTTAAAAATTGTGATATTTTTTCCTCATTTCAGAAAGGAAAATAATTTAATTTTCACAGATTGATTCAAGTTTTGATTTATCCTAATTTTGATGATAATGTCTTATAGAAAACAAAACCCAAAATTCTCATATATTAGTGTATGCTACAAGAAATCATATCATATTCGTAGAAAGTTGAGTGGAAGGAAAAAAGTGCAATACCAAAAGGTGCACCACCTACCAGGGATAATCACAACCTTACAATGACTGTCAAGTACAATCCATTCAAGAATTTGAAGGAGATTCACAGAAGTGGAATGAAAATACAGTAAGATTTCTCATTTCTTAAATGTTTGGGGAGCCAGTGGAGTAAGACAAGAATGTGAAAAATGTGATTTGAACTGTTTCCTCCAGATTGAAGACCTACCACAGCATTTTGTGTTTTCTGTAGCTGGCCGACAGAGGAACTGCTGTCGGCCAGTACAAAGTGGATTTCAGGAATCTGGTCAAGCATTAATGAAGATGTCAAATTGCTTACTAAAAAGCTTTATTTTGCCCAACTTCCTCAGCTGATGTGAAATGGGCTTTATAACAGAATCCAAGTTGCTTGAAATCCAGAGTGAAGGTTGCAGGCGGTGATGATTTGGGTGCCATGTCATCTGTTGGAGCTCATTCGCATGGTAAATGGAGCCATGCAACAGTAAATTTTGAGGTACTTTAGATACTTCATTCTGCATGGAAGTAAAGACTCTTCAAAAGCCCGACGCTTATGTTTGAAACATCCTTTTCATTCGTCTGATGTTAATATTCAAATCTGTAATTGTCTGTAAGCCACGACCATCAAAATTCTCAGAAATAAAGGATTTCAATATTTTTTCTCTGTGCAATGAATCTATATGTTACGTAAGTTTCACTTTCGAAAATGAGTCAAAAGAAAATGTGAACTTCATCACAATTTGATCATTTGTGGAGTTCTATTGGAGTCAGCAATCCACTTATTTATAATTTCTCATTTGCTGGAAGGACGAATGATTGACTTAATAAACCAAAAACGAATAAAAGAAAATATCTGATACGACGCGCTGGTTTCTCAGCTTTCTAATGCTCTTGACGTGACTGGACTGGGTTTTCAGAATACGAATGAGACGTGAGACGGAGTGAGGAGATCAGACCTTCGGGAATCGAGTCTCACTTTCTGTTCTCCTCTCTGCATGCAGGCTTGTCAGTGCTCACACTCACCCCGGATGGCTTTGGAGCGAGCTCGCGTTCTTGTCTCTGTGTCTTGACTCATCTACGTGACAGAGGGTTGGGTGAAAGGTTTACAACAAGGAGACAGCGTAGCATGGGGGAACGATTAAGAGGGCAAATCATTGTCAGACAGACACAGGAGAGATGGCCAGACAGACAGACAGACAGACAGACAGTGGAAAACAGAGGGAGGGAAAAAAACAACAACAACAAAAATACTTTGTCACTTACTTTCATCTATCTTTGAATTCATTTATGCCTAGAGTTGGACACAAAATAGGACAAAAGCTCGGATAAGAAGAGCATTCTACATTCTGCCTTTCTGAATGAAAATACAAACTTTACTGGGTTCTATTTTTTGGATCACAGTGATCCAAGAAAAGAGAACAAGCTTGGCTATTTGATCTCTTAGGTATCTTTAAACATGACGGATAAAACCAGAAGCTGCATGCTAAAGAGCAGACTCTGATTCTCTAAAAAAGCAACATTTTCTGTATAAGCTCAAGAAATGTTACGCGTTTGATTTTTTTTTCTTCTTTTCTTTCTCATTGGACCGTCAACTAAAAATAATCACAGATCACACTGCTAATTTCAACACCGGGAAATGCCAGTGTTAATGCCGAGTTGATATTGAGGAAATATTTGGGAATCAAATAAAAATATGTCAACAAACATATTCATCAGCTTCCAATGAGTGTAATTCTCTTTGAAGTGTTTGGTAAGTCATGGCTAGAATTAAACATTTCTCTGGACTCTGAGGTCATGTGCTGACCTGTTAGCAGGGGTCTCTCTAAACGTTTTCAGCTGGCCTGTCACACTAACCCCAATCATCCCATGTGAGAGGATCATCCTGAAACACATTAGGGATGGCCTTCCTGCTGGCAGGTACCAGTTTGCCACAGAGCGGGGCATCTCCACTGCACTTCACACAGCCCTGAGACACTCGCAGCATCCTGACACCGATGCTGAACTTCAGTTCACCATTTAGCACCATCATCCTGGGAAAGCTGGTAGCGAAGCTCCATAATCTTGGACTTTAAACAGCAATTTGCCTTTGGATCAGGGAGCTTTCTCAACAACCGGTCTCAGGCGGTGGCAGTAGGGGGTCGAACATCCTCCACCCTGGTTCTGATTGCAGGCACACCACACGGCTGTGTGCTTAGCCTGATTCTTTTTACACTATTGACCCACGACTGTGCAGCTATCCACTGAGCCAACAAGGTTCAGATGATGCTACCGCAGCGTGTCTAATAACAAACACTGATGAGACGCTGTGCAGAAAAGAGATCCAACACTTGTCCCAGTGGCGTTCACTGGACAAACTGGTACTCAACACCAGCAACACCAACAAGGTCAAAGTGGACTACAGGAGATGCAGGAGGACAGTGCGGCCAGCTATTACAATTGGAGAGGTGGTGGAGTGTCTGGACAATATCAAATTCCTGGGCATCACCTGGGATGTGACCTGGTTGGTGAACAAGTCTTTCCTGGTGATGAAAGCTCATCATAGACTCTTTATCCTCAGGAAACTGAAAATGGTTGAACTTCCTGCTCAGCTGCTCAATAACTTCTATAAACACGTGATTGAAATTCCCCTGTTGTCATGATAAGGGTTAGTGGGTGGACCAAATGCATCAGACTGGAAACGTCAAGCTATGCTGAAGATTTCATGAAAAATTAAAGAACAAAAAATTCACAAAAGTCAAAAGAAAGCCTGGAATCCAGAGAAGGACAAAAACCAGTAAGTCCAAGGGAAAGACAGCAGAGAACAGAGGGGAAGAGCAACAGGATGTGATGGGAGTAGACGAGAGGAACTGGCAAGGAGTGAAAGTAAGTACTGGGAGAGTGAATACAATGGAGCTGTAGCCTTGCAGCATGAAGGTCCTGGGTTCGATTCCTGGCCCGGGGTCTTTCTGTTTGTTCTCCCTGTGCATGCGTCGGATCTCTCCGGGTACTCTGGCTTCCTCCCACAGTCCAAAAACACAACTGTCAGGTTAAATGGTCTCTCTAAATTCTCCTCAGGTGTGGGTGTGTGTGCTGTCTGTCTCTGTGTCCGTTGCCCTGCGATGAACTGGCGACCTGTAGGGTGATCCCGCCTCTCCCCTGTTGACCTCTGGGCATCCCGGGGCCCCTCATGACCCCACTAGGGATAAGTGTGTAAGATGATGGATGGATGGATGGATGGATGGATGGATGGATGGATGGATGGATGGACCTGTCCTGATTATCTAACTGATTGCAAGTGTGAGGGGAGAGAGAGAAAGTGGTACAGGGAGCGTGGGAGAGCACACAAGGACCAGGAAATGAATCTAACACTGAAGAATAGCAAGTAATCAGAAACATGATTAAACCAGAGTAACAAAGAATAACTTCACAAGAAATAAACATAATAAACTCGAATTACTAAGGAAGGACTGAACCGAAGTAAAACAGAAATAAGTGTTGTCTTTGTTAGAGAGATCTGATAAAAAGAAACAGAATAAACAAACTTCAAAGCAACACAGGATCCTAACACGCACACACACACACACACACGCACACACACACACACACACACACGCGCACACACACACACACACACACACACACACACACGCACA
>VMRN01000064.1:2563733-2602294 GCA_010277015.1 Poeciliopsis turrubarensis
TAATAATAATAATAATAATAATAATAATAATAATAATAATAATAATAATAATAATAATAATAATAATAATAATAATAATAATAAACATGACGAATAAGCCAAGATGAATTTTCCCAGAATCGACAATAGATGAAACAAAAGACAACAGCAGCAGCAGCAGCAGCAGCAGCAGCATTGTAAATGCATTTGGATAGAAAGCGGCTGCGTGATGGCACCGGGCTGCCTGACGCGCTGTGGCACAAAAGGAAACATGAGGACGCACATGCAGAGTGAAGGCGTTCAGCGCGTTGACAACAGAGACGTGAAGGCCTGCTCAGGCCTTTCCCTCTGCTAATCTGACATTCTCAACAAACATATCAATCGAGGCCTTTCACTGTTTTTTTTTTTTCTTTCTTTTTCTTGTTCTTCACGGTTTTAGTCAGCGGTAGACCAAAACGGTAAGCAGAGTATAAAGACCATCCAATACTAAAAAGCTTTTGAAAGCAATGAGCGTGCGCATATTGGGATCGAGCCTCAGAAACAAAACTGGGCAGAAAACGCCTGATTCCGTCTGGTGTCACCTCCAGCCTGCTCGCCGTGAGACGCAACATAATCCCTACTGTTAGAGATTAGATAAGAACAGAGAATAAAAGAGCTCTTTGTTGGCGAACCAAAGCCTTACCTTACTACAATCCTCCCCTCCCCCTCCGCCTTGACATATCTAGGGAGGCGGACTGTCGCCCTCAGTAACGATGCTCCACGCAACAAAAACAACAACAACAACAACAACAAAAAACTACAAAAGCAAAGCACCTGAACACAGCACAAAGCTTTGAATTCTCCAGTGGTGTCCACGGATGAGGTCCAGGCCCCATGAGCCTTCCAGCACCCTGGACAGAGCCGATCCTGCTTTCAGCACCACGGACAGAGGGCTGTTTCTACTGCCCCCTGCAGGTGGACGGGAAAGATGCAGGCCTGCCGTGGTTGGGACTTCCCCTGCCCAGTCTGTGACGTCATGTCAGCGTTTAAAGAGCCATCCAGCCCAGCGCTGGGTTGGATGGGGTTCGGAGGAGAAAATAATGCCAGTCCTGACAGGATGACAGCCTGTTGTTTTAAACACACGTTCAACGGCTCAGTGCAATGTTTGGCTTACATTATAGGATCAGAACGAGAATTTGTTATTGTTTGTCACTGTGCAGATGTTTACCAACTCCAAAATAGTGCAGTGTCAGGGTATAAACACAAATATGGTGGTGAGCATGTAACTCTGATCACTCATGATGCTCTGTGTCGTGTCGACCCTTCACCGGATGGAGACAAGACTCAGGAACAGTTTGAGGGTTTGCCGTTTAAAACTTAGAGCCAAACTGGTTCCATACATCACTAATCCATTTGCATTTTTTTTTTCACTGTATATTTAAATTTCCCTTGGGTGGAAGTCACTTTTTTTCTTGGAAAGCTCCATCTCTGACCCCCTTGACCTAATCGAGATGATCTTGTGTCAGATGGTCTTTGGGGTCCCTGGCTGTCTCCTGAGTCATTATCAGTCAAAGTCTACACAAGAAGTCTCAATTGCTAGTGCTCAAGTGCTGTGTAAATAATATTCAACTCCCAGAGCAAGAAAAGAAACATTTTGAAGTTAGAAAAAAATAAAACAATGCTAACCTCGCTTAGGCTGATATGAGCTCTATCATCTGACTTCTTGTGGCTGGTGGAGAGACCAGACCCAGAACTACAGGAAGGATTAAACAAACTCTACTGTCTCTTCAAATCTGTCTTAGTGGAGCAAGAAGGTACATTTTGAAGGTGCTTTTGAGGCCACTGGGATAACCCTCTACCCCTGCTTTACAGCACATAGAGTTTTCGCTGCGAGGCGTGGTCATGGTGGCATGGCACCACGCCGCTGCCACGCCGCTGCCACGCCGCTGCCACGCCGCTGCCACGCCGCTGCCACGCCGTTGCCATAAGTTTGGCTCTAAATTCCACATATTTCAGCCGAGCTGCACCAAACTGACTACTTTCGATCAATAGGATTGCAGGTCAATATTTGGTGGCCGTGCTCCAATTCTTTCACAGCCTCCTCTATAAATTCTTTAAAAAAAAAAATCAGTCCCAAGTCATCGACAATCATGACATTTGGTACTCATGTGTCTCTTGTCCGGACCTACAAAAAAGTCTTTTGGAGCCATGGTCCAAACACCACAAGAAGTCAGCCATTTTGAATCAAAGCAACCATTTTGTCTCTTCCACATGTTGCATATCAGCAAACTCCTCCAACAGCTTTTGAGATGCAGGCTTCATAATCACTCAAAAGGTCAAAAGTTATCAAATTCTTTTGAGTACATCAAAGCATGTTGGCATGGCCAAATCGTGAATCTTGAATAATATTTTCCATAAAACAGCCTGGTGGCTACAGGGTCCAAGTGGACTGGTGCAGGAACAGCACAAGAACACGATGATGGCGACTGGTTGACGGAGTTCCGCCACTATAGAGCAATAAAATGAGATAGTATGGCAATATAATGAGATAACTATCTCATTATAAGGAGATAATGTCATTTTAATTAGATAAAATCTCAATGTAAACCAGAATAAAGAGAACATTAAGCTGTTGGAAGCATTATCTCAGTTGATGCCCCCTTTCATGAAGGTATCAGAGAAAAAACAGAACGCGAGATCAAATCTTGGTACCCTGAAGATATAAAAAAAAAAGAAGAAAACAGAATGTTAAAAGAGGAACTGACAGTATTTCACGGAAGGAAGAGTTCAGTTCACATGTGCTCCAGATGCATGAAACGGGCTGAAATCCCCCTTGATTGAAGTCTCACAAATCACAAAATTGGTTTTCAATATTCCGCTATCAGTTGAGAATAATCCAGTCCATGTATGAAGAGTCTATTGTCTTTACGCTCTTAAAACAAATGTGTCACATTTTGAACACATTTAAGAGCAAAGCATCAACTGCTAAGAGCAAAGCAGTTGCTGTGGAGACATGCCATGCCTCTGTGACAGCTTGTGCATGTGATGGATCAGTGTGCACAGCAGGCCGCTTACAATCTGGAAGTGTGTTCCTCGTGAAAACAAAAGATTTTCTCCATGAACGTTGCTCCAAATGCAGAAAGTCGTGTGTATTTTGAAAAAAAAAAGAAATGTTTTAGAACTGCAATTTCAATATGAAGCAGAAATTGTCCTTGAAGTTTAGCAGAATTGCTGCAAGGGATTGTTGTCAATGTGGTCAATGTGTCTCAAGAATCAGTAGTTGTGTGTAAAGAATCGAGAAAAACTTCAGAAAACCCCTTTTATTGGTACATTATGCTGTTTCAAAGGAGGTCACGCCACTCACAATATGGCGCTTGCGCTGACGCACAGACAGAGTCAGCAGCACCAGTAAGGCGCCACGCAGGACGCGGCTTTTCACGCTCCTCTCTGTCCGCCACACGCCAAACAGCTGAACGTTCATGACAACATCTCCTCTCCCAAAACACACGGATGACGTCTTTTCCTGTGATGGGGAAAAAAAAAAAATCACGTTATTTCCGGTGAGGATTCGGATCCATGTACCCAGGGAGCAGAAGCGACTCGTTCTGCCGCAGCCGTCCGGGATGCTTGTGCAAAACTCTGACGAGTCTGAGACGGATGTCTGACTGGTCAGACTCCTGGTTCAACCTGGCGGTCGAGACTTATCCCGTGGTTTAGAGGAAACCTAGGAGTTTCCCTTCCAGAAAGGAGAGGTGAGGCTTGCTCCTTTTTTTTTTTTTTTTTTTTTTCCACTTGCAAACTTTATTTATAACGAGCACTCTGTTAACATCAGTGAATTGCTAAACAGTCGACACAGTTCTGAGCAGGAGAATTAAGAAAAATGATTGGAGGTTAAAATAACAGGGAAATAGCTTGAACAGGTTGTACGAGACCACTGTATAAAAACTGTGTGTGTGTGTGTGTGCGTGTGCGTGCGTGTGTGTGTGTGTGTGTTAAGGATGGACCTAAGCACCAGGCTAATGATGTGGCAGGAGCTGGCTGTGAGCTGTGGCTTCACTACGTCACATCAGAGCCTGCAGCAGGTGTGGAAGCTGCTTCTTCTCTGTCTCATCTGCAGAGTCTGCTTCAGGCTAGGTCGGTGTAACTGCTTCCCATGTTAATGTTTGTATAATTACACACATTTTGCTTTTGATTGGCCTTTTCACACCTGTTCCCCCTTCTTCTCCCCCCCCTTTGTGTACCACATGAACAGGGATCCATTGAAATTCCATATTTATCATCTTGATTTGTCTCGTTTCTGTTAAGACTGAAAAAAAAATGAAGGGAAAAAAATGCTCAAGCGATGCATCTTGCCTTAATTTCAGCAGCATTTTGCAATACTATTGGCTCGTTAAATTATGTAACAAATCTAATGTCTGGAGTCTCTGTGGGTTATTTAGAATGTTGTCTTTTTTTTTTTTTTTAACGTTTTGCTGTTTCCATCACCCAGGAGTCGGGTCAGCGGTGAAGCATGTCGCGTCCACGTTGATCGGACTGTTTGGCCTGTTCCTATTCCTGGAGTTGCACATGGTGTGGGTGCTGCTGCTCAGTGTTATCTGTTACTTCAGCCTCCTGCTCTGCAGACACTCTAGCAACAAAGGCCTCTTCCTCTCAGTCATCATCCTCGTCTACCTTCTCATTGGGTGAGAGAACAGTTCACAAAAACAACACAGTTTATCTGGGGGTCGTTAAAACACTGCTGGAGCTCTTTGTGCTTTAGTAGGAGTCAAAAAAATAATAATATTGCAATATCAAATGAGGCTTTCTGCTGTGTCCTGAATCAAATATTGCTTTACAGTGTTTATTTGTGTTGCGCATTTAAAACAACAGCAGTTGACCAAAGTGCCTCATAATTACAACAACGATCATAACATAAGCGCGGGCAAAAACCATAAAAACAAAACACAGAGAGATATTAAACAACATTAAACCAGTTGAATAGAAGAATCAGAAAAGCAGCAACCCAAGCTGAATGGAAAGCCTGTGAGAACAGATGTGTCTTGAAAAGAGATTTAAAAGAAGTACTTGTCTGTAGCTGAGTGAAGCTGACAGCCCAGGTTTCAGCAAACAGACTGAGTGGTTGGTGCTCCGTTTGTGCTGCATTGGTATCTTGAGATATTAAAAAAAATTTTTTTTCAGTCTTCCAGACGTTAATCAGCTGAGATACCATTAAAATTGTCTTTAGGGCAGCTTTCGTTTATGAGATATTATAAATTGGGCTTTCAACTTGTATCCTCTTCTAAAAGTGACTTAGCTGTGCGGAAGTAAATTGTCTGAAGTTTAAAGTGCAATATGTCGAGTAGAGATTCCTTTGAAAGCTTGAATAAATTGTCTTCTTGATTTATTTCAGAGAGTTGCATTTTTTCGACATGGGGACCTGGAACAAAATACGAGGTAAGCACAAAATTATTCATATCCGTGAGAAATTCAGTTTCAAAATGATTTGTCAATGTCTCTTCTGACTGTAAGTGACATAGTGAAACACAGAGCCACAGTCCAGAACTGAATCTCAGAGAGAAATGTAAGTTTACAGTGATGGCAATGAGGCCTTCCGATCTCAACGTGAAATAATAAACATTTTTTACGTTATATTTGTCATTAAGCTGCAAACACAATTCTAGTTTGAAGCTGACTTTTTTTTATTGAAATATAATTTTATTATTATAAGTTGCAACAAGATATATATATACACTAATCAATATACCAGATTACAGGTTCCCATCGCTACCAGTTTCTGCTAAATTGTAAAATACCACAGTTTGTAAAACAGTTCATTCTGAAAGGAGAGTAATTCCGACAGTGTGTTTGTGTCAGGTTCTCAGATGGTGGTGGCCATGAAGGTCATCTCGCTGGCCTTCGACCTCGACAGGAGAAAAGACAATAACCTGCCAGGCCCTGCTGAGTTCCTTGGCTACGTCTTCTTTGTGGGTACTGTTGTGTTTGGTCCATGGATCAGCTTGTCAAGCTACAAAAATGCACTTGATGGTCCAAAACTGGTGAGTTTTTTTTTTTTTTTTTAAATTCTTATTTACATCTCTGTTTACGTTAGTGATTGTCATATTCGGTGATGGCTCAATGGTTCATTTCTCAGAGCTGCCTGTGGCTGTCCAGTTCCCTCGTCAGTCTCGTGAAAAGTCAGATTTGTCTGCTGGTGTCAACCTGCATCGCTCCATATCTTTTTCCTTTGTTCCTGCCAGTATACGGGAACTCCGTCACACAAAAGTAAGTCATCGATTTATACAAATCCTGTTGGTCTTGTCCAAAGCAATAGCCTTGAAAATCTCTATTTTTTAAGGAACACTGTGTCTGTCTCTTTCTGCTTCCAAGATGCAATTGAACGGGGTAAGGCTTCAACATGACATATTCAGTGGCATTTAATTTTCATTCAGTTTGACACTATGATGATAAGACACCGTTGTCTAAAGGAATCTCATTTCACAGTTTAGTGAATATTTTTTAACAAAAAAAAAAAAAGTGTTGGTTGCCATGACAGCTGCTGTGTGTGTGTGTGTGGAGTAAAGCCGACACACGGAGACAAAGAAAAGAAAATAAGTGATTATTAGTTGTGTTTCACCTTTTCGTCAGCATTATGCTCCCTTTGCTGTGGTGCACTGTAATTTCTGACAGTTCATTGAACTGCACTGCCTCTTTGTTTTGTTGAACATCGGATTATAACAACCGTCAAACAGGAAAAAATATCATAAAAGTAGTTAACAAACTGCATGACCGATATAAAGAGGAAATGTGTTTAGTCCTCACTTGCATTTTCATTGAACTGATCAGAATCCCTTGACAGATTTCCATCAAGGGAGAAAACGCATTTTACGTATCCAAGTATCGGCAGTTTTCTCAGCTTCATTTTAAGCCATATTTGACAGAAGTCGGATAAGAAATAAGGAGCATTTATGTGACAGATTCAAGCTCCTCCGGCATCAGAATGGTATGGTTCCATGGACAATGCATAGTAATGGCGCCTGAAGTCGCTGTCCAATCCAGTAAGCAATCAATCAATCAATCAATCAAGCTTATCTGTGTAGCAAATTTCAGCAACAAAGCAGTTCAAAGTGACTTGCATCATAATAACACAAAAATACAGTCATAAGACACCATGTAGTTCCTTCTAGAAATGTTAGCCTCCTTTGTGTCTCCTTATGGCTTTCCGTTACTTTAACCAGAGCATCCTTCATTGCTGAGCTCAGTATCTATGTCTTGACTGTCTGTGCTTTGACTTCCATTGGTTTATCTTCGAGTGTGTTGATTTTCTCAGTGTTAGTTGATATACTCCCGTAGATTTCACTTTTTATTTCCTTCAATGCAGTTTTTATGTCTTCTGCAATTTCTTGTTTTAATTGTTGGAAGTCTTGTTCGTTTCCATTTGGGAATTTGTGTAGTTCAGTCTGTACAGCTTGTAGCACCAAGCTAACGTTTTCCTTGCGATGTTGCTGATCGTCCATTTTTACTGGTGTATTTCTACAGCGGAGGCACAGCCAATTCATGTGAATTATGGATACATTAACATTTTTTGTGCTTACTGGAGTTCTGAATGCTACTTTTTGGTTTCCCTTCATTTTGTATGCTGTGATTTTTGTACATTTTCTGTCTTCAATTTTTTATAAAAACTTGGCCAATTTCTTTTATTTTTCATTTTACTTTAGAGTAGATGACCTTAGTGTTTTTCTTAACTATTTTACTTCTGCAAAAACATTGTTGGAAATGAAAGTTGTAAGATTTTCTGTGCTCCATTGATTTTATTTTAAGTTCCTGAATGTCAAGTGTTTGACATTGAGGAAGGAGAAGACCAGCTGAACCTATGTGTCCCGTACAGGTGGCTGCGCGCTTATGAGACTGCAGTGTCCTTCCACTTCAGTAATTACTTTGTGGGTCATCTAAGTGAAGGCACCAGCATGTTGGCAGGAGTGGGTTTCACAGAAGAAAAAGACAAGATCCAATGGTAACTTTCACTGAGCTTCGCTACTGGGCTTATCTAATTTCTAGTGGAGTATTTGTGAAAAGACGAACTCAGTAAATGTCGATTGGATCTATTTCTAATCACTCTTTGGATTCTTTTGTGCAGGAATATGAGGATAGTGAAGCCCCTGAGCGTGGAAATGCCTCGCTCCATGGTGCTGGTCGTGATATCCTGGAACATCCCAATGTCTCAGTGGTTAAAAACCTGTGGGTCATGGCCTCCCTTATTCAGTACTACTAGATATTACTGTTGAAATCAAACGCACCCAACATTTTTCAAACCAATGCAGTGGTGAATATGTTGGGCTTCATGGTTTAACTATCTTGATTTCGATAGATAATCAAGATCGTTAATATGTAGTTAACTGTCTTGACCAGGGATTAAAATGGTTCCAGTTCTGCTGAATCACTTAGTAGCTTCTCATTTGTCTCAGAGTTAGAATTCACATCTCTTGGAAGGCAAACAGAGCGCCGTTTGTTAATAATTGGTTTGAATGTGTTCTTTCTTTCTCAGATGTGTTTAAAACCTCCATGAAACTAGGAACCTTCCCTGCGATCCTTGTGACATACACAGCCAGCGCCCTCCTCCATGTCAGTCACAGAGGCATTTTTCTTTGTTCACAAGTCTCTGGTGAATGAGATGAGTGAAACTAATTCCATGCATAAAGCTATGGATGTTTGTGTGTGTGTGTGTATGCGTGCGCGTGTGCGTGTGTGTGTGTTTTACTTGAGGTTTTTGTCATACTCCTGGGCTAGCTAATTTTACTGGGATTAACAAGTAAAATTTTTTCCAAACGCAAAACTTTTACAGGAAGGGCAAAAGTCCTTCCTGTAAAAGGAAGGACTTTTACAGGAAGTAAAAGTCCTTTTTACAGGACTTTTACAGGAGTAAAGGCTCCTGCCTTTACTCTATGAATTAGAATATGAAATATTAAATAATTTCTGAAACAGTACATCATTTTAACTCCAGTTTTCTCATGGATTCCTTTTGGATTAAAGGGTTGAAAACTGAACATTTCTTCAAATGTAATTTTCATTTTGTATGTTAGCAGACCAGAAGACTTCAATACAGACAGCTTCTGTTTAGTCAATTTTATTCCATCCATCCAAGGATACAAACATGTGTATGGATACATACATAAGTGATAAAAATATAGAAGCATAATATAACTTCAGTCTGTTTGTTTCTTAAAGGAAGTTGCTGAATAGTTGAGGCTGTTTTGTGCTGTTGTTTTCTTCAGGGCCTGAGTTTTCACCTGGGAGCTGTTCTGCTCACACTGGGATTCATCACATATGTTGAACACGGTATGTAATCATCTCTGCCTGTGCAGCAGGTAACTTTATGGCATCCTCATAAACGCAGAACACACTAATCGTCTTCATCTGAAATGAATTTCAGGAAGAAATACTCATGACCCAAAGGTCATTGTCCGGGTCTTGGGTTGTTGAGTTGTTTTGGGGCTTGTTTATTATTTCTATGTTCCTCAGTCTCTTATTTTTATTAGATCAGCCTTGTTTCTATTTTGGTGCCATTTTTCCTGTCTCCGCAGCCTGCCATCTGCTCTTTCACACCTACAACCTGTTAGTCAGTTAATCCCTCGTTCCAGTATTCACACTCCTAGTATTTATCCATTGCTCTGATTCCTCCTTAATGGTTCCTCCTGTTTAATCCCATTACTTACCTCTTCACCTTGCTGGCTTTTTGTTTCCTGATTCTGGAGGGTTTTTTTTTTTTTTTTTTTTTGTTCTGCTCTGGCTCCCTGCTTTCCCTGTGAATTCTGTCAGTTTTTGTTTTGATATTTTATTGAACTTTCATCACCACTCGCTACCTTTTCCTGTCTGCCTCTTCAGCATTCAACTCCCTTCTATACTCAAATTAGTATTAAATGTAATAGTTATTCTAAGTATTCTGTTATTACACATTTTTCCTTGATGTCCCTTTACCTCATATTCCTAAAATCCAGCACATTTTTCTTCCATAAATAAAATGCCATTTCCTTTTGGCTAATTGATGAATTAATGATGACCTTGTTTTGCCTGTTGTCAGTTCTGAGAAAGAAGCTTGCGTACATCCTTAGTGCCTGCATTCTGTCCAGGCCCTGTGCACCTGACTGCAGCCATCGACACAAGAAGGTGCGGCCCTTTTGTTTTTATTATTGCTGTTAAATGAACTAAAACTTATTTCCAGTTTTTGCTCTACTCTCTAGAATGCTTGGGTGCTGTTGCTGAATCTGGTGTTCAGTTTCCTTGTCGTCTTCCATCTCACCTACTTGGGCTCCATGTTCGATCCTGGGTCTGATGAACAGGAAGTAGAAGAGGTAAACAATTCTGGTAGATTTGCATGTGGTCTTGATGATGGTGATGGAAGAAGAACAGTCGCATTATTTTGTTTTCATTTCTTTGTATTGCTAAATAAGATGATCTTCAGGCACGTTTAATTTTCCAGTGTGGACAGATAACTTCCGTATTAACCTTTTAGTCTAAAGGCAAGCTTTTATGTCGTTTTAATAAATAAAGTACTTTTACCTAAGGAATGTATTTAGAAATTAGGAGAGGGGAACCCTGACTTTATGTACAAGTCAGATTTTTGTTGACAAACTTTAGAAGAAACACAATGTCATTTTTGTTTTCTATATCTGACGAAACGGCAGAACACGGAAATTTAAAGCAGACATCTCAGCCAGGTCTGATCTCCACCCACGTTTTGGGAGAGAATTCAATTAGTACATGCTGTTTAAAACAAAAGACCAAATAGTGACACGCCTCTCCTAACTTTCAAATTCTTAATGCCAATGCTCTGACATTGAGGAAAGAATATGCTGGCACATTTTACTATGCAAGATCTACACTGACCACCAGGTCTACCGAGTTTATTTACTCTTTTTTTTCAAACATAGTTGATTTGTACACAGAATGAAAGCACAATAGTCTTCTACACCTTGGAGAAAAAGGTTGAGATCTGAATAAAAGCGTAATTGTTGTTATTTCTGTTTAAGGGCTACGCAGCGATCCATACCATTCAGAGGTGGTCTGAACTCAACTGGGCAAGCCACTGGATCGTTTTTGCTTGCTGGGTTTTCTATCGTTTAATTCAGTGAATTGTCCATCATTAAAACTATTTTACACAAAGTATTTTCTTGAATTTTGATTTATTCTTTTTGTTTTTGTATCAACATGCATCCATGTGACTGAAATAAACAATAAAAAGAGCATGAATTGTGTAGTTCACATCTAAACTACACAAAAACTTAACATACAAATATGTTAAGTTTCTAAAACTACTGTAAATGGTAATGACCTCAGCTTGCAAATCCTTCATCATGTCATCACAGTTTATTTTCTTAAACTGGTCCTGTACACCAAATGTTTGCATGCTTCTTTTTTTATATTTTGCATATTATGGTTATGTTTTTTTTTTTAGTCCATGAGTATTTCTGCCAATGTTCAGTCTTTGTGATAATGTAAACAATAAAAGTGTCCTGTGAAAGTGTTCACATTCTATTTGCTTTTTAGTTAACTTTATTTATACAGAGCCATTTAATTTTATTCCAAGTGAGACCAGTTCTATTTGCTCATTCATTAAGAAATAAGTAGACTATTATTTAATGCCCAATGATGCGGTGTAAAGGGTTACTTATATATATGATGATAATTTGGGGCTTTCATACTCGGACAGAGCAACACTCCAGGTATGCTTTTTATTGCATCTTTAATATTTGTTATCCTTGTGTAGATTTACAAATCAGTTTTACATATGCTCAGATTGCTAAATATTAATGTAGCATTATATTATGTCAATGAAGTTAAACATCTCCATTTTGTAATGTGTGTTCTGGCTACTGCTGCAAAAGTAGAAGTTTGTGATTGTTTCGTGCTGCCATCCAGAAGTAAAGCTTCAGAAAACCACTGACTGTTTTGTCTTCCCCTGTTCAGCTCCGAGGTCGCTTCGGTTCGACCTCTCAACCAACCCTTTTCCTTCGTTCATCTCGAACGAGCCAATAGCAGAACGTCTCTCCTGTCCTTCTGCTTTTGCACCAATCAGTTGGCTTAGAGGTGCAGCTCATCCAATCAGCAACTGCCAAGATCCGCGCTGGAGGGCGGGCTTCGCCACTGGCGTTTTAATGTATTTTGGCGGTTATGCGGAAAACATGGCGCAAATTTCGAAAGGTACTGTATCACGAGTGTTGTTTAGCTGTGTTTTCGGGTATCCTTCGTTAGGAAATTGCAACGCGAGGGTTCTTGTTATTCTGCTGACCGTCTTTGCGACAGGACTTTACTGTCAACTTTGTTTTTGTCATGCAGAGTATCTTCTCCGTCGCGACTGCTTGCACAATTACTTGCGCTTCTTCACGAATTCGGTTGTCCAGTTTTAGTGGGATTGAAGGTGCGTGTTTGGAGAAGCGTGTTGCCATTTGTGTGGGAGAGTGTTGCGAAAGGGAGAGGGACAGGGCGGCCAGAGCTGCTCGCGGATTAAATGTCCGCGGATCTGGACTTGGACGCAGCCTGGTTCACATCCACACCGACGAGAAGTTGGAAAACGAGTCACTTAGCTCATCCAGAACAGTAAAAACAAATATGTCCCCCACAAATCCTTTTCTAAATAATGAGCTGTGTGTTTTCTTCAAAAAGGCAGGAGACACATGTTCAAAAACATCAGCAAATTATGTTCCCAGGGTTCTGCTTTTCAATTACACTGAAACCTTGCATTTTGCATTTTTAAGTCCCATCTTTTTGATTTATTTTTTATTTTTTGCATCGCCAGATTGCTGCGTCCCTTGCAAGATCACTGTGGATGAGCTGGAGACGCTTTGCCGTGGGCAGAGGCTGTACTGTCAAGAGCTCAATGTCAACAGAGCCAATGTCAATGACTATGAAGTGGAGTTTCTCTGTGATTACAAGAGGACCAGGGAGGTATGGGATTATTATTTTACCAATAAATATAACTGGTTCTGTACATTTTTCAAGTTTTTTTTTTATGCCAAGAAATAAGATGCATTCTCTTAATATTGTTTTTTTATTTTTTTTTTTATTAACTGATTTACAGAGGATATAGTTTAACCAGGTTTTTACTAATACATGCATTCCTTTTTTTATTTCCCAGAAAACCAAAACATAAAACTGCAAATATTGTTTGTTTCACCAGTTTTATTGCTAAAGTGTCTTGGGGGGGTGGGAAAGAATCACCAAGGGGTAGTTTAGAAGTGTGCATGGAGATAACGACTACAGTTTATTTGCTGAAGATCTGTGTGTTATCTTTTCCACGCCTTTTATTTTGAAACCAGTGTGGGAAAGCACACTGTTAGTTATTAGGACAGAATGCTTTGACTGAGCATAGCTATGCTGTACAGCAGCAGTGTCAAAAAACAAGTTATTGAACAATGAGTCATTGAATATAAGTAATCTAAACTTGAAAAAGGAGTGCTGAAAGTCCTCAATGTCTTTGTTTGCATGCAAGCAGGCTGAAAAATATTGTTGATTTCAGTTTTTAAAATCTATTTTCATTAGAGGACTGCTCTTTAACTATCCTTTAGAATGATAGAAACACATTCTAATTGGATAAAACAACTCCTTTCATATTGTTTTAGACCCTTTCCAAAGTTTGAACTAGTCAAATATGTATATATATTTCTTGTCGGCCTTGGAAAGTAAAAGAGTCCTATACCTTACACTTTTCATAAACATACATTAGTGATGTCTCGATACCAGCGTTAAGTACTCATACTCCGAACCGATACCACTTTACACTGCAGTGCTACTCACTAAACCAATTGCATAGTAAGTTATGGTGGTAATACACAAATAAGTTATTTGTTGATCCTCCAAAAAAAAAAACAACAAAAAAAAGAGAAATAAGATGGTGGGAGGGGGTGGAAATGTCAATAGTTTGGAGCGAAGGTGGCGCTAGACATTTTTGGTGTCCATCATTTTGACTGTGCCAAACAAAATGTAGTCCTAATCTCTTTTTACCCAGACATTTTAAATTGACGGCTGAACAGACAATCCACTGTATCCTCATCGAGCTGAACACATTGAACTTTTTCTCTGGAGTAAAAGCTTTGAAAGGTAACATCTCACCAAATGTAGTAATCAGAAGACAACAAGACTGCAAACGTTGTCCTCACTGGACAACAAACAAACAAAACACAGCTTCCATGGTTGGCAGGGCTGAATCTGTGTTCATATAAAGTGTCTCAAGATGTCTGTTGTGAATTGGCAGCATATAAATATATTGAAAAATTTTATTTTTCAATATATTTAGAAATATTGAAATATATTTTCAACATATCTACACATCCTTCACTGTGTAGAAGGATGTGTGAAGGATGTGTAGATCAGTCTTTGGGAAGACTAAAGTTTTTTATGCGTTTCAGGGAGAAGAGTTCTATTTTGTTAAGTGGAAAGGTTTCCCTGAATCTGTCAATACGTGGGAACCCAAAAGAAACCTCAAATGTCCAAAGCTAATGAAACTATTCCACCTGGACCTGGCTCAAATCCTGAAGAGCCAAAAGAGGCGTGGCCTCCCCAAGAGGTTGGATAAAGAAACTGTCCTGATCCTGATTCAGAAAGCCAAACTTCGTCTGAGTCTGCATCAGTGGGAAACCCATTTAAACAAGACTCGCAATCACCCGGGACGCATTTTTGTCATAAACGAAGTGGACCAAGACGGCCCTCCGAAACACTTCACCTACATTAACAACTACAAAGTTGGTCCAGGCATTGTGATCAACGAAATGGCTGTCGGCTGCGAATGCACGGACTGCTTGAACGAGCCGGTGAACGGCTGCTGCCCGGGGGCCTCGCTCCATCGAATGGCCTACAACGACAAGGGTCAAGTGCGGATCCGGCCAGGACAGCCCATCTACGAGTGCAACTCTAGATGCAACTGTGGTCCCGACTGCGCCAACAGGGTGGTGCAGAAAGGTATCCAGTTCGACCTGTGCATCTTTAAGACGGAGAACGGCCGGGGCTGGGGCGTCCGCACGCTGCAGCACATCAAGAAGAACACATTTGTCATGGAGTATGTTGGAGAGGTGAGACCTGCTCAGATATCATCTTCTTTTAGATCACTTGGGTTTTTTATTTTTTTTTATTTATTTTTTTTAGGCAGACCTGCTCCCTGTGTGTTGCTCACTAACTACAGCTTGGCTAATAGTTCTGTTCTTGATGTGATGAAATGAAGGTATTCTAAAAAGAGCTGTTTTGTCAACAGATGCAGCTCAACAAAACTAGGTGGGTGTTTAGTTTCCTGTTTGTGTTGCGGTGAAGAGACCTGCAGTCACTGACCTTGTTTATGTAAGGTCAGTGTTTCCCTGCCCTGGTCATTACGGCGCCCTGCATGTTTTAGGTGTTTCCCTGCTTCAACGCAACGGAACTGCACTCATCTGAATCACATGTGTTTAAAATGGAGAAACATCTACAGCAGTGGTACCCAAAGTGGGTCCTCCAGGCCTGGAATCCTGCATGCTTTTGTTCTCTCCAGTTTAAAGCACCTGGATCAAATGGTGGCTCATTAGAGCAATAAGAAGAACACTGACATGCTAAAAGGTTGTTACTGTCACCAGGGAGAGAAGTAAAACATGCAGGACGCCGGACCTGGAGGACCCACCATGCAGGATCCACTTTGTAGATCCTGCATGTTGCTGATCTACAACATGCAGGACACTGTGCCCCAAAGGGACCGAAATGCTGTACAGAATAAATAAAAACAACACAAACGCCATTAGAAAGACACAAAAGCAGAGAAATAGAAAATAGTCTAAAAATACATTCCCATCCATGCAATAAAAAACTACGAAAATATTCAAAAAATAATAACTTGCTTGGTGTCAAAGGTCAGGACAAAGAAAAGAGTTTTAAGAAGGGATTAAAAATCAGTTCTCTGGTGACTTATTCCACATTTTAAGACCTGTCACAGCAAAGGCACGGTCCTTCCTAAGCTTCTGTTTTGTGTTGGAGTGCGGAACAGCTGATCAGCAGGGAGCAGAAGGACGAAAAATGGTGCAGCAGCTCAGAAAGGCAGAAAAAAGCAAAACCCTGCAGGGCCTAAAAACCAAACAATCTTCAAAATGAATCAAAGGATGGGAAGCCCATGGAACTAAACGAGTCTCAAAGATATATGTGTGCAATAAGATCCACAGGCCTACAATAACATTTGTAAGTGTATGACATAATTCACAAATGTGTATAACACAATGCTGAAAGTGTACCTCAGGATCCACAGATGTGCTGCAGTTTCTCAAATTTAAATGGCCTGTACTTGTTTAACGCTTTATCAAATCCAGCCGATCCCCAAAGTGCTTTACACTGCATTCACCCATTCACACACCCATTCACACACTGGTGCCACCGAGTCCTCTGATCACAACCAGTGGCCAAATTTACAGGTTTCAAACTGCGCATGCAAATCCACAACACAAATGAGTTGACACGTTCAAGGCCGTTGAAGACCTGCGATATCTGAGAATTGTAATTGTAATGCTGCATTGAAGGCAGTTGAAAAGCTTGGATATCTGAGCGTTGTCAGATTTAATGGAAATTATTCCGTCTTTTTGGCTTGGCCCAGTGGCACAAAACCACTACAGCAAAGACACGTGCGTCCGTCAAAGTTACTGGACTCTACAAATGTTAACTTTGTAGGCTGCACTACTGAAATATACCGATTTAGATGGAAATTTTCTTCTTTTCCTGGAAAAATAAAAACTCGGTGAGCAGCAGCACAATCTTCAAAGCAACGGTTTAGCCTCCATCGTGGGTCAGAGTGCACACAACGTGGTACATCTTCTGCTTTTTTTTTTTTTTTTTTAATTTTTTTTTAAGGTTTTGTTGACTCCATGTGTCATACTTACAAAATTTGGATCTCATAATTATGAGATCACGCACAGTTTGGGGATTTGCCCACTCTATTATTCTTGTGCAGTTTGGAACGTGTACATTTCAGAAACTGTTTACACATACGTGAATCTTGAGGCCTGCATCTATGTGTTGTGTTACTTGTTCCATCGTTTCCTCAGATCATTACAACAGATGAAGCAGAGAAGAGGGGCCACTTCTATGATTGCCAGGGCTCCACGTACCTCTTTGACCTGGACTATGTGGAAGATGTCTACACTGTGGACGCAGCTCACTTAGGAAACATTTCCCACTTCGTCAATCACAGCGTAAGTGTCTGCAGAGTGCGTTCACTACACGGTCCAAACATTTTTTTGGTACTTCTGTCTGCCAAACGAATAACTATAAGTGAGTTCAAGGGGCATAATTAACAAGATTAGTAATTGAGATCAAAATTACTACGTCGGGGCTCTACCTGATTTGAATTAAAATTCCTCTTGTCATTGTACAAAGAACAACAAAGCTTAAAAATGTCAACTCTTGAAGGCAGTGCAGCAAAGAACATATTGACAATATAATATGAAACTCCAGTAGAAACTCTCGGGATGTTCGTGAACGGGAAAATTATGATTGCTCAGAGTTTGGATGAATTTGTGGTTCTCAGGGCAGCAACGGCTCTGAGGTAGAAACTCTTATTTAGTCTGTTTGTTCTTGTCTTTATTGCCCTGAAACGTCTTCCTGAGGGTAAGAAGAGGTGGTGGTCGGTCGGGGGGTGAGGGATCTCTGGTGATGCTGTGGACATAGTTGGATATGCGCTTGTCTTGTGCTCATTTGTAAATTATTAACCTACTAATAATTAATTATGAGGGGCATTTGACCATGAATAAAGCTTCTATTACAACAAATCCAAACCTCTACAGCTGCAACCGTGTTATGTATACAAATAAAATGCATAATGAACATTGCTGGTTATTTCTTTATAGACAAGATGCATCCTCCTCTCTTCACACAGAAGCTCATTTTAGTTCCATTAACAAATCTTTTTCTATGGTCTGCTCTTTCTGCCATGTATTTTTCTCTTGTTACCCCCTGGCACTATTCACTGTGCAGGATGAGCCCCAGAAAACTTGCTAAGCCTCGTGGTCGCTGCACCGAGGCAGTCCATGGTGTTTTGGTATTGAAATATGTTAAGTAAACAGGAAATGTAAAAATATAACTTGGTGATTGTATGTTCCGGGAAAACATCGCCAGTGAAAGGATTTCTAAACCCAAAACTAGCCTTAAAAACAACACATCAAAACAGACAATTAAGATGAATATCAATTATTTGCACTTTTGTTTAGTCAAATTAAGTCAGTAATAAAAACAGTACGACCATTAAAAACAAACCCTAATTTGTATAAAAGTAGAGAAATTTCTCTCATCTTTGTCAGCGTCTATGTTATACGTAGCAGATTTAATGGCAAATCAACTCATTAAATCTGGTGAGTGATGCTCAATGTATAACAGTTAATTGTGTTTGTCTGGTCATGGTTGTGTCAGGCTTTCATTTTGGTTAGTCTTAAACCTTTTAAATGGTTATTTTTTAGTTTAAAATAACCATAAACTATTTATAGTTTTAGCTGCTTAATGTTAAGGGCAACTTGCAGTTCAAATTTAATAGCCATTTACATAAAAATATGCTTTTTTTTTTTTTTTTAAAGTGCTGTGGTACAGTTTCTTAAAGTACGTAAAAGCATTTCTCTTTATTCTGTTGTTAGAGGCTGAAAATCTTTTCTTTTTGTAGTGTGACCCAAACCTGCAGGTCTTCAATGTGTTCATTGATAACATCGACGAGAGGCTTCCCAGAATCGCTTTATTTTCAACACGGGCGATTCGTGCTGGAGAAGAGCTGACGTTTGACTACAAGATGCAAAGTAAGTGTTACTCACTTTTGTTTTGTTCTGTTATAAATCACTGAAGTCTGCTTTTGGGGGGAAAAAAAAAAAAAAAACCTCCGACTTTCTACGCGAGCCTTGCTTTCTTTGTTTCTAGTTGATCCAGTGGACACAGAAAGTACCAAAATGGACTCCAGTTTCAGTCTAGCAGGACTCCCTACCTCACCAAAGAAACGGATTCGAGTGGAGTGTCGCTGTGGATCAGAATCATGTCGAAAGTACCTGTTTTGACAGACGCCTGCGCTGAATGTTGCCTTAAAAAGGCAACATTTAACAGCTGGAGTTAAAAATTTTTTTTTTTTTTTACTTATATTTTTACATGACGATGTTTTAATTCATACAGTGTATTTGTTTTCTACCTTCAACTGTAGCTTCTGTTGTTAAATGTTTGATTCTGCTTTTGTCTGCCTTTACATCTTGAGTATTTTTAACCCTGCTTTAAAACAAAGTTTTACAGACAGTCAGTCTGAACAGCATTTATAAATGTTCTTCTGAGAGCAGCGACAGAGATCAAATGAAATGAACTTGAATTTCATCCCACCTGCTACGCTGCAGCTGTTTTGCTTTTTGGCATTCGTCAACAGATTTGCTGAAGCGTGAATTCACAAACTGTTGGAAGCGCTTACATTTGTGCTTGAAATGTGTTTGGAATTCAGGCATGAATTGAATGCGCTTTGATTTTTATAGTGATCTCACTGGTTTGATGGTCCTGTGAGTTGACGACAGTATTTTTATTTTTTTTCTAGACTAATGATGACAAACTACTCATCTATTTTGTCAGCTGCATTATGTTATGTTGATTACATTCTTCTAAAACTCGCGTCTTCAAACTTCAGCTCATGTCCCGTTATTTTGTGCATATTGTATATTTTTATTATGATGTTGGTGCCCATGCTGTGTAGCAAGTATAGTGACGTCTATCAAGACACACTTGCTTGCAGAATGATGTGGAAAAACCTGTCTTCATGCCAATATCTTTGTATCTTTTGTACATATTTGTAGTGAAGATGAGACTGTGTTTGGGTGTAAAAAAAAAAAGAAAGCATATTTAAAGCGACTGTTTCTGTACCAAATTTGTCTAAAATTAATTTTCTCATTTTAATTCTATTCATTAGGGCTGAAACAATTAATAGGTTTCATTGTGAAATAATCAAACTTACATTGTATTTTGAATACATTATGAATTCGTGAACATACTTTTGAAATGTGATGACGACATTCTCCATTACGTTTTCGGTTTAATATAATTGCCAATGAAGTTCACTTCTGGTACTTATTTACTCTGTGCATTATATTCTTCACTACAATGCAGGAAAAATATTATGCTACCAATATTGAATTGCATAAGGGCCTTTTCAACACACCTTCCGGGTGAAAAATAATACTGTGTATTAAATATATTTACATTTTAAGATTGCATTTCCAACACAGAAGTGAACAAACTGAATATATTGAAAGTTTACAGACAATATGTTCACAAAAATTAGCAATTTCTTTTTAAAAGGTATCTTTGGTATACTGAGCTGAATTAAAACCAGAGTAAGTTTATGAAGAAAACTAAACTTGAGTTGCAACAAGCAGAAACTCCATGCAGTCGTGACATGAAGTTTATAAATTGCACTGCACTGCTGCACTGTTGATAAGTAAATGGTTTGTTCTTCTTGCTGCTCTCTGGCAAAATGTTATTCACTTAAACATTTTCAACAAAGTCCCGTTTTTAGGTTTTCTACAGAAGACGAGAAGTTGGGACGACCGCTAAAGTTTTTAAACCCATTTATTAGCAAAGCGGCTTTTTTTTTTTTAAAAAAAAAGAAAAACAACCCAAGCTTTGAAATAAGTTGTGCTTCAGTTTTGTCTCAGCGGTATTCTTAGATGAGATGACCTTTGCCGACAGAAAAAACAACCTCAGAAATTGTTGCTGACACCTGTTAGAATGTCAAAGTATGTAAATGGGCTTCCCCAGCGCTTACTGCTGTTAAAGTTTCCTCTTCAAAAGAGCGGTGTGACATTTTGCACTGATAACTTGAGTTTACAAAAAAAAAAAAAACCTGCTCTGGCTGAAGAGATGCAGTTTCCAACACAGACATGGTGTAAAAACGTAAATTCGTTACAGAAAATGAAAATGTTTCGTTTAGCTTTTAACGTCCCAAACAGTGAGGGGGAAAATAACAAGAAGAGAATTTTTTTTTGGCTAATTATGAGATTTAGTATGTGTGGTATTGCACTTTTTAAATATGTTTCATACTTAGTTTAACATTTTTCTTTTACGCCATCCATCCATCTTACATGCTTTTCCATCGTGAGGTTCCTAGGGGTATTCGTAATTATCTCCAGTGGGCAACAGGTGAGAGGTGGGGTCACCCTGGAAAGGTGAGGTCAATAGCATGTAACCTGAACAACAGTGGCCCCAGGATCAATCTCTGGGGGTCTCCATGGCACTCTAGTGCCATGGAAGCGTCCGGTTTGGTGAATCTTGTTAAGTGGTAAGTTGTACCCTATCGTCTTAGTTTAGACAATGGCACCATGTGATTAAAGTTTAACTCCGAAATGTCTAAAAATATCTTCTTTTCTCCATTCTTATGGATGGATAAATAACAACGTGCAGTTTCAGTCAAATTAGATCTGAAGTCAAATTGCATGGGTTTGTAACAAGCCTCGTTTAGCAGCCATATTACAAATGTAGTTCTTCTTGTTTATCCTTTGCTAACCACTGTGAACTGTTTGGTTGGCACAGCTTCAGGTGCGTCTGGGATTTGACATCACTGTAGGCTTTGTAGGAGGTTTTAGGTGAACAAGTATGAACAATAACTGAACAACGGTGTTCCTGACATAAATATCTGACCCCCTTAAAATCTAGCAATGTTCAAAATCTTTTAAAAACATTAGTTTAATATTGTTCTAGACCAGGTGTGTCAAACTCATTTTCATTTTGGGCCAAATCAAGATCATGAAGGCTCTTAAAGGGCCGGTTGTACCAGAGTGTGTTGATAAAACCTGTTCACAAACTGTTAATATGTCAATAAATTCTTAAAATTTTATAATATTATTGAACATCTTTTCAGTCCCTTCAGGGACTAATAATAAGTGCGACTTTTTATTTCCTCGCTGTATAAATCATGGACTATAATCATACATCAACTAAATTCTCAAGAAACTGGAGGGATTGATTGATATAAATTGGCAGTAAACAGATAAAAACTGCATTGATATGATTGATAATATAATATTTAATCACACTTAGTGTTTAGTCTAGTCTGTTGAGGGCCACATAAAAAGCCACGGCGGGCCGGATTTGGCCCCCGGGCCTTGAGTTTGACACATGTGCTCTAAACCTTTTAGCTAGAATTTTACCTGGTGGTGAGATTAAAGATGACATTACCTGCAGAGGGGTGTGAATAACTTTGGTCTTAAATGTATATTTTAATATGTTAACAGTTAACATTTTTACATTTAGGAGAAATTATTATTATTATTATTTTTTTTTGCCAAACGTGTCTTACATTGTTTTTTTTGTTTTTTTTACTTGTCTCTTAATTTCCAACTATAGAAAGTATTTTTTTGACTTTATATCGACAGTGAATTATTTTGCAGAAAGAGAGGCTTGACAAAGGGATCGTTCATGCAAGCCCCACTGATAATAAAGCACATAAAAAGTAATGAAAACCATGAGAGTAGCTTCGCTAAACCCTGACCGTTCATGAGGATGATTGTAAGCCGAAGGGTCTCTTGAGGTTGTGCACAACTTTATTCTCCAATGAGGTAAATCTTGACGGCAGTCAACGTCACCAAAGCAGCAACCGCGACTGTAAGCGACAACGTTTCGAGAACATCACTTTCCTACATGACTGTCCTTATCCCTGTGATCAGAAGCCCTTTCAGCACCAAAATGTCACATTAAACTAGAGGGAAAAAAGTTTCCCTCTTCCTTGCAAGAAACCAGCTTTCTTGCAAGGAGACCTTACATCTCCGGAAAAAGTCCTGCAGAATAACGACTGCCGAGGTTCTTGCTCAGCCCAACCCTGTTTACCCAACACACCCAGAACAGCATCTTCATCCGCAACACAAACATCATACAAGATCTGCTGTCAAAATGTAAGAATTTACACAATGATGATGATGATGATGACGAAATCCTGTACAGGGAGGAAGTCCAACATATGACCCATGGTTGGTTAGACAATAACCTCGCCCCTGAGCTCCTCGAAACGACTCTTTGTACCTTTAAATAAAGCCAGTAACAAAGACAATATCATCTGATAATTCATAGCCGTCACACTGAAATGAAACGAATGCAATGTCTCTGATCTGGACCGAATTAGCTGAGTAAGATTTGACATCCAACATCTCTGAGAGGGAAAAGATGAATCACTGTCTGAACCAGAACACAAACTGTGCCTGTTCAGTGTTTTGTGATTCACACACTGAAAGGACAAAATGTCTTCGCAGCTCCTCAGCAACCTTGTCAGCAAGTTTCAAAACATTGTTCTCACCTGATTAAATAGGCACATTTCAAAGAGAAGCGGTTTTGAGGCAGGTGTCTCTGTTTCTTACCCGATCAGCATGAGATGGCAAATCAGAAACGATACACCGAGATGGAGATTCAGACACATCGACTTCACTTGGTTCCCCTGGGGATCTTGTATTAAAAACAGCTGACTGATTAGTTTTTTTTTTTTTTTTTTTTTTTTCAAAGAATTCACACAATCTTACTTATTTATGATCTTTGTGATAATGGAGCAACTTATCAGCTGATTTACTTTATATGTTCTTTATATTCTTACACTGAACGTTTAAGAGGTTTTCCATGCAGAATTTCACACTTATTGTGAGTTTTTGATTTAACAATATTCGTCATCTTATCAGAGTGGCACCATAAAATATTATAAAATAAAATAACACCTCACTCACAGTAGACAATATTCATCATCCAACTTAATGTTACTGCTACATACATGTGGCTTAAAATCACAACTGAGTGCAGACGGCTAGTATTATCTTAAAAGTAATATGTTTAATAAGTCTTTAGCTGTTTTGTGTTTTGTTTTTCCACTGGTACCGATGTCTAACTGCAGACCTTAAGGACCACACAATGACGGTGTGGTCCTTACCTTTGGGAGTCATAAAGTATCCTTTAATCAGACTGCCTGAATCAAGTGCTTCTGAATTTGACGTCCTCAATTATGTCATTTCTCCTTTTGGTTGCTCCCCCGCCTCACGTCTTTTAAGCCAAAGAGTCAAAACATAATTTCATTCAATGCTGACACAAATACAATACATCAATTGTATCAATATTCATGTACAAATAACATGCCTGGAGCCCTTGCAGCAAAATGGACCTTGTAATACATTTAATTTATAATGCTCTTTTCAGAACCACCGATTTACAACGGATGAAAAACGTAAAACATAACATAGAACTTAAAACGTTCTTAATGTTTTAAGAATGTGAGCCATTCTTAAAACATATTTAAGAATGGCTCACATTCTTGATTTAAGAATCAAAAATGGCAGCAACAAAACAAGGATAAATAAATGAATATTGCATGGCTTGAGTCGGTGCGCGGATGAGACGAACACCTTTGACATCAGCCATTTGCATAAATACAGAGGGTAGATGTCAAAGCTGCCTTTTCCTCTTCAGACTGCTGTGAGGTTTGTTTCTTTCGTGCATTCTTTTTCTCGTTTTGCTGTAATGTCAGAAAAACGTCACACATTGTCTGATAAATTTAGATTAAAAAAAAAATATATATATATATATATTACACAGTTCAAGCTCTGACTGTGGTTGTTTTCCTGAATATTTAGACAAACCTTCTGGTCGTCTTCTTAACACATACATTGTGGATTCTTCTTCAGGTAAAAATAGATTTCCTGTGGAATACGTCTTCATCTGCATCGTTTCAGGGCAGAAAACGAAGGCAGCGGCGGGCGGAAGATTCTGTGCACGGTAAGTGCAAACCTCACTGCTTGACTTTAACAGTTAAAACTCTTGGAGAACGTTGAAAACGGAGGGAACGGTGAGCAAGTACGGTAGTTAGTGAGTGTGACGCTGCGAACACATCCAAGACATGACAACATCCGTGTCTTAGCATGTGAAGCAGCACATTTTAATTAGTGGCAAAAAGGTTCTCCCTGATTCAAAGGGACTTTATTGTTAAGTGAGGTTTCGTTCATACACAGATTCTCTTTTCAATTGGATATTTTCAAGGAAAATTTCCAAAAAGTAAAACTGACATGTTGTTGAGTATATAAGTAACCAGTTGTAATGTAAACTAGCAGTGAAATCACAGTCATTTTAATCTGACTCGGTCAGCTAAGCACTAATTTAACTTATTTTCCCAGCTGTATTTAGAAAACGAAATAACCGTCTTCAACAATGTGACCATGTCAAACTTTTTTCTTTTTTGTTTTTTTTCAAATGAGTGAAATCTTTAAAGTTTCATTTTTTCCCCCCCTTTTTAAACTTGAAGCATTAAGTAAAATATCTCTCAAACATCTGACTTAAGTATTTCAAGAAATATATTTAAATGAAATATTTACTTAGAATTGGGAGTCATTTTAACATTTGAAGTCATTTCTAAATACTTAAAAAATACTTAAGTCCTTGAAGAGTAACTTAAGGGTTTAGAACAGTCTGAAGATTTTAGGTAAGTTATATTTGGAGGGCGAACGTGTAACCCAGTGAACCAGCTGCCTATGTGATGCCAGTGGATGATCAATCTGCTGCTGTGGCTCCTGGTGGTTGAGTTTGTTGTCCTGACAATGATTTTCAGGTTGTTGTTCAGTGTTATTGAGCTAAATCACTTTCCTGCAGCTGCTGAGCTTTACTTTGGCCGACCACCGTCTTTGTCACAGAACTGAACAACGGACCCGTTATTCTGCTCGTCTGCATGACGGCCACTTGGTTCCATATCACCAAAAGCTTCACAGACCTGCTGGAGTCTGTTGATCAGAACCAAGTGTTTTCTGCTCCAAACTTTATACATTTTATCAGTATTTATGTAGGAATGACTAATCTTCCCTTCTCGTGAACTACGTTGACCTTTTAGCTTTTGTTATTCAGCATATTGCTAAAAATAGTCTCAAACTGGGGAGATGCGATAACTTCTCTTAAACAGCGCGCAGTCAGGATTGTTGCTATCACTGTTGTGCGTTTCTAACCTGGGTTAGAAACGCACAACAGGACAAATTAAGTCTTTGCTCTAGTGTGATAACGCGACACAGTTTGTCTTCTGTGGAGGTTTTGGATTTCTGCAGCTCTCTCCGGGTTGGTATGATTAGACTTTGGTAAAAATCCCTCTTTAGGTACAATGAAGTGATAAGAAAACTGCATTAATTCAATCTAAAACTGCTTTTTGTGAGAATTTAGGTGAGAATAAAGCATATTTTGTGAAATATAAATATATATAATCCTCAATGTGGTTTATGTGTTATCTAGGTTCATTATGACATGTTGCTATGACTACACATACAATGACTGGCCAGCCATCTTGACATTAGTCCAGTGCTTTGTACATAATCAGCCAGAGCTGAAGCTTCTAAAATAATCCAGATCCCAAAGGGAAATTAAATTATTAGATAAACAATAGTGTGATAAATAAGTGTGAATCATTGCGCCTTACAGTCGATTCAGTCAGACGCTTCAGGAAAGTCTCCTCCTGGACGACCGCAACTGTTTGTGTTGTGTTGCTGACTGTACAGCAGCCCTCAGACCAAGCATGCATGTGGTGACAGCAGAAAGGAAAAACTTCGCTTGAACAGGAAGTAACCTCCAGGAGAACCAGAACCGAGCTGCCACAACCCAGAAGACAGAGCAGACTGCACAAGGAGAAACAGATGAACTGAATGCGGAATTATTTTTGATGTTGATGAAAGTATAAAGGTTAATCGCGAGAGAGGAAAGACCATTAGTTGGCAGGAGCAATAGCTCAGCCGATGCCCTCCTCACAGCCAAACAGAATGCCAGACCAGGTGTAGCTCCTATGGAAAGACAAACAGCTGCAAGAAAACAAAACGTTAACAGTTAAAATACCAGAAAATTATGCAAACTTGAGAGTAGTAAAAGAAGAAGGTGAGAAAAAGTGGCCAGTTTGTCCTGCAGTCGTCTAATTCTACGGCAGGGTAGCTACAGCGATAACTCCTAAACCAGTCTAGCTACATGTCTTATCAAAAAGGAAAGTTTTTGACAAAACGTATCAAAACCTTGGGCAGTCAGGTTTCTGCCCCAACTTCTGTCAAGACAGAATTTAAAAGACAAGAGTTTAGAGTCATAAAGACATCAATCTACCTAATAGATTGGATTCATCAGGATTTATGGATCGTAGAGCTGAATACCATTAGCATAACAGTGAAAACGGATCTGATGCTGTAGCACAGAGCCCTGTGGGACTCCACGACTCACCCTGGTTCGTGAAGAAGACTTATCATTCACTCTGACAAACTGGAAACCGTCAGAGAGCTGAGATTTAAACCAGCTCAATCCAGTTCCCTCAATATCCACATGTTCAAACCATTCTCAGGGAATATTGCGCTCAACTGCGTCCACCAGGAAATAAAGCTCAGACCAACATTAGAAAGATAGAAAAGGGATTTTATAGATTTCAAAATGTGTTACGTGCACAACGATGATCTGACGTCTGTTATATCCTTAATGAAAATAGATCTAAGCAAATTCTTGTTCAGTGTCAGTGTAAGTGAATTTGATTCCACTGATTCATTAGTCAGTTAAATTAGCCGACGAATGTGGTTTTGATTCATCCTTCAGCTTTGACTCACACTCTACCGACAAGGAGAAAATTATGTGAAATCATAATCCATTCATCCCTCCGTCCGTTGCTGATGCCTGTCCTCTCCAGGCATCAGCAACACTTTACTGATGCTCCTTCATATGGGTTTTGTAGTATGGTTTGTCAAGACCGATTCTAATACATGAAAAGAAATAAATCAGCTTTATATCATGTACCAAAATAGCCGACCTCCACTCCTTTACAGTGAGCGTGATTCCAGTTTTAAACTTGGTTGTGCCTCTTCTGCATCAAGTTTCCATTTTCTTCTTTTGGCTTTGTAGGTTTTCTTTACGTAAACTCATATTAGGTCAAGAGGTCATCCCAAACGTGCTGCAGGGGAGAGCGTGAGTCTGCAAGGCGACGTTCATCCACCGCCACGTCTGTTCCCACCGCCTCCGGGTCTCCATCCCCTCACACAAGACAAAACGTGTAATGAATGATCAGGAAAATGAAGGTTTAAACATTCAGCAACAGTTCACGTCTGTACAATCAACTGAGTCGAAGTGATACATATCTATGTTCAAGTTACATTACAACAAATATGCTGAGACAACGCTAACGCTGTCTGACAATCGAGGCACATTTCTTTGTAATCATCGAAAACAAGAGTGTTCTGCTCGTTTGCTTTGACGTGACGTGTCATTTGAAATGAGTAGTAAACCCACACATTCATAGTGATGCCAGTATGAGGCAGTTTTCCACACTATAATGTGGCCTATGGCTGCATCCCCACATGGAAATATTGAGTTTCAATACAGAATATCAGTCTGCTGCAGACACATGTGAGAACACAAGATTAAAATGATCAAGATGAACCGATCGGCTCACTGCTCTGAGGCGGGAGGGTCAGGCCAGACGCTCCGCTCTTTTTCAGCTATAGCACAAAGTTAAAAATGAAAGCCAGAAAAAGAAATCACACTGAAAAACCACAACATTTGAGAGCTCTCACTTTCTACTGAATTCCTGTGTCTGTGGGTGTGCATTTGCAGATACGTATCTGCTGTTTAAATGCACGCTGTATTCCTGATGTGGCTTTCAGATAAGCAAAAGAGAGATAGCTCTATCCTTAAATTTCAAATATTCACATGCTGCAGGTGTCTATAAATGCAAACACTCGGAGAATATTTCAAGGAACACCTGCGAAATTTGTCTAATGATTTAAAAACAGCTAATAGCGCGGTAGACATGCATTGAAAATATGCATCTTTGTTTATTCAAAGCAAAATTTCATTTTTTTTGTCTACAGACTTTTGTAGAATATATTATTTTGATATTAACATTTGCTAACTCGAGCACATCAATCACAGTATTAATATTAATACTATATTCAGTCATTACACTTTATGAGATCTAAAACTGAGCTAAAGTTTCATCTTCTTAGATGAGCTGAACCTATGAGCATTTAGGTGATTTGGGTTGTTCCTGTAATTAACTAAATTCCAATGTTGCTCATTGATTCATTTAATCAATCGTCACAAAACATAATTTCGTCATTTTGACAAAATTTGATTTGAGAATCACCTGGAAACATAACATTCCTTTTGGCAAAACAAACATATTTACATTTCCTCCAGTGGGATTTATCATTCGTGAAATATTTGTTGTTTCTGGATACGATCATCGAACACCCTCAGCTCAGTTCGGTCAAAACCTTTAATGGCTCCAATTAGAGGGAAATTGTTTGACAGTAGTGGTAAAAAAAACAAACACACACACATACACACACACCTACACGCGCACGCACACAGAGAAAACTCCAATTTCCAGCGTTTCTCAAGTTAATATAAATGGTGCTCGTCCTATTAGAGGAGACCGTTTGCCAAGCGAGAACATTGTATTTGTCATCATCAGCAGAGGAGAACAATCCTGGGTTTCTTTTTAGTTTCCATAACTCTGTTGAACCGTCAGCTCTCCCCGCTCTCAGCAGTAACGATTTCATGGGATTCTTCTGAAATAAAATTGAATCCAATAGAAACAAAATGATCCTCCTGAACACGATTGCTTCATCCTCAGCAAGAGATGCAGCACTGAATATAACTTTCTCTGAAACTCTCAGAGAAACGTAATGGCGTGGAGTCAAGGACGAGGCACAACAACATCCATGGCTTTTCAGAAAGGGTGGGGGAAAAAAAGCGCAATTTATTTCATCGTGCAATTTATCACATCCAAGATTCAAATTGAAACAGGACATTGCTCACTGGTAAATAAACCAAAATTCAGCACAGCGATCGGTCTTCGCTTCCTGGATCATAAAGTGATTAAGTCGACCTGGAAGCAGAAGAGCAGAATGTTTGTTTCAATCAAGGCAGCAAAAGAAAAGGAAGGAGGTGAGGGAAGTCATCAAACAGCTGAAGAAGAAAAATGCCCAAAGCTCAAAGTGTTTCTGGGTACAGGAACAAAGACATTTACCATCATGGAAGAAACGCCGCCTGTGCTAAAGGAAACGGGCACCAAGGTGAAGGAGGTCAGGAGAGAGGATCCGCCACGTCACGGCGCAGACTGCGAAGGTGAACAGGTGAAAGCAGAGGCAGAACTGAGGATGACGTCGTCCACAGAGATCCTGTAATAACGGCTAAATAACATCGTCATGACGCTCATTCCGGTGGATGTTCTTAGTAGCCCTTATAAGCAAAAATATATCGCAGTGCATCAGAAAAAAAACACTTCAGTGCAGTACACAATGTATCCTCACACATGAAATGTAGTCTTATATTCTACAATATATTGCAAGTACTTGCAAATTCAAATATTTGCAAATATATTTGAGAATTTTTTATTTTTTATTTAATTTAAAAACGTAATAATTTTTAAATGGAAAATTATTTCATTTCATTTTTCCTCAAATGAAATGAAATAGTATCGTGAAAATGTTTCTCATGATGTAGCCTAAATAAATCTAGTGTGTTTTTTATTGACAAATTCTCACTTTTAGTTGAATAAAATGTATAATACACACTTTTAGAGCAAATTTGGCTGTAGTGCCCAGATCTAAACAAACAAACAAACAAACAAACAAACAAACAAACAAACAAACAAACAAACAAACAAACAAACAAACAAACAAACAAACAAACAAACAAACAAATAAATGTGATCAACATAATAACCTTAATAACCCAGGACAAATTAAGTCTTTGCTCTAGTACAGAGTAAAGCACAATGTATAAAGTTTGAAATTGAAAAAGTAAGAGTAGTAAACAGTGTTTTTGGTGCAAAGCTGTTTTTCCCCTTCTTTGCTTTGCAGTGTAGAATGATATCTTTTTGTGCAAAACAAAAATGAAATAAAAATGCATAATATATCAAGAGTGGGGATAAACATATTCATCACTCAAAAACGCTGTTTTCGCTCATGGCTGAGAGACGTGCTACCATCCCCCACCTCAAATCAGGCAAGTGGTTTCACCACATACGTCAGGAAGTCAGGTGCGCAACATGTATCTTCACCCAACAATGCAGGAACAAACTTTACCACTTCCTAAGCACAAGTTAGAACCATTTCTCTGTATTCTAGTGGCAAAAACAGGATGGATTTTTTTTTTCTATGTAGAATAAAAACACAGAAAAAAAATTAAATAAATCTGAGTGGAAATTTGTATGATATCAAAACTTAACTTTGGTTTTCAGGCTCTTCCAGCACAAAGACATCAGGTGTAAATATATAAACTTCTGGTGTTGTGGAATTTCTATTCAATATACTTGAGAGCAAATATCACAACCTGCCTTTGTCTTTCATCAAACTGAACGTTCCCCACACGTTTCTTTAATATTCCACACACTTACATCAAGATACAGATGTACTATTTATAAGAATTTAGCAAAGCACTTTTTCAAACACAATTTCCAGGATGACCTGTTGCACTTCAACAGTGAGCAAGAAGTAGGATCCACCCCACAACAAACTATCCATAGTTCCATCTTTGGCCAACTTGGTTGTGCCAGCGTGTTTTTGTACACTGAGTGGAACATTGGTAAAGAGGCCATAGAGCTCCAGACAGAAAGGCTCCAGCTGGTAGAAACAATTCCACCATGAAACCTAAAAATATACACACTTTTAAAACAAAACAAATCATTCTGTCATTTTTTTTCAGCTTTTCAAAGCACAAATGCTGCCGAAATCCCCTGGAGAGATTGATTAAACCCACCAAAACCAATAAGTGCCCGACTGAAAACACAGTTTATTCCTGTACACTCGGTAAATCAAGGTGCTGCAAAGTCAGCCGTGCTGCAAATGGATCGTTGCGTGTTTCTTCTCAAAGGTGAACTAAATAGTAATTACAAATTTGCTTCTAAATCAGACAATTAATTCTGCAGTTTATGAACCTCGCAGCAGTGACATCATAGAAACCCGTATGAGGGATGGAAACAACAAGTCGACTTACGATTTGTTGATGACTGGTTCATTATATTTTAATTAAATTATCGCACACTGCAGGCTTTAATGCTAAATTCAGATTTCTTTTTGTTGTTAAATCCAAATTTTTGTATGTGGTCATTCACATTTCCAAATATACGCAACTTGTATGTGAACTTCAAACTACCTGGAAGTGTCTCGTTCCAATTGCAGTTCCTAATAACTATTGATGGCAGAACAATATCATTGTTCGTCCAGGCATTTTTTGTATTTTGTAGCTGCACAGCACATACCTGGTCTTGCTATGTGTTGTATCAGTTCTGCAAACAATTCACTTAAAAACGCTTCTGTGTTGTAAATTAAATAACCGCACACAAACTGGAAACTTAAATCAAACTTATTTTAAAAGGATATACAGCCTAATTATTTTTTTACCTAATTCATATTTCTTTGGAAATTTGTAAAGATATTATAAATGTCTCAAAAATGTAAGCGCCTATGTTTCTTTGTGGCACAGTTATTTAAAAATCTGTGGGATTTTTTTTTGCCTGAGAGCTGTGCTCTATAAAGTAGCTTGTGGATGTGCCGTGGAAACGTGGATGCTCAGATTTGGTGATTTTTATTTTGCCATATATTTGTTTCCAGTTTTGGAGCAAAATGGACGAGACACAAAAGCATAAACAGCGGAGGCCATCTGTGCTGCGTCACGTTCCACAAGCAGCTTCCAGACAACAACATGGTAGGAAAATGTGTCTGTGACTAGCTCCAGTCAGTGATGCACATCCATGGCAATCATGCCACCTAGTGCTGCCTTTAGGTCAGTCTGACTCTCGGCTTTTTTCTGCCCTAAAATTCAGACAGCAGTGGATCCGGGACTCTCTGTAAAGAGGAGGTGGATACAGATCATCTTTCCTGGTCAAATTCCTCTCTGATGCTGCCAAATCCAAGCCTTTATCTTTTGTCACCGAGTGGAGACAATCCAAAGCAACCGTCAGTCAAGATCGGACTCAACAACGGGTGAGTAAATCCGACCTTAATGTATTTACTACAACTGTTATAAAACAGCATCATTCAGCTGGTCAGTAGTTGACCGACTAAAGCAACGCATGTCAGAAAAGATCACAAATCAAAACACTTACTTTAATAAAATCCAGATTTGTGGAAATGTTATAAAGTCAAAAGAACTTTGTGCAATAACTCATCAGGGTCGCATTAACTTTCCATCAACCAACAAGTTTGTTTCTAAAAAGAATTAGAATGAAATGGAATCAAAGAGCTGCTGCTCAGTGGGGAAATCCGGGACTACAAGCAGCAAAGCGACAGAAAAAACGAGCCTGGTAGAAACCAGCCCCTTGTTACACGCTTTGAGAAGCGCTTCCTGGAGGCCTGGACTCTTTTCAGGTTTTAATTTTTACCTAATCGCTTGTGTTTGATGCTGTGAAGCTTCCCAGAAATCGTCTGCACTGTGAACGACCACCATGACCCTTAGGGTGCATCCATACAAGAACTGTTTAGTCCGCCTTAGTCAAACTGCAGATCATTTCAACTCTCAGTCCGCCCAACATCCTGATGTCTCGGTTCGGTTGAAGCGAACTCAGGTGTGGTTCTATGTGGATGCGAGTGGGCCGGAGACCTCTCCAAAAGCAGGAAGTGAGCTGTAGTGCAGCACATTCTGAGTGTCCAGCACCACAGGGGGGAAAGTCTTGTGGTCTGACAAAAGAGAAATCCTACAGCCGCTAAAATCTGATGCCACTCCGGTTCTGTTTACATTTTGTGAAGAAGGAAGCTGCGCTGGTCCCCTTTGGAGGTTTTTGTGTCGTTTCCTTCAGCAGCGTCATCACAGGCGAGGAGGTGAACAGGTTTGGATCGTCTGATGCACTGCAGTGTGCAAGCAAACCACACCAGCTGGAAATGTCACAAATGCGGCAATTTTTGTCCCCAATTGAACCGAGTCTATCTATAATAAAACATTATGAGTCGCTGGTGTGTTTACAATACACCACTTTTGCGTTTCATGTAAGGTGGCTGTTTTTCAAGTTGGTTCTTGTGGTTGTCCGAAAAGCAAGGACATAGCAACATTTAGAAACGAAATGTTACAACTTCTTTGATGAATGAGAGATTTTCTACTGATGGTTAACACTTAGAATGACAAGAGACCTTTCAATTTGTCCCAGGATGCCAGAAGGGATGAGTGCGCTGTTTGTGAGTGGTCTTTGCCGCTGGCCAGGCTGCGGAGTCGTCTCGGAAAATTTCTCCACTTTCTTAAAGTAAGTCAGTTCCTAAGCAGAAAACAACATCCCATAATGCAGCTGTTCAACGCAGACGTTGACAGCCCCCAGTAGATATATTTCTGACCTGTTAAGCGTAATATAGTTATTATATCACCTTTCGTTGTTGGGAAAACGCAAGACATCCAAGAAAAGACATGAAATTTGACTTTGCATCATGGTCATATGTTACGACCTTTTGCCAAGCAAAATCCATTCAATAATTTAGGGAGCTTCACAAGTAGACTGGGGCCGCGTTTCAAGGGCATGTCTTTGAAAATGAAGTTTTTTAGGATGCTGAGGAAATCCTAAGCATCATTTTGTGTTTCAGGCACCTCCACTCTGAACACAGACACAACGACAAAAGCGTTGCTCAGTGGAGGGTGCAGCAGGATATCGTCCAGTACATGGAGCGTCAGGTGAGACTTCATATTTATAGTGATTTCTTCACAGAGTCTTACATTTTCTGTGTTTCCAGAAAAAAAAGTATTGTGTGCTTTAGGTTATTCAAAACAAATTCATTTTCTCATGTCCATAAATCTTTCATTTTGGTTTACAGCAACAGTTCTCTCTCTCTCTCTTTCTCTCTCTCTCTTTTCCTCACACAGCTTTGTGTTTCTGTCCATGTTAGGACATTCAATTTAGTACCTACCTTCATGCTTAACTCAGATATTCTTCCCGACTCTAATCATTACTAGTACATTCCTAAACTTAACCAAAACCTGATTCACATCCCACCTCAAAACTCTGATCTCATAAATCTGCTGGGGAAACCAAAAGCAAAACATCGGAGCATCTTTCCTTAATCGACTGCAGAGTTTGAACTCCACACACAAGAGTTAATTCGTCACCTCTTCTGTGACTGTGGAACGCTGCAAAACATGACAAATTTCATCACAACCTGATGTGACCCGACATGTTCTGTATTTTTCAGCTTGTCCTGGAGAAACAAAAACTTCTCGCAATGCAGCTTCATCTTTCAGAGAACAGCTACTCTAACCTGGTATGTAAGATCATTTCAGCTTATGTAGATAGTAAGACGTTTCTTTGTTTTACATCTGAACACTAAAGAGAATGTTTGCATGTTTACATCTGCTCTGTGATTGCAATCAGGGGAAAGTCTAAATAAAAATCTTAAATTCCAAGAAGGGCGAGTGGCCGTGGCGCAGGGGTGGGGCACGGCCCACGTGTGGACGCCCCGGTCCGTGGCGCGGCCGTAGAGGGTGTTTGCTGCATCTCTTCCTTCTCCTTCGCAATCCGCTTTGCTGTCTAACCATTATTGACTGAAGGCCGCTAGATTTGACAAAACCTTAAAAAAAAAAAAAAAAAAAAGAAAATCGAGACGTCACTGTTAAATCTTATTTTCTGTCTTGTAGAATAAGAACATGAAATGATTAGGTTATGTCTGTTTTTATTTTTATTTTTTTTGCCGAAAATATGAATTGATGCCGAGCATTTTTTTTTTTTCCTGTTGCTCCTCCAGGTTCAGGTAATCAATGAAGACAGAATCCAACTGGGGGAACTCAAAAATCCAAATCAGACACTCCAACATGACTGGACAGCTAAAGCCTCCACACACCTTCTGCCAGGTAACCTGGTGATCACATTCACGACACACACACACACGCACACGCACACACACACACACACACACACACACACACACACACACACGCTACTAAGCTATGGTTATCATAATATTATAAATGCATAATAAATCAAAGAAAATAAAAAGGGTACGGATGTGATTTTGACATTGAACTTTTATGTAACTGAAATTAAAGATTACTGATGTTGTGCTGCAGGTAGACGGCAGGTGAAAGTTTAGGGGGGAAAAGGAGACGAGCAGGAAGGCAGAGCTGACCAATGCCTTACTTGGAAACACATTAGTTAGACAAAATGTCTGCCACCAGGTGCGCAGTTAGACAAAATGGCTGCCACAAGGTGCACAGTTGACCCTGAGTTGGACCAAAAAGCAGAAGAAGTGCAGCCTCCTGCGCAGCGAACAAGGACACAGCTGGTGGCTTCTGAATTGTAATTCAACAACAAAACAGTTTGTCTTTTCCAGCAGCCATTTTACATAGCATTTCGCGGTAAAACTAGCTAACCTGAGTGTTACAGCTCGGTTTGACTTGGGGCCAAAATGCAACATTTATTACATTTTCAGCCGTTCACATTCTCTCTGCACTGTGTCAAACAAACTAAAGATCAGACGAGTAATTCGAGTGTAGAAATATTGCTTACAAAATGAATATATTATGTATAAATACGAATGAAACAGTTCAGTCAAATATAAATCTATTGTTAATCTCTTCATGCCAAATAAAATTTAAAAAATTAGTTCAATATTTAGTCACGACTTCCTCTATGATTTGAGTCATGCAGAACTGATCTGATCGTTTCCATAGCAACGATCAGTAGAAGGACCGTGCCACAGAACTACAGTGAGTTCATTGATGAGGTCATAGATGACATCAAATACATCACAATAGATCAAAGATGTTCTGAGCCTTTAAACGTTTCAATCTCAAGACATTGAACATTCACGATCCAGATCTGTCCTTGATTCTTCACTCAGTATTTTTTAGAGATGTTTAGTTTTTCTCACGCGCTGGTGCCGTTTGCTCTGCCGCTCGGCTGGGGACTCGGCTATGTGGTCACAACAGGCATGAAAAAAATGTTTGATTATTTTAGTGCAACGGACACCACTTTGAATGGCAGTACCATGGATATTGAAGAAACCGACCCGGCGGGGAAGGTTTCTTCTACCACTGAGTCTGTGGGGGTCCCCAACGACCAGGCTACCCCGGCTGGGGTAGCCCCCTCACCCTCAGAAAGTGCTGCCCCGGCTGGGGCAGTTCTCTCTGAGGATGAGAGCGAAGTCGTTGGGGACAATGCAAGTTTTGCTCTGAAAGGATCAACGGACCCGGAGGGGGACGTTGACCTTTTGGGGCAAAGGGTTTGGCCAGAAAACCAGGAGATGGCTGGTTTTCCAGAGGACAACAGCGACGAGAACGTTTCCAACAACTTTTGCAAGTTCTCAAACAATTTAAACAACAGCTGGGTGAACGCTGCGTTGCAGTCGATACTGAACCTGAGCGAGACGAAGCGATGTCTAGCTCAGAAAAAAATCTTCTTGGAGGCGTCACCCATTCCAACCTGTTCTGGACTGATTCTTTCAACAGTTCGAAATCCCGGCAAACACGTTTCTCCTGCAGAAATAGCTCCTGTCCTGAAGGAGCTGGCAGAAAAGGGACTGGGACAGGGAGGAGAATTTGATATTCGATCATTAGTAGAACTGGCGTTAGTCTGGCTGGACTCGTTCGGTGGACGGACCGACACGGAGTTGTTCAGTCAGGGCAGCTGCTCCACATGCCAGGCGGATTGTTTGGAGCTCTTGAGCAACGGCCCCCTCATTGGACTACCAACACCACGTTCAGAGAACGACATCGCGGCACTTTTTCGACGATGGCTGACTCTAGGGCTCAAAACAATTTGTCCTGGCTGTGGAGCAAAGCTGACATACAACCACTGCCTGACTAACAACAACGTGTTGGTTTTCCACCTGGCGCAGTCAGCCAGACTAAGCCAGTTAAAGAAAGTTACTCCCAACCAGTCCTTGAAAGTACCAGGAGAGCATGGACCAGAACAGTATAATTTGTCCTCGGTCATCTGTAGTGGGTCTGGCCAAAACAACTTCTATACCTGCATTTCCCACGGAGCTCAAGTGGTGGAGGCCATAGATGATTATGTCTTCACTGCAGCGGCTGTCTGCAGTGAAGACATGAAGAGGAGAGGATTTTTGTATGTTTACGAAAAAGAAAGAAAGCAGAAATAGCTCTGAAATTAGCATTTTTTTCCAGCCCCTCCTCTCATTAGCGTTAAAGCTGAGAGGAGCTAGAAATTTCTAAATTAGTTGCTGAAAATTTTCTGGGATTGATGGGTAAAAAGATAAGACAGGTTTCCTGTTTGCAGGTTTCTCTCCGGGCGCTCCGGCTTCCTGCCACAGTCTGAAATCATGACTGTTTGGGTAATTGGCCTCTAAATTGTCCTTAAATGTGAATAAAACATTAATTTTGTGAACAAACCGGTTGCACAGTGGCTCAGTTGGGAGAACTGTTGCCTTGCAGCAACAAAGTCCTGGGTTTGAATCTCCTCTCTCATAATTCTCTTCCCAAGAGCCTTTATTTCAGAATAAAGGCTCAGAAATAATGAAATGTATTTCTGACATGTAATTACAAAATGTCAGTCGTACATTTTGTAATAAAATTTCATAAATGACATATCAAAAAGAAATTTGCAGGTTTCTCTCCGGGCGCTCCGGCTTCCTGCCACAGTCTAAAATAATGGCTATATTATATATATAAAAAGATTAGACAGGTTTTCCTGTCTAATACATATATATATATATATATATATATATATA
>VMRN01000065.1:13416-172471 GCA_010277015.1 Poeciliopsis turrubarensis
TCTGTGTGTAATGGTATCAGGAGCAGTGGAGTCAGCCTTACGGCAGCTACCAGTAAGATGTTCTTCATTTTTATGCCACAAAAAGGAATCTTTAAAAAGTACTACATATATTCTATGAAAATATATATAATATATAAATGTATTGCTACCCATTTGCTGTGCAATCTAACAATGAAAAATTGTTAGAAATGTGAAGAACAAAACGCTGCAATAACCAGTTTGCACATCACATTTTGACTGAATTTCAGAATTTTTTTCAAATATGTCAAATTGTTTTTCTTTTAAACATGATCATCCAAGATATTTGTTGGGGATTTTACATTACTTTTGTATTATTTGGCCATGTACTAAGTTTTCTGTTTAAAAGCCATGTTAAAATCTATGTGTAGACTCTCTAGGATGGTCTTGGTATCTATTGACTGCAGTTTGTTTTTTTTTTCTTCTGTTTGAAACCCCTCGAAAAGATATGATTCTAATCTAAGCTAGTTGAATCTAATTTTATTTTTCTACAAGAAAAAAATTTTTATGCCCTAATTAATTTTAAAATAAAGTGTGAAAAACTCAAAGATTTTCTCTTGAAGTCGTGAGATATTTATTTTATTCCTTTTTCCTTTTCCGGTTTTGACTAATTACTAGAAATCTAACAGTCTAGATTTACTTGCACTAATTTGTAAAATTTCTGCATTTAATTAACTGAAATCTATTTGTTATTTACTTTAATGTTTAAAATTAGCTTTGTTTCTGACATATTTTCTCCCATTCTTGTTTTGACAGGTTCCATGCCTACATTTGGTCAATCATCCAGGGTCTGCAAATGCACATTGATATCCACTTCATGTGAAAAAACATCAAGATCTTCTCTTCTCAAACAGAAAGACTTAACAAGAGTGGTATCTTTCACATCTGTGGAAGACCCTTTGACAAAGGACTTGCTGAACTCATCTGTGACCTTCAATAATATTTCTTCCCTGATAAAGAGACAGGTGAATGCTGTCCGCTCAAAATGCTCGTCTTGTCTTTTGGACTGTTCACAGCTGAACCCGTCTCTTCTGGTGTTTCACTCCGACTTCTTTTCTGCTTCTGTAGCTTGAACCATTCTTCCAGAAAAGGTTTTCCTCTGCCTTCATCTCCATGGAGGTTTCTACAATCAGGTAATTTTACTTCCACGTTGTAGTTCGATTTCAATTTTAAGCTGACTGAACATCTTGTTTCTTTTTTGACTGCGTTCCCAGAAAAAGCTTGGATATCCACACCGTGAACCTTAAGTTCAGAGGCACGTCTGTTCCTGACAACAATGAGATACGGGACGTTTTGATCGAGGCGGCTTCGTCTGTCGTCGACTTCAGCATCGAAACGAAATCCATCAGCATTCTTGGCAAAAGTAAAAATATATGGTTGTAGAGTAATATCACTTTATGACAGCTATGATATCACTCTCCCATGGAGGAAAAGATGCAGAAAAAAGTGCAGAGAGATGAAGAATGTGGTACAGTTGCCAGACATCGCCATGAGTGTTATATTTATTTTGGGTCAACTATTTGTTTTTTATTATTTTTAATTTCTTTAAGGTTAAACTTCATTTAAATACAAAAACTGTAAATATTCTGTCATCCTCACAAGATAAAAATTATTCAAACAGACAATCAAATAGCTAGCATGTCATTTATTTATATGTATATCTAAGATTTATGGTATGGCAAGAAAAAGTAGAATATGATGTGGAAGTCATTGTCAGTATCAAAGATGAGTCTAAATAAACCAAGTTATTTATTTGGAACTAATGTTGTTTTATTTTTCTTTTTTCTATTTACAGCTTGAGGTGTGGAAAGCCCGAAGATCAGTCTCGAGTCACTGTGGTTTAAACCAAAGATATAATTGCATGTTATTACATTTTACTCCGTGTACTAAAGCTTCATGTCTCTAAAAAATAATTATTGAGCTGCAGTAATAGCATTTAGACATGTAGTAATTCTTTTTATTTGCTGCTGAAGGGAAGGTGTGCTTTAAGACATTTAAGTCCTTGTCAAACATTAACTGTTTATGTAATTTTATGGCCTTTTCTGAGTAAAAATGAAAAAAAAAAAACAGAAAAATAAATCAATTGTGAATAAAAATGTAGTTTATTTCTTGAGACGCTTCTAAGCCTTGACTAACTCCTATAGCTTATAATATAAAGTTGTATTCAAAGAGTGCTTAAAATGGTGTTGCTACATTTCATTTTAATTTTAAGTCTTTGAAATTATTAAATAAAAGTGTTTTCAAAACTAAAGTGTGTTCTCTCCTTTTGGTTTTTGTAGCTAAAATGAATCTTAGTGGAAACTAGACGTGCAGGTGATAAACCGACTGTACGAGTTTCACCTTTCTCAAAAGTGGACTTACATTCCTACGTCTGGGAAAGGCTTTTAGTTTATTTAAGTGAAGAGTCTCTTTGTTAGTCATTGTTCCTCTATCACCATTAAAGCCTATTTACCAGACATTACCTTGGTAGCACAAAGAAATACCAGGACTTTCTTTCTATAATGACCAAAGGTACAAAAGGGACTTTCTGTGGGCCAGATATTGAGATAAATGACGAAGCAATCACAACAACTATGGTAGAGAGAAAAATCAATCTGAGAACAAAAGCCGGTGTGTTTTTTGAGTCAAAAAAAGAGCAGATGCAATCAAGTCGGATCTCACTGTGAAAGATCTCTGGGAATGCTACCAGTGAGGCCAAGCAATTTCAATATCACTGTTAATATGATATTAACATGAAAGCTTCAGGTTTGGGGGTTTTTTTTCATCCAGAGAATTTTTTTTCTTGCTCATTTAACTCTTAAATCACTCAACTCTAATTGTTGAGGAATACTTCTGGTCACATAACAGCATCCGAATATAAACAACAATAATAATAATAATAATAATAACAATAATAAGAATAATAATAATAATAATAATAGTAATAGTAATAATAATAATTGTGATGACAGTAATAACTGGATTCTGTGGGACGTGGGAATTTCGATCTGGTCAAAACTGTGCGGACTTTATTTTGGTATTGCCGCAGCCTATACCATAAAAGGTTAACCGGAAGAGGAAAACGCAGGGATTACAGCGCGTACCCAGCATCCTGGGTGCACCGAGCATCCTAAAAATAAACCCCTCGTGAAATCTGCCTCGATTATTCTTTTCTTGATATAACACATCTTATTGCTGAGGACTGATTCGTTGTTTCCGTTGAGGAGGGGCTGTTGTTGCTGCTGCGGACTGGAGCTGCAGCAGGCCACCCACCATCTGTGGAAGTGGGGCAGCGGAACAGATGGCGTCTCCAAGCCGAGCCGCGGGGCTTTGTCCAGCACAGCAGACAAGGTGCCGTCATTAAAATAGCCCGCTTTTGCAGCTTGTTTTATTTTTGCGCGACTTTCTCCTCCACCGCAATCAGCCATGTGGGAGTGACTGGATGCAACTGGAGGACCGAAACGCGTCCGTGTACCGCGCGAGCTGAGACTGGCCCCCCGCTCCCCACTCCCCTCCTCCGCCGACTTAATCCCCTTTAAGTCCGTCTCTGGGTGAACAATGGTCGACAACCGCTACGCCACCGCTCTGGTCATCGCCTGCGTGCTGAGCATCCTGGCCACCGTGTATCTGTCGGTGGCCATCGGCACGCAGCACTGGTACCAGTACAGCAGCCCCACCGTGCGCGGCGAGGCCAACGTGTCCGAGCTGCGCTCCCTCTACGACGAGTTCATGACCGGGGAGTTCGACGAGAAGACCTACAGCGACACGCTGTTCCGCCTCAACGGGACCGTGGGGCTGTGGTGGCGGTGCGTGCTCGTCCCACCCTCTGCCCACTGGAGCAGGGAGCCAGGTATGTGGCTGTGACCCACCACCACCACCGAGTGGCCCCAGGGCCTTGAGCCACACCTGCAGTCACACCTGCAGTCACACCAGCTGCACACCTTTCACTGCAGCTGTCGCCGCAGATGTGACTCACAGCTGTTGGACCTGGAATCATCTATTCTAATGAACTGAATTGCATGTGCCAAGAACATGAGTCACTGCAGCTTGAAGTAGGTTAGACTGGGTCAGGCCGCATTCATTTTGTTTCGGTTCAATTGTTGATTTTTTTTTTCCCAAGCACTTTTAAGGAGGTGCCATTTTTATTTGTTTTGTTTTCATTATACAATGCTACAACCATCATTATGCAAACTGTTGTGATCGCCATCCTGGCCACCGCGTATCTGTCGCAGGCGCTGGTACCAGTACAGCAGCCCAGGTGCTCACTTTCACCCAAAGACTCAAAACCATGACAGAACAATATGAGCTCTGCTGGAAAAGCAATAAGCATCAAATAGCTCCAGAATACCAGACCAGACTCAAAAGTCACAATATGCACATGTATAAGAGTTTTGGAAGAAAGATATTCAACACAAACTACAGCTACACACCAAAATTTGCCATTAATGAAATCTGTGGTGCATGGTAAAGTGTAGTGATGTGCAATTAAGTTCATTTGCAAAGCGAAAGGCAGGTTTCGCTTTGCAAAGCTGTCTTTGCATGGAGAGCAGTTCTGCTCTCAAGAATTGGCTCTCAAGGCTTTACAAAAATTAACAGTTTCACCAGGTTCCCCGGTGTCTCATATCAGTAATCAGTGTTGCACAGAAGACGAGAAAGCCCAACCTACCCACAGGGGCCTTAACGCCACAATAAAGTGAAAAGGTCTGGCTGACCATGATGTTATTGGATAACTTTTTATTTACTGAAGTGGTGCATACCATTGGTTCATGAGCCATGAACAAATAACTCAACCGATTTTGATTAGCATCTGAAGTTGAATCTCGCAACATGGCTGCATCTTGTGTTTTCTCATTTATGAATCATAAATGCAGTTATTCCACTGATTAGCAAGTTGACGGATTAATGTACATATACATTTTTTTTTTTTGCGACATTGTTGGATTTTTACACACTACACCCAGTTTTGCACCAGTTTTCGTGAACTGCATTTTCTGACTTGTACTCAAAAGTAAAAAACTTAATCTCTTTCAGATGCAAAGATGTTGCTGGAGTGTCGAAACTTCACTCTGCCGGAGCAGTTCACCCCCAAATACAAAGAGCCGGGGAACCACAACAGTGGAGAGGACATGCTCCGCACTTGTACGTTCAGAAGACACACACAACAAAATCATCCCGTAATATGACCAAAATTTGCGTGACAATGAACATGTACTTCTTCGTTAAGAGTGCGGTTTACGACTGACATGTCGATGTCTCTCCTATGAAAAGATTTGTGGAGGTGCCAATTTCTGCTCCCACTGGCGTCTCTCGGTCTGGTTGTGCTGGCGGGCCTGATTGGGTTTTGCGCCTGCCTTTGCAGAAGTCTCAGTCCCACATTGGGCATTGGAGTTCTTCATCTCTTGGCTGGTAAGACCCGTTTCTCTGCATCTTATGGCGTCAAACAATGCAGTCAGTGATTTACGACTTTTAATAAGATGACAGCACAAACTCTTCAAAGCGTGACCTACTTGTCAATGTTTGCTGTTGACAATGTGCCAGCATGTACAGTACTACATATACTATATATATAAAAAAAAAACTAATTAAAGCATCCCTGCTTTTATTCACTTCCATAAAACCAGACCTTCTCGTACAGATTAAGCTAATTTTTCTGTCGTCATCCGACATCAACGAGGTGTTTTAGGTCACAAAAAATGTTCCTCACTAATCGTCTGTATTTCGCTTCATTTCCTCCCCTGACTGGGCATAAATATCCCTCTCAGAAAGTAGGACCGACGTGCAAAGACAGTCCAGATTCTAAAGCCTGGTTTGAACTGCAGTGGGTTGGCTTCCTATAATCTAAATGCCTATTTGATTAAGTTTCAGGCCCTTTGACTGTTTGACTGAGTCACTAGTTTTATAATAACCAACTTGAAACGTGTATCTAATAAGGTGGCCAGTGAGTGCAAATGTAAAACAGATAAAGAAATGGAAAACATGTAAGCCAAAGTACCGTAAGCGCACAGGAGCATAAAATCGAGTAGTGAAATGCTGAACAGAAAGTTCAAACTTGTGGTTTGGTAGTTTTATTCGGTGAGCAACGTTGCCGTTTCTTATCAAAGCCTCTTCAGATTTTCTTCTGGGAAGTGACCGACTTTCCATTTCTATACAAGCATACCATGAATGCAGCAGGATGGATCGGAGCATGACTAATTCAAGTTCAGTCACAGATGGTGGAATACTGTGGAATCGTCTTGACAAAGAACAGAACAAAAAGCAACCTCAGGAAACAGGATCGTTATGACAAATGCAAACTGTTTTCCCCCATACGTCCGTTCATATTTTCACCTTTTGGTTAACCGCTGCCTATTTTTCAGAGGATTCATGTCAGAAACCAGATCAGCAAAGCAAACTCTTAACAGACTTCTGTGTCATCCTGCATTTTACAGGCCTGTGCACCCTGGCCACAGTGTGCTGCTACCTGGCTGGGACGGACCTGCTCCACAGAGTGTCGATGCTCCCCGACAAGGTGGATGGCTCTCTGGGTTGGTCCCTTTACCTGGCCCTCATCTCATCGCCCCTGCACATGATGGCTGCCGCGCTGCTGGTGTGGGCGGCGCGCAGTCACAGCCAGAACTACTACCGCATGACTGCCTACCGGGTGGCGTGAATATGTGGTCTCTATCCTATCTTTTAAAGTCTAGAGTAAAAACCTAGACTGCATTCATTTCATTTTTTTTTATTTTTCTCTCGGGCTGCTGATGTGAAGAGATAAGTCGAGTGTAGCACAATGTCCAGGTCAGAAATACTGAAAATTATCTGATTTTTACATTTTTTAAATTCAGATTTTTTGGTAAAACCTCAAAATCAACAATATTAAAAAAAAAAATACCTCCCTGGATCTCTGGTTAAGCTTTAATATAATTTACATCTACAGGAGTAAAATTAAGGCTTCCTCAATGCTTTCAAAGTGACACCTTTTCTTTTATGTCTTCTGAAAACGGCAACACAAACTCCTCAAGTGCAGTTCACTGATTTGTTACAGTCAGCTACCGCAAAGCAAGGTGGAGGTTTGTTATCCTGTGCTTTGGCTTTCTGTGTCATTGGCACTGCATCACTTGCTCTGCTGAAAAAAAATAATGAAGATCATAAACATGTTAGACCCAACTGCACCAGTCAGTGTCATGCGAAACTACGCCCTGGAAGGAGGTTTCTATGGCAACGCCTCTCCATCACCCCCCCCTCAAACAATGGCACGAAATGAGAAGGTTATTTTTAAAGTTGACATTTGAACAGTCCTGACCTACATATGCAGAGAAGCTCTTAAGTTATTAAATGGTCCATGTCACCACAAGAGATGAAACATCCTCATACCTCAGTGGAAGAATGCCAAATATCAGGACACTGATGCCAGATGTTTTTGGCAGGTTGTTCTTGTTGAGGACGTTTATGAAGTTAGTCAGCAGCGAGTGTGCCCTGTCTTCAGCCTTGCGCTGCAGAATTGGATCATTTCGGTTGTTGCTTTTGAGCTTCAAATCAATTTATTTATATTGCACCAATTTACAACAATTATCATCCGAAAGCCCTTTACAAAACATGCAGATCTAATTTCTATGCAAAAATTCTAGTTATAATGAATTGCAGTCGGGTTCAGTTTATAACGCTAATTGGCAAAATGTTGAGAAATTATAATTGACTGCTTTGAGTGATTGACGTTGCAGCAATCCCTCCTCCAGGGCAAGAAAGTGGGACATTGAATTTTACTTTGCAGCAATCACTCATATTGAGCAAGAATATGAGTGAAGCGGAAAAGAACAGGCAGCCCCAAACACTAGCAGCAGCAAATTAAATTGCTATTGTGTGGCTTAAATTCATCTGCCTGTTTTAGTTTGATGCATTCATGGAGATGGAGGATTCAACCTTCATGCAGCCCTTTTCAAGTAATTCTGGTAGTTAAGTATTTTGTAAGACGGCAGTTTCCCTCTTTGATTTTTGCACGTAATCGAGTGAGCAGTGCATGCACACTGAATGCCTCCAACAATCCTCATCTGAATGCTGCCTGTTCACTTCTCAGAGCCAAGTGCTGTCAACGATTTCAGGGAAAAACAACAGACGTTACTAACGACCCAATCTTTCCAATCTGGAACCCAAGATTGATAAGTCTTCTGGCTGTTAACAACGTCTTTAAAATCTGATTGAAAACGGATTTTGAATCCGTTCTTTAAAAAAAAAAAAAAAACTAAAGATCATGAACTTTAAAGCATATAACCATAATTTCTGCTATTTCACAATTGCTCCTATGATCTTATTCATAGTTACAGTGATGACAATTCAGTGGTTATATAAGCGTTATGAAACCACACCTGTGTGACAGACACACCTTATGTACTGAATGTTTCAAGCGAAACACAAAGACGTTCGTGCAATCGTCTCCAGAGGCTTTGACGCAGAATGTCTCTGAGAAGTTAAAGATTATTACTGCATCCATGTTAGTCCTGACAAAATATCCACATTGATGGCTTTTTTTTTTTTTTTTGCTATTTAACGTGATTTATTTATTCTTTATATGTATACAAAGTATGTTGTTTTGTTACTTTTTCATGCACGTTTGATATGATTTTGTAGAGGAAAACATTTAATTTGTGTCATTTAGTGACACAATACCTTCTGTTTTGTCCATCTGGCTATTTTTGTGGTTTTGTTTCCTGCTTTGTGTTTGATGTTTCTTTGAAATAAGGGAGAGTATGCCTGCCCCTTATAAATTATGAATGTACTTTAAGGCCATATGTGGAAGAACTGCTGAATTTGTTCTGCAATTTTACATTACTGAATATCCATGTAATTTTACATTGAGGAAATAAACACACTTGCTGGATGGTAACAGATGAGCAACAGTTTCATGACATTTCTGAATGGTTTGATAAACGTTCTGCTTGGTTGGATTGTATTTTACTCATCTAAACATCAAACACAAACGCCTCTTCTATCCCTGAATGCACTGTTGACACATGATGTTTGTGAACCTAAAGTGAAACTGTTGCTATTTGTGTAAATACGTGTGCGTTTATGCAAGGCTTGTACGTGTTGTCATTTCAATAATTAAAAAAAAATAATACTAAAATGTTGCCAAACATCATTTCACACGAGTCTCATACGAAGAACGTCTTCACTCCTCTTCCTCTGATGCAAAACTCTGCTCACTCGCTCGTTCTTCCTCATCCGTTTGCACGCGGATAGAAGGGACGGTCACACGCTTCTTTCTGGCCAGGGACAGCGCGATGCCTTTCTCATAGTAAGCGCATTCGTTGATGAAGAAAGCGTAGAGCGGCTCGTTGCCCTTGTATTTTATCGTTTCTCCTGAGAACGCCTGGAAGAGGGGCTCTCCAGGGCGGAGCAGGCAAAAGTCTCGGCTCTGTGAGAGAAAGCACTTTGAGGTTTTAAAACCTAAAGGGACGTCATGCTGCACATGAAACCAAACATGAAAATGAAAATGTTTAAAACGTCAATCTGTTGAAGCTCCAGAGGAAGCTAGAACAAGAGCATGTCGGTGACGTATTAAAATGTCAACCTGTGTCATTCATAAATAAATGAATCTATATTTCCTAAAATGAATTCCTGGTTTTGTTGCAACAGCAAAACTTTACGAAAAATTGACGAAAAGTGAATCTATCAGCACACGCATTTATTTAGGTTGTCACATTGAGCTCGAGGCCTGAGTTTAGAGTAATTTCAAATGAAACATGCTGACAGTTTAAAGTTGGATATGTATTTTGAAAGACTTAAAAATTTGTTCAACCTGAATTTAATGCCTACAACATGTTCAAAAATGTTAGAGTTAAATCATGTTTTTATTTAACAGTGTTGTTTTTATGAGAAATTCTTTCACTCAGTCTGGCAGAGGCTGGACTTTCATTCATCACCAAGCTACCAAGTCTGCTTCAACATCATATGCCGTATGAAAGCAATTTAATGTTGTTACTGTTGATGTTTTTCGTTCTCACTGAATTTATACGTGAGGCGACCAAGATTTTATTAAATTTACAACAGAAGATACCATTTCTCAAATTGCAGTTTTGCAAGATATTGCTTGCTTTTCTTTTATTTGGCAAACTGCTGAGAGAAGGCCGTACCTGGAGGCGTGGATGGATGGCTGCCGTAATGTTGCAAGTCTCGCCGTCTCTGGGATAATCTACGTTTTTAACCATGGTGAACACGTCGACCGGTCCTCCCTCAAACACACAACCTGGAGATACAAGCAGCAATGTTTGTGCTAATGTCAATGCACCGCTTAATGATTTTCACGTTTGCAAAAGTAAAAATCAGATGTTTACTTTGTGGCACTTGGTTACCAGAAAACGAGCTCATCTCCTAGCAACAGCTTACAACAAATATTGTTATTGTTCAAAAAACACGATATTTCTCTTTTGCTCTTTTGAAATACCACTTAACAAGAATTGTGCAGTTGGTGAATATGACAGAAAAGTGAAAATGTTTTATTTAATTTTTTTTGTAGCTGATAATTAACATAAAAGTAAAAATCAGATTTATACTTCATGGCAGTTTGTAAACAGACAAAAATGCTAAGCTTTTAACAACAAATTAATTATTGTTCATGAAGCATAAGCTCTTTTGAAATACTTCTTATTTGAAATACACAGGAAATTTAGAGTTGATAAATTTTGCAAAAGTAGAAGCCAGATGTTTACTTCGTGGCACTTGGTTACCTTAAAACGAGCTCATCTCTTAGCAACAGATTAACAACAAAAATTGTTATTGTTCAAAAAACATGAGGTTTCTTCTGCCCTTTTGAAACACCGCTTATCTTATACTACTTGGCGATTTTGGGAAAGTGAAAAGTGAGTGTTATTTTTTTTTTTGTTTGTCATTGATGGTAAATGTATTATAAAATCTCTCATCTCTTGACGCAAAATTAGTCGCAAGTAATATTGTTTAAGCTTTTTTGAAACAGTGCTTTGCAAGGCATTTAAATGCAGACTGTTTGGAGGCCCCAGTTATGTTAGGAAGTGCAGGGGCTTAAGTAAAAATACCACAGAAAATTAAAATAAAATTGTAATAATATGATATAGTAACTATTTCTTGCTTTTGCAAAAAATACTCTATGTACTATGACAGCTACAATGGTGTCAATAGGAATACGTTTTCTTTTTAATATTGATATGTGCAAACATTTAAAATAAACATGAACTAAATTTGAATCTGCTCACAGTGGAGAATGTTGCAGCTTGTTGCTGTTGTGTTCTTCACAGACTCAAACTATCATCATTAAAGTGATGGTAATGTAGTGTTTCCTTCAGCAAGCTGACTGGCAGTGTGCAGCAACAGGCAAAGGGATAAGAAGTTCTGCACAAATTTACGCTTCATGCAGCCTCTGATCTCTTTGTTACTCTGTATGTCGAGTGAACATTTAGTAATTAGTGATATTTAATTTTTATTTCTAATCCTGCTTATTTTAGTACAATTTTAAGGTACTCTACCCACCTCTGCATACAGGTCAGTTGAGCCATATTCGCATTGGACTCACCTGAGTTAAAACAGCTGACCCAATCCCGCATGTGCTGCACGCCTTCTTTCATTGCTGTGTAAATGTTTGACTTGACACACCCATGAGGCTGAGGACCAATCTCCATGGCTGCACAAAGCAGGTTTTAGATGAAAATATCCGTTCAGTGGGTTCGGACACATTTATGTTAAAAACAGTAAAAGGTAAAAACTCACCAAAGCCGTGTTTCCCAATGGAATCGAGGGAATATGACTCTTTAGTGGAGACATCAAAATGGATGAATCTCATTGGCGTATCCGGCATCAGCTTCTGAAAGAAAGTAGAAGAATAAACCCAAAGTTATACATGTATACATTTTTTTTTTTCATGGAAATGGTTGGTCAAGTTTTCTGGAGTTTTTTTTTTCCAAAGTTTTAATTAAATATTGTTAACCTCATCTTCTGACCATTATGATCATTTTGCAAATCTCACCTAATCTATCTCGGAATCACCCATGTGTAAAAATATTATAAAATACTTAGGGCGTGAACCAGAGTTGAGTGTACTCCAATCAGATAACTTAACAAAGAACCGGTTTGAAATGAATCTTTCTGCACAATTGCCATCAGTTTGTGACAAAGGTACAATTTGTTCTTGGTTCTTCGATTTCAAAGTAACTATGTGCACTGGCTTACAGAAAGTATTGGTGTCACTTGAACATTTACACACTTGTTAGAGTATAAACAAAGAGACAAGTTAAGCAAGGTGAGGATTACAAAGAGAAACAGCCAAGAGGTAAACCTCGAGAAGCTTCAGAGATCCACAAATATTATTGTCAACTCCAAAAATCGCAAGTGCACTTTTGTTATCTTTCATACATCACTGTTCTTATCCTCATCTGAAATCAGAAGAATATCTCAGCTTTCAGAGTCCATGGAGCAAATCTAAGCATTCCTTCTCGAGAGCACCTGAGTGCAGCCACTTTTGAAACTGTGACAGGTATTAAATATTATGTTGACATCAGTTAGATCATTTCAACAGAGACATTCAGTAAAAACGTTCTTAAAATTAAATTGTGTATTGAGAAAAAAAAAACAGAGCACAGTGTCTGAAGGTTTAGGAAGTGCTGCAGAAGATGATTTAACTTTGGGTGATTTATGTCTCAGGTCTACAACAGATTTTATCCAATTTCTTAAAGACTTTCAGATACTGTTCATCTGCTGTAGACGGTTTTTACATGATGTGGTCTCTTTACATTTCTACTTTGTCCACTGTTATTTTATTTTAAACAAGCACTGAATAGTCTGGTCATGGCCTCTTCAGTGTTTAGACAGAAAAACATTGAAACTACTTAAGATTTCCTTTAAACATTACAAGACAGTCTGGACGCTTTCTAGCAGATCTCGACTAATATGTCCACCATTTCTACTCAGGTTGAAACTGAGAACTTAAAGTATTTACCTGCAAGTATCTGAATATGTGAAGGCAGATCCAGTCGCAGTCAGAATAAGCGATGAAGCACAGGCCCATGTTGGCGGTGGTGTTGTGGAGGTCACAGATGAGATCCACTGCGGCCCGGCTGCCTTTGGGACCCAGCAGGGCATTCAGTTCTCGGGCCCGGAAGATCTCATAGGGGGCCCCCTCTGATATGGGGCCACTAGGACACAAGCGCCTTAGTTAATGGAGAGCTGTACTAACTTAATATATGGTTTTATTTATTGAGGTTAAGGTGGAAACCAAGTCAACCTGTTCACAGGTAAAACAAATAAATGAATGAAGGAGTTCCCCCTGAAATCTAGTAAATAGTTGTTTCAAGTCCTCAGTTTCTTGTTGAAATAACTCTGGAAAGAGTTAATTTGACACCAATTCTGACAAGGACCAAATAGACTCGCCATCGTGTTGATTTAACTCTGCAGAATTTACTGTCCACAAAGAAAAAAAATATTCTCTGCATGATTGTTTTAATTCATCCATATTGGAGAGTTTTCTAACATACAAGCAAATGGCCTGTTCAAGACAGCTGAAGGGTTTCTGTATTTGTTTTCTCCTACATATTACGTTGTTTCTAAGTTATTTAAATGTCCAAAGGTGTGTATTATCATTATTATTATTGTTTTAATTTCTACTTTGTCCACTGTTATTTTATAATCAGAACCAATTCAGAGGTTGGCTTGTTGAGGAGTTTTGAATCGCTCTCTTGCAGCAGGACCAAACTGAGGCTGAGCTTATAGTCTTACACCGATGCCTGGACATTCTGCTTTGGGATTTCCCAATGAAAAGCTAAATTTATGGTTCTGCCAATCTTGGCTTAGGCTGGAACCTCTGACACCCAACCAGAGATGAACAAAAAATAATGGATGGAAGAATAAATCACCTTAGTGAGTCACAATTTAACAAAAGGGCAAATTGCTTCCTTTTGCATTGATGCAGATCAGTTTTGAAGAACCTTTTCTCTCAATACAATAAGTAATGATCTAAAAACTCTGTTTTGAACCCACAGAGCTCCTCTGTGTGACATCTGAATTAGTTTGATGACCTAAAACAATGTCTCTGTGACACAAGTGGGGATGGCTTTTGCAACAAAAACGGTGCCTCACTTGAGGGTTGCGTGGGTGAAGCAGCGGTTCAGGTCAGTGTCAACATATCTGCTGCACTGCTGCATGGCCCGAGGGTTGGACAGCACCATCAGCACTGACGCGGGCTCCCCGTCCTCCTTTCTTTTCTCCGTCTTCAGCATCTCTCGCACCAAGTACACTCCTGAGAGCTCGTTGCCATGAGTGCCGCCACAAACTGCGACACGGGACAACCTCGGCAAAAGCACCGGCTCATCTACCTGCATCTGACAGAGAAAACCAGAGTTAAAATAAGAGCTCGAAGGGTGGCGCTTATGTTCTCATGTTTTATTCAGAGTGCATCGATGCGAAACAAAAAAAAAAAAAGCAGCCAATATGACAATGGGGTTGGACAATCAGTACAAGACAAAACAGAAATATAGATTTGTGAAATCTTACCTTGGTTCTCAGGGCTGATGTTAACTGTAAATGCAAAATGTCGCCTTCAAGCCAAAGTAAACAAAAGTCACCACTGAGATTCACTTCAGCTTAAAGTTTCTTTGAAAAACAAAGACATGGCCGAAATAGTGGTAAACTCGATAGGTTATTGATGAAATGAGTGAAAAGGAATCATGCAGCTCATTTTTTTTCCCCACCTCCCCCTCCTGTTACCTTTCTCTCCCTGCCATTTACCCACTCGTTCACCCTCTCCTGGACCTTTTATGTAGTTTCACTGACTCAGCATTCCCATCCCTCTCTCTCTACAAGGCTGCAGCCGCCCGTCATGGTCTCTCTCAGCCTCTCATCACACTGCACCGCTCTAGGGCAGGCAGGGTGTGTCCCCGACGGTGGAAACACAAGAGCGTCCCTCTCTTCCTCTGGTCGCAAACAAATGAAGAGTTCAAGCCAAACCCCCGAGCCCCCTGCCCCCCACCCCCAGCTCACCGTGTTCTCTGCACGCTCCATGCATGGGATGGTAGGTTCCAGCGGGCTTTTCAGATAAACCTGCCAGCATGACACAGCAAGAGAACAGAGGCGCCTGTGATGTGCGGAGTGGAAGGAACAGCTCTTCTAGCTGAGAGCAAAGCAGGACAGGCCAACTGAGGATTTGCAGCGCCGATGCACAACTATTGGTACTCCTGGTAAAGATGCAGAAAGTACCTTAAGATAAGTTTGGCTGAAAAACTCCAAAGAAGTTTCAGACAAAGTGTAAAAGTTGCAACAACTATTAGCACCAGAAGGGATGCAGGTGAATAAAAATCAACACATTAAAACAGAGTTTTGCCACCGAGAGTAAAACCATATGGGTGGTGAAAACAAATCTCCAAAGCTCAGTGTTCAAGATCCAAAGCATAGAGCATCCTCTCTTTTTCAGAAATTTTTCATTTCTTTTTTCACCCTCCTGTTTCTCAGTGTATTTTAGAATGTATGATTTTTTGAAAAGTTTCCCTGATGTCTTGAAAAGTACCAAAAAAAAGTACATTATTACTGCAATTATTATTACTATCCCAGCATAAATCTATGGCAAAGTTAAGCTCCAACCAGCTTGTGTGTGACGTGGCTGAGTACAACTGAAAAGTGTGATATTCCTCTCAATTCACGCTAGATACCTACTTAATTCAACCATAAATATTGCCCATATTCCTTTGTAGCAAATATAAATTAAACATATAACAGTATTAACTGTAAATGTCATAAATTAGCAACAGTAATAATTGTTGAACCAGCGGTATTTCCACTCAAGGTTATTTTTAAGGTCACATTTTTACAGGGATGGGAAAAATCGTAAAGATCAAGATGTGAATAAAAGGAAACTGATAACTACAGTAAAACTAAATATGAACCCAAGATATTTACAGGAGTGTAGTTATATTTATATTCAAATATTTCACATTTTATGTATTCAGTTTATTGCATGTGTTATACTAATATTTTAAGATAGAATTCTTAATTTTATGTATTCACAAACATATTTTTGTATACAAAGATCATAACTGAAATAATCCTATTAAAATTATATTTAAACAAGTTCAAAAGTTCAACTTTTTACACCTAAATTTTGTATTATTTTCTGTAATGCATTTCTAAAAATGCAGATTTACAAAAATGCGGATGTACAAAAAGTATCATTAGAAATGTTTGTAGACTGCTGTGTGAAAGGTGGCAGGACGGCTAACTTTTAAAAACTTAATTAAAAGGACTGAAATAAACGAGCAGGCAAGAGAAAATCTTTGACGTTGCAGTATTTATTACAGATTCTTTTTTTTGTGTTAATACAAAATACTGAACAATGTCAAGTCTCTACTCAGTCAAGTACAGAATTCCCTTTTTTTCTGAAAAATGAAGACAGTCCGCCCACATTACAAGAACCAAACATTTGGAAAGAAAAAAAACTACAATTGTCAATACTATAATGTGAATTTCTATACATTTATAAATTCATTGTTATTTGCCACCTCTTTGTGTCTGAACTCTTAATTTTTAAGTACACTTACAAATTTTGAAATTCACACGCACATACACACACACACACACCCACGAGGAAACATTTCAACTCATGTTTTTGGTGTTAAATTATATTTGCATATAAACTAACTCTCCATCAGACATAAAGCAGGGTTGTGATGTTTACTTTTACCTCAAATATTTGCTTTATAGTCATCGTTTGAGTCCCATACGTCGTCAACTAATTCTTCTTCATTTGCAATTTATCTGAAAATAAATGTAATTTACTTATGAAAACAAATATTGACGTGGCATCTTGCGCGAGTGAATGAGACTGATGTCATTTTCCAACATGTTTTTACATGAAACACCAAATAAATGCAGGTATTTTTGTTCATTTAGCTGCAACGACAGAGCAGATGAGAGCAGGTTGCTCTATCTTAAGGCGATAAATGTTTAAACCTTGTAGCCGAGTTATTTATTTCTCAGTCATATCTTCCTTTAAATCTTGTTTTTTTTTAAAAAAAAATCTATCTATAAAACGTGACAGTGTTGATGGTCGATAAGTGTTCTTGATGATTGAGTCTTTTCTCGGACTGTAATCCAGTCGCCATGTTTTTTGTTTTCATTAATGGAAGAGCAGATAAGATGTCTTACCCACAAGCACACAAACAAGCAGACCTTCACTTCTTTACATTAAGACACTAAATCAGAGAAACAGAAACATTTTAAAGGCCACCAGTTGACATTTCAATGAAAGTGTAAGCATATTTTAATATAACTGTATATATTAGCCAGGTTTCACCCTCTTTTTTAGCGTTATTATCTGAGTAGATAGTTCTGCGGATCATTTTATCACACAGCACATCGAAAGAAATCTCCTCTCCACCTGATTTGACTTGGGCACAGACTCGACAAATTTGGAAGCACTGCTTATTTCTTCAGACCGAGCCAACTCAGAAACCCCTCGACAATAATAATAATGAAAAAAAAAAAAAAAACATTTTATCCCAATCCTCCTGGATACGCGACAGCGAGAGGAAAGAAGTAGTTTGATACTTGATTGGACACAGAAGATCCTTCAATCTCTCTCGCATCTCTGAATCGGATAGTAGTGACCATCCGGGATGGGGAGGGGGATCTCTTAGAACAGAGAGCCGCTGGAGGGGAGCAGCCGTCCAATCAGGGGACAAACGGGGCTTCGCGAAGCTGTCCGTCCAGCTCTGATGTGTGTCAGTCTCTGCAGAGCGCTTCAGGGGTCAAAATATGTCCGGGCAACCCTCCCAGCTGCCGAGCTCCTTCGTTTCCCAGTAGCCTCCCTTATAGATGTGAACTTGCTCACCTGTGATTTGGTCCTCACAGCTCTCGAACCAGAGCGCTTTGTAGGCGTCATGTGCAGCACCTGGAAGAGAGAGAACTCGTGAAAACGTGCATGGAAGACTTTGTAGATGGCGATTAAAGCGTAAGGAAAGGGGATGTTGGCAGATTAAAGAGGGATACTTGCTTTTCATGGAGTGATCAACAAAAGAGTCCTCATCGACAGCTTTTAGAAGAGAAAAGGGCGGGATCACAGAGATTTGTTTTTACCTCATTAACTCCAGGATTTTCCCCAAGCAAGCCAAAAGAGGAACACAAAACGAAGCGCGTTCACGTTCTCCTGTTACCTTCTTCCGACGGGCCGGAGGTGCGCTGGCTCGCCGCTTCCCGCTCCCTCTCACGCCGGGCGCTGCGCTGCTTCTCCTCCAGGCGCTGCTTTTCGCCGTTGGCTTCATCCCAGCGGCCGTCCTCCATCAGGCGCTGGTCGGGCCTGCGGCGGCTGTCGGTGGGCGCCACCCCCTCTTCGGGCTCGTTCAGGGTCAGAGCCAGGGCGGTGAAGTAGTACATGGATTCGGCTCCGTCGCTGAAGAGAGAAGCAAACAGAAGGAGCAAAGTGAGTCATGCGTACATCTGCAAAAACTCACAAGCACAAAGACCTTCGGCTCATCCTGGCAAATTACACAAACGTGGGGATTTTCTAAAGTCCAATTTACTTTAAAGATGTTGTTTTGGAAAACATCTTAAAATTACAAATATTATGATAAAAAAATTTTTTTAATTCTGAAAGTAAAAAACATAAACATTGGTTTTTTTTTTAAACCAGGTTTTATTAGTGCTTGAGTCACATCTTCTAAAATAATAAGGAACTTCCATATTTTTTATGCAGGATTATAAAGCAATTCTTCTTGGAGAAATCCTGGATTTCAAGGCAGAGAGAAGAAAACACAACACTGTTTATAATACGGCAATAGTTCAAGCAAAGTAGAAAAATCCACCTAAGTTTTTAGAAATTTATATTTTCGTCTGTTGGATAACCAAATGTGAAATTATGTCTGGAAAGCCAAACTTCATCCTGTTCTCCGTCTTGTAGCCAAATTACTATGTCATGTGGTTTGACGGGTTCAACGGACATGTTGTTATGAGACGCTGAAGTTTGTCTTTGACAACATGACAGGTATGTTTTGAGTTTGTATTGCAGCCATTGAGTGCGCAATTTGGGTGTGTGTGTGCTTCTTCACAGCTGTAATTCCTGCTCCAGCAGTAGGAACACTGGTGTCAGACAGTAGCACTGTAATTACCTGTGTATTGGGACCCTCCATGGATTGTATTTTACAGCCACGTTATTACAACGAGTTACTTAAAAATAAGTTGTTACCTGAAGCAACGTCACTCTGCATGACATGATGAGGTTGCACATTATATATCTCCATGTTTGTGACACCACAAATTTAGAACAAATTTCCAGAAAACTGCCAAAGAGCCAAAACAAAGAATTTCTTTAAATCAAGGTTAAAAACTCACATGTTAATCAGAGATCCTGGTCGACTTGTGCAGATCTGGATGAATTCGTAGACGGAAAGAGAGGCAGCCGGTGAAACACGAGCTGTATTGTCTATGAGATCAGACTGACGGACTTTCAGCTTTACCTGCTCATTAACACCATTAACTACAACACGCCTGAACTGAAGCGGTGTTGACTGATTGATTTTTATGTTTGAACTGATCGTTGTGTTGTTGAATAGCGAATTTAGGTGTTAAGCTTACTATTTATTAATTTAGCATTACATTAAGAATAACAACTTGAAGCTATTTATATTTATAAAATAAATGTTTATGACTAATATTGAAAAGAAGTATATTTAAATAAATGTAAACATTATGTAATTGTAAAAATGAATTTGAAATGTATTTTAAGGTTAAGGAACTTAAGTTTAGTTACTTATTCACAGTGGGTTGCTTAGTAGCGTTTATATGTTTTGTTGTCATTTTCTTTGTAGTTTGAGTGAAATTAATTTGTGTAAACTTACAGACAGATAAGTAATTATTTATCTTTCTTCTTTTGGGTCTGTTCAAAGGTTTTTACCTGCTTCTGGACCAAATGTGAACACGTCCTGACATACACTAAATAAATGGAGGATAAAATGAAGAAAATCGCTTAGTCCTTTGAGTAAAACCCCGTTTTTGAAAGTCTGCATCAATTTATCCATGCCTTCTCAAGTGGGGAAGCTGCACAAACTAGAAAAGAACTAGACAGAGTGCTTGAACAGAAGGGTAGGCAAACAACAGCTAAACAAACTGAAATGACCTTAAATAGTTATACATAGCCTCTGGCCTTGCAGTACAAACTCTGCAACCAAAACCACTTACGGTAAAGGGTTTCTCTTCCACAACTCTCTGGCTTTCAGGGTTTGATATACGGTCTTCTGTTTGCCCTCGGTGCCGTTCTCTCCTCCCCGACTGCTCTGCATGACCCTGGAGAACTCCATCTTCTCGTCCCATGTGCCAGACAGCACATAGTGGGCCTTTCCATCCTTGTCCATCACCACTCCTGTCACCTACAAACAACCAGACACAGAAACACAGCTCAAAACCGGAAGAATAGGAAAAAAAAAAAAAAAAGAAAGAAATATGTCAAGCCGTTTCCGGTTCTTTCTGACCTTTCTGGCTACGTCTCGTGAGAAGTAGCTGTAAGGAGCAAACTTCAGGTGGCAACGATCCCCTGTGGTGTGGTTTACTATGTCGATTTCTCCAGACTGAGAGGAAACAGGAAGAGTTTGAGTTAAAATTGTCGGCATTAAAAAGATAGCTGTCTGCATTATATTATGAAGAGCTAAAAATCGACTGTTAATAATTATTAACGTAACATTTGTTTAGCTGCAAATGTATAAAAAGCCAGTTAAATGTATTGGCATTCCTAGTAAAGATGAGTGAAAATTTGTAAAATAAATTTATCTTTTAAAAGAGAAGCATAATTGTCCTATCTTAAGGGTTCAATTTGTTAAAATAGTGCTTTTATGAATCATTAACTCCACTTGGAAGCACTGAACATACATGGCGTTGAAACTCGATGGCGCGTTCATTATGAAATCTACAAAGAGAAACTACATTGCTATCAATCAACACTTGAAAAATTACAGGGAAAAATGAACAAAAGCATTGACAATGCATGTCGATTGTTGCAGGGCCTGCAATGGATTTGTCAACTTCTTGATAGAGAAAATTTAAAACATTAAGAGGGTCAGTCTGCATAGCAACACCAAATCCAGCACCGATGCTACGCACAAACATAATAAATGTAGAGGAAATGGCTAAATTTCACCAACTCAACCATGAAAACTTAGAAGATAAAAAGCAACGAAGATCCTCCTCTTGCTAGCTTGACATCATACCTGTAACTTTCCTGAAGAAGATTCTGCCTGTGATCGCATCTGATCTGATTCAAATGTGGAACTCATTCCTCTAATGAGGTCCTTTCCCGCAGGCTTTATCAACAACAGCTGTAAAACCACTAACAACAAAGCAATCTTGAAAAGTCACTACTGCAAAAAAGTTTCTTGAAATCCAGGCTAAAACCCCACCTGCTTAGAGCTGCCTTTGATTAATGACTGGAATACTGCTCAATATATTTGATGACTGTGCTTGATGATAGTGTTTATAGTCTTATAATTGGTTACTGGATTGTATTTTTAATGTTTCTATAACTTCCCTGTAGTTGAAAGGTGCTATACAAATAAACCTGGCTTAATCATCCGTGGCTTCCTGTTTCACCTGGGTGTGAATATGACATACCAAATAGATCCAATTCTCTTAGTCACTCTGACATGGGAAACAAGACAGGTGCCATTTAAATCAGGGACTCAGTAATAGTATTATTATTATTGGTCATAAAATGGCTTACTTAAGTTATTCCCCAACATTTGAGAGCAATTTCTGAAGTGTTAAACAACTGGAAGTGTAAGAAGCAAGTCTGGATGAGGACTCCATTTTTCATGCCACCAACTCGATAAGCAAGATAATTAGGGAATCCAGCATTCAAACATCTCAGAGACTTACTGTTTGAGAACTACTACAAAGAGCGACATCTAATGGTTAGAAGTCTGAACAGCAGCCATTAGATGCAATCTATTTGTCTAGTTTGAGAGTGATGAAATAAAAAAAGATTTCTCAATAACAGCCATGTGGTTTCTTAAACGTTGTACTTTAATCATATGAGACCAACACCTCCATCACACCATCAGACTTTTGTTTCAATGAAGTAACAAGACATGATGCCAAAAAATAAAGGTTTAAAAGTAATATCATGCTGCAGTGTCTGTAATCTCATCACTGATTTGGTTTTTTGGGCCATGTGAAAAATTTCCACCGCAGCTCAAAGTCTCGCTATGTCACTGATTAAGTGGATCTGAATTAAGAGAATTGCTTGTTACCCCAAAACCCTGAGGAGGTAATTCAGCCATTAGCCTCTAGGCCACTGGAGCTGAAACGCATCATGGTTTTGTTTATCATCTGATTAAACGGGAAAATAATTATCACTTGGGAACACTCCAGATAATTCTTGATGTCAAGCTGACTCATTAATATGAAAAACAAAAACAAAAATTTATGACGCACCAAACCTTTGATACCACATCGATCTTCTCACAATCTAAACCTCCTGAGAACAATAGCTCATCTGCACATGTATCAAAGCAGCGACAGAACTTGATGTTCCAGAAATTCCTTTTCATCTACTCAGGTTGAGTAACACGTTTTAGTTTTGTTTTTAAAATTTCCCATGGCAATATTAGAAACAGTAAGTGAGCAGCTTGGTATTGAGATTTTCTTGTCCAAAAAAAAAAAGAAAAAAGGAAAAGGACTTCATAATGAGTTTGGCGTTGAAGGATGAATACAGAAAAGCACCTCATGGCCACTGCTAAGTGGAGTGAAAAATCTGTCATGCTGTGGGCCTGTTTGTCTGCTAAAGGCCGTGGGAACCTTGTGAAACAGCACAGCATGTTAAAATCCCTGGAATACCAAAATGATAAAAGTCACAAGATGTGAAGAGTAATGATCACAATGAGAGACAATTCTCTCTCAAACAAATACAGATTTTGCAAACTACGCGTTACACCGGACTATTGATCAAAAAATGTGCCAAGAAGAGTAGAAAAACATATATGAGTTGCACTGGAGTATGAGTCGCATTTACTTAGAAATTATCAAATTTCTAAGTAAATGCCAGATCTTTTTTATGTTAATGATTTGATCTGATGACATGCTGTGATCATTTACCTACTTTTTAACAAACTCACAGAAAAGGTCGACTCACTAAAGCTAGATATTCAGTAAAGAGGAGACGCATGTAATGTAAATCCGGGATGAAAGCTGGGCAGTTGCGTGGCATGAAGCGACAGACACCAAGAAGATCCGCCAGCAATGTCATTTATATTCATTTCCCTGGCAACCACATGGGACAACACTCAAGTTCCCATAAGAAGACTCATTCAGTTCACAATTACCTTTCCTTGCAATTGCAGATGATAATCTTTCATTCTGGACACATGTCCGTCAATATGAATTCAAATTTAACCCTACAGACAATAAATGTGTAAAGAAAAGGAAAAAAAAAACATATAAGAGTCACACTTGATTAAAAGTCGCAGGACGAGCCAAATAAAAAGAATGTATAGTGTGATTTGTATTGCAGAAAATAACACATAACTTTCCATCCTTTTCTTCTTTTGAAAGAAAAATGGACGGTAATAAGATATAATGTTAGGTAAAGGTTCTTCAGCCCCATCTTGATCAACTTCACACTAGAAATGTTTCCTGATGACTAATCAAAAACTGGTCCTGCAAAAATGTGGCAATGATTCAACTCATCAGGTCAATGGGTTCAAGTTGGACTAAACTTGTTCCCAAATAAGATATTCAATATCTTATTTAATATCCAGGTTTTCTTAGTTTTCTTTGCACTGGCACAAGTCACTCTCACCTGATCAATCCACAGCTTTCCAACAATGATGTTGTGCACTGTGGTGGTAACCTTCTTCCATGTGTAGTGATTGTTGCTCTTCTCAAATATGGCATGTATAGTGCCTGTGAGATAAAACGCACACAACGAAAAGAAAAACTGAGTGTGCTAAAACAACAACTGATTGATAATACCTTGAAAGTAAAAAAAAAACAAAAAAAAAAAAACAGGCGTGTCAGAAACATTTTCCTAGCTATTATGAGCCTGCATAAAAACATTTTGAACATTTGTTTGTGTACGCCGCTTTATTAATGCTGCAAAAATGCAGCGGCTGAAACACACCCTGTGCCACAAAAGCTTCAGACATGTTTGACTCACATATCATCTCTCACCTAAAGGCATGATTGACAAGTATTTCCCTCTGAACTTGCTTGCAACAGTGATCTCCTGCCTCAGAGTCCAGCCTCGGTCAGAGATTGCATGGTGTGCCGCTGCAGGAGGGTGGTGACTCACCTGTGAAAAGAAAAAAAAAAAAAAAAAGAATAAATAAATTCAACAAAACTGTGGGGGCAATTGTCGGTGCCTGCTGCCCGGCCCTGCTGGGCTAAACGTACATCCAGTTCTTAGAAGAAATTCCTTTCAGGAAGACAATGACAACCACACAACTGCAGCGCGCCAAAGAAACTCCCATGTGTACAAGTAAATATAAATCCAAACATTCATCTACAATAAGATTAAAGGATTTGAACCTCCACTATTCCATTGCCTAAATGCAAATACACAAGCTTTAACCCTTGATTCTGTCCTAATCTAAAGAACATTTATTTGCCATTCACGATGTAAAGTTTCAGTTACTGGACTATTTCATCTCCTCTCTCTTCCCTCTGTTATTATTTTCCTATCACTTTTTGAATCAAATCCCTTATTTCCTTTTGTGTTGTTCTTAAGTACCTGCTCACAGAGGGAGCGGTAGCCGCTCTCTCTCCGGCGGTCCAGCTCGTACGTTTCCCCCAGTAGCGGGTTGAAGGGCTTCCCCGTGCGGTACACCGTCGTGGAGTAGGCGGATACACAGAAGGCCGCAACGTAGCACATCTGCTCCAGGGAGCTGTGGCACTTTGCTGCCTTGTCCAGCAGCTCGTGATACTCGAGGTCCTCCGACAGCCGCTGCAGCATGGAGATCGGCTCGTTGAAGTTCACCTGGAAAGGAGGTATTTCGGGTGAAAAACAAAAAACAGGAAATTTGATGCAATTCAAATGTTTGTTCCTTTAATTAATTCAATTTTCAAAAAGTGAAACCTCAGACTTTATGTAGATGTGATGAACAGAATGACAAACTTCAAGTACAATAATGTCTATGAAAAACAAACAAACAAAAAAAAAAAAAATTTTAAATCGAGAAATGTTACATGATAAGAAACAAAATTAAGGGGTAGGGTGCTGATTTTAAATTACTCCAAGAGATAAGGATGTCAAATCACAAATAATCATCACAAAAGAGTCTCTCCTACATTAGTTAAAAGTTTAGTGGATGGAAAAAGTGAGGTGGACAAAAAAAGCACTAGCAACAGGGAGGATTGCAAAGCTAAGCTGATCCAACAAACTGAGGAATATTCTTGACGCTAAATCAAAGAGTTTCACATTTTGAATTGAATCACTGGTTGAAATTAAACTTTGATCATTTTCTAATGTACTGAGACACGTGCAGTTTAGACACATTAAGAACATTGATCTCAATTCAGTCTGACGAGGCTCCAGTTGTACAAACCGGATTTAATGCTCCTCAGTGCAAGAACTGCAACTTCAAACCTTTAACCTCTTTTTAAGAACATTAAAGTCCAGACTTGTGTTTAATCCATTTCATGTTGTGTCTTTTCACTAATTCACAACAAAAGGCTGAATCAATGAAAAGACATTTATATGTCACACAGTCACATGTAAATGTTGTTACTCATTATGGAGTCAACAGGAAATAAAGAGATGTCACCTGTATAAACCCAGAACAATATAACGTAAACATGTCCGGCGTTTCGGCCATGTTTAAGCAGTGACTGGGAAAAAGCTTTGCGTGCGAGTCGGGCCTACCACAGACTCAGCGGGCAGGTTGACTTCCTCTGAATAAACGTAGCTTAATAACCTATTCTGCAGCAGATCAGTCAGCGGAACGTTGCTGCACCAGTTTGGCAGAAATAGGGAGGATCTGTCGACGAAGATCAACTGGAATTTAATAAGTCAATCGTTGCTAAGACATGCAAAGAGGCGGTGGCGACCTTTGATCTGATTGGTTGAAATGTATTATTATTTTAATTATACAAGTGAAAGAACTAAAAGGTCACATTGCTGGTGGAATATTGCTTCAGGGTGTTCTGTTTACGCCTACAGAAAGCTGTTTTATAACTCCAGTTTGCGCTCATGTATTAAATGATTAAATGAATATATATTAAGTGCATTCAATAAGTGTTTAATCTTTTTTAAGCTATTGATCATTTCTTGTTAACAACTTAACAATTCAACAAATTACAAAATTGAACTAAAAGTTTGAGTATATTTTAACAAAATTATAGCTTTCAGTGATAGCTTAGTTGTTTAAAAAATAACTGCTGCAAATAACAGCAATTTAGATTATTACACTCCTAAATTAAAACAGCCTTTGCTCTTTTTCTTAATGTCCTACACCTATTCTATCCCTTCAGAACAGGACATGGCGATTAATTCATTTTATCAAATGCCTCCCTATAGAAACAATACTTCAGTGTGATGTTAACCCGCTCAAGAACTGTCGTCTTATTTGACACGCATGTTTTAAAGCTCCTATTTATTTCAACTTTGAATTTACGTCAACTCACAGAAGGACAAACTGAAACCTAAGCTAGTTTAAGGCATTTTCTGTCGCTTGTTCCCCCCCCAAAGAAAAACATGAGGTAAAAATACAAGCTTAAAATTGGAAATTAAATCTGATATAAAACAATTGGAGATTTTATTTTTGAGACATTTTTCCCAGCTCTACTTTATGTTAATACTCAATATCTAGGTTATATTTCTTCACTTTTTTTTTTTGTTAAATGAGGCTTAATGATTTCAGAAAGTCAGATTTAAATGATAAAGTGCAGATTTTGCAAATTATACTGTATGAACATCCTTTGAAAGGAGCGCCTCCAAATGCTTAATATGGGTATTAATTTATGATGCCAACAATGAAACGAAACCAACTTCCTCCTCTCTATTTACACAACAACCAACAGCACTACCAGGTGGTTTCCCTGTCTGCATTTCACAAGAAAAATGTTGTAACTGAGTGTCACCTTTGTGGTTTTTCCTTTTAACTCTTAACAGCTGATTCACACAGTTCAAGCGGTGCCAGAAGAAGAAGTTCAGCTCTGACAGTTGCCGTGGTTACTCACAGGCATGGGGATCTTGGACAGATCTTTGCCGATGCAGTTCTTCATGATGCTCCAGAGGTTCAGAGAGTAGTTGGGTTTGTCGGGGATGCGTGTTCGCCTCTTTTTCAGCGGCACCAGCTCCTGAGAGGGCGATTCCTGGTTCATTGTGAGAGGCTCCTCATTGAGCTAAAATATATCAAATTAAAAGTTATGAATATCTGTGTTGATGTCTCTGATTCATTTTGATTTTACATGGTGGTACAATAATACTAATCCAGGCGCATCAAGGAGCTGAAGAAGGTCCTACCGACTGATCGTCTGCACACATATCGGTGTTCAACCCGCTCGCGTTACTGCTCGAACGTCTGAAATGAAAGAGATATTCTGTCAGCACAGTTTCTGACTACTTTACCACATTAAGCTGTAATCAAGACCGCAATAAGTTAAATAGATTTTAAAGTAACATAAACATTTTTCCTTTTATGCCAAATAGGAAAAAAATTGCAGACTCAAAATAATCCACAACACCTTTCCCTAAGGTTTAACATTATTTTAATTGATCTCAGAAAAAATGTTTTTCCAGATTTTATGCAGGAACTACAAAAACACTGATGCTCCATCCCAACATGTTGCTAAGTGAAAGGAGGCTGGTGAACTTTTTTCTACGAATAAGATAAACACAATCACTAAGTTTTTTTTATCATCAGTCTACCTACAATAGTTAATGTGTCCTTATATTTTAGTCAAAGTAAGAAACATTTGCTTTTCTCTTATTTAAATACTGTCAGCCATTTTGTCATAAACATTTGTACAAATGCAGCATTGCTGTATTTTTGTGTAAAGTCTGTCATAACATGAAATTTCATTTTCCCTGTCGTACAACAGTTACGTTAACAAGCAGGAAAAACACAAAGAAACCATTTTGCAAATGAGTAAATATGTTAAATGAATATGTAAACTCTTAAAGAGATAGTGATACTGACTTGTGGAACTGTGGGTCTGCAGGTACGGTTATAAACTCGGGGGCGTCCTCCATGGCATCAAAAAACTCGTTATCATCATCCTCGTCGCTCGCTTCACCTTTTCCTGGCCCAGCAGCACCTAGAAAGCAAAAACGGCTCATTTCTGCTTTCACTTCTCACTGGCAACAGAGGTGAAACTTTGAATGAACGCCGTGCCAACATCTGTCATTAAGGGAACCCAACTTTACACATCAAACATATTATTTTGGCTTCAAATTCTTGGAGCGTAGTTTTGAATTCACACCAAGATAAATTTAAAAAGCTGATGTCAAATCTGATAGGAGTTAATAGCAGTGACGCTTAAATAAAAGCTAAAGTAGTAAAAAGCTTAACTATCATGAAATCTCTGCAGGGTCTCCCCCAAAAACTTGCTAAGCTCGGTGCGCTCGGGCAGTTATTCAGCTGGCCGCCATGTTTTTGAGTTAAGAAATGTTTAAAGTTGACAGGAAATTTTAAAATATCACCTGATTGTTATGCGTTATTGGAAGACTGGAAGATCAATACCTAAATACCACCTATAGCTATAAGAAAGACAATAATTTAAGAAAATAATAAAATAAATAAACAATGCTAAGCCTGGTCGGGGCACAAGTAAAGCCTGGTGGCCCGCCAGGCTTATGATACACTGTGGGAAACCTTGCTCTGGTTTAAATAAAAAAAAAAAAATTCAAGAAGCTATGAGATGATTAGCAAGTTAAGAGAAAGAGCACCTGTTCACATTCGAGCTTCAACTTTACCTTTATTGTCCACGATAGCGTGAGCCTGCGCGGCCCCTCTGAACGCTCGCTCCAGGTGGTTGTGCTGTTTGGCCAGTTGCTCTAAGGCCTCCTCCAGCCGCACTCGCTGCTCTCGCTCAGCTTGCAAGGCTTTCTGCCACCGCTTGCTGTGACTCTGCGCCAGGGCCAGGAAGTCCCTGCAGGCCTGCAGCCGCCAAGAACATGGACATACCAGGAGAATTTTAATGTATAAAAAAAAAAAAAAAAAAAAAAAAAAGGAGAGATGAGAAGTTCTGCCATAAGTAGCATCACTTTTCATCAAAACTAGGGCTGCAACTAACAGCAATTCTATTGATTAATCAGAGAAAAGTGTGCAAATGTTTCAATAAACTACTTAAGCCTTTTTAATACAATATTGGAAATGCATTAAAAGAAGCAAATAAAAAATAATTCCTTTTCAAAGAGAAAAATGAAAATTTTACTGCAACAACATAGCATGCCTTTGTTACGTGTGGTTATTTGTAGCAAAGGATGCATCTGCAGCTAGAAATCTACTTCTCACAACATGTGAAGAGCTCAGTCCTTTCTGACTGACTTAACAACGCAGTTAAGTCAGTTAGTAATCTGTTGACTATTTTTTAATTAACCGATTAATAATTGGATAGCAAAACATTCTATTTTTAACGTAATTTGAAAAAAGTGAAAATGAAAACTGTCACTCAAGGACTTTGGAATAGAACATATTTAAATGACAGTTTTTTTTTCTTTAATCTTAAATGCAAAATGTATATGTTTTTGAACAGTTTTGGTTTTTTACTACTCTTATTATGCTGTTCTTTCATTTCTAAGTCTGTATACCCCTGGTAACAATTTAATGTTTGCTTAATTAGTTGACGATTATTACAATAATCAATTCATCCCAATTAATTGGATTGAACATTTCAGTCTTTGTGAAACCCAAAACAATTGTAAGAAAAAACAGAATTAAATGCAGTTAGAATGTTTGCTGTGCGACTCAAAGATGGACACCGTCATTCATGCGAGGTTATAAATCTCTGCTGTCAGGTATTTGTTATTACAATGACTCACTTTCACTGCCAGTTTCTATTTACGGAAGATACAAAGGCAGAGGAGGTGACACTTACATTAATCATAGCATTAGAGGTTATCCGGAACAGTGTGGCTCTTTCCGTCACCTGACGAATCTTATCCCCAGCCTCTCCGGTCAGCCGTAAACTGTCCAGCTCAGATAAAGACCTGAAATATGACGATGTCAAGAAAGATTTACAAAATCCTGTATTTTATTTGACATTTAAGGCGGTGGAATGCTGCTCAGTCAGAAGTAGAACTGGACAAACAAGCCAGACAGTCTGTGAGAGAGAGTTTCCTTCAATGCGATGAGCTGCGTTACACTGACCTCTGCAGGGCAGAGCCGTGCTTGGAGATCAGATCGTTGCAGGTGCTGAGATCCTCCACCTTGTTGCCCAGAGTTCGGAGAGTAGACTGGACCTCCGAGTTCTGAGAGCCCCCACCCTGACCTCCGCCCACTGGCAGGGACGATGGGGAGAAGTCGTCACCAGAGTCATCTGTTCACAATTAGAGCAAGAAAAACAAATACTAGATGAAAATGTGTTAAGACTTATAAGAATGTGTTAAGACTTATAAGAGTATATAGCTTTAAAGGGAAAGAAACTGAATATTTATACTTGAGTGAAGTTCAATAGTTGTACAATGATTGTTATTAAGACAAGGTTTGAGAATTTAAAAGAAAAAGGATTTTGTTTGTAACCACCAGGGGGAGCTGTAACCCCTGAAAGATATTTATTAAAGGGTAAAGTCTGTCACAGATCACAGCCCCAGCCGTTTTAAAGTTATTTTAATAACTAGCACAAATAAACACACTTTTTGTTTAATTTGCAAGGACCTGGTCGATCTTTTATGACCTACTCTTAAACTGATATTTATATTTTTAAAGTGATGAGGTACAAATTTTCTCTTTGACATCATTTATAGAATGTAAGGGGGGAATCTTCACTGTAGTTATTATTTTTATCATATGTCTTTTAAGCCTTACACATTATCGCAAAAGGATTCATAACACTTTGATATTTTTCTCATGTTAAGCCACAAACTTCAAAATATTTTACAGTAATTTTACATCAAAGACACACATAGTAGTGGATCTGATGCACATAAAGTTCAATTTATCTTCAACTGTGCAGTTATTTGTTTTAATGTTAAAGCCACATGCAATTTTGAAACGTGGCCCTACAAAGTTTGGATCAAAATATACATTTGGCCCAAACGTTCAAATTCATCAGACCATCCCATATTCTCTCACCAGGCCAGGATGCTTCGTTTTCTGTCTCACAACACAAGACGTTAAGAAGTGCTGATGTGAGCCTCAGTTAAACGCTGCAGGACCTGTATGACTTCAAAGATTAATTAAAAGACTGGAATAGTTTGTTGTGTCGAATGTGTTTGCTATTGAGGGCCACTATTAACATGGTAAGACTAGGAGGATTCACCAGATTAAGAGTTTAAAATCGGCTGGATTTCCAAAGCCGCCTATCCCTCGCACTACACACACATGATCTGATCTGGAAATACACAGAGGGGCCGATGTAAACTGTTAAACTAATATTAAAACTTATCATATTTACGAGGTAAAAGTTGCCCTCATATCATGAGGCAAATTGATATGAGGGCCCGATATGATTTTCGCCACATAAAATATTTTTTCTGGCCTCGATAAAAATGCATTTTTATGTACCCGACTCAGCCTGCAAGCGGGCTGCCTTGGCTTTGGCCAGCTCCAGCGCAGTGATCCACCGCTGACGTTCCACCTCGGAGCTGGCCTTCAGGTGATACGTCTGAGCCCCGCCGTTAGAGATGACAAAGTTGCAGGCGTCATCTACGGAGATGACTGCTGTGGCTAGGTTGATTGTGCCCCGACACGTGTGACCCATCTCAGCCTGGGTCCTAAAGATTGAAAAATAATATATATATATATACATCATAATTTGGCTTTTTGACAAAAATGCAACAAGTTTCACTTCAAACTCCAAGTCTGATAAGATCAGACCTCAATTCAGATGAGATGTTAAATCAGAACAGTAAATATGACCGTGAGGATGAATGGATGTAATAAATAAAAAATTAGGCTATGTTGACACAGCAGGTCTTGATGTTCGACTCCAATTTTTGCTAAAATCCGATTTTCTTTTTCTACGTGGTTGTTCTGAATGATTTAGCCGCAATCAGACTTGTGTTAAACAAACCACACAGCACATGCACAGAACATAGATATCATTCAGCTGTGCAGTTTGCAGAAGAAATAATGGATGTTGCCATCTATGAATCGATTTAAGTTATGCAGCAACCGACAGTATTGTCACAAGATCATAAATCATGAAGGAAGCTCTAAAAAAGGAAGCACAACTAATAACAACGACCTTTTGAAGAGCATTCACTGCAACTGTTTGAATACATAGCTGGACCAGAAGTGGAGGGATTGTTAAGTGAGGACTTCTTTCACAATTTTCATCATTTTGATTTTCAGCTTTCCCGCATCTGGCTTCTTCTGCTGCAGAATTATGACCGCATACGACATATGGAAGTGGCCCACATTGAACTCTTTGGAGGATGAAAAGGTCAGATACAGGTTTCATTTTCCTGTGAACGTGGCGTAAGATCACTGATGTTTTCCTGACACCGCCATGCTTTCTGCAAGGAAGCCTTACCTGTAGTACGATAGCAGGCCATTGCTCAGAACGAACCACCTTCTCTGATAACCCTTGATGTAGTTTGTCCACTTGAAGACCCATCCTTTGTACGTGTCGCCGGCCGGGGTGGGAGTAGGGCTCTTCGGTTCTGACATCACACGCCCCCGAAATCAGGTTTCAGATTTAAAATAAACCTTTAAAAGGGAGATGTCCAAAAAGTAAAAAAAAAACAATAAAATGACCATTTGAAGATTCAAAATTTTCAACAGCAGTAACAGCAGGCAAGAAGAGCGAGTTGCTCTTAAAGAACATTTTCTTTCTCTGGAAGATTAACATGGTTTAACAGCCGTAATAGTTTCTAAGCGAGTAAGTTATGTGCTGACTGGGACTTTTTTTTCTTCTTCTTAGTAGTGGCCACATTTTTGTCATCAATATAAATGGGTTTAGTGCGGATGTGTGCATGTTTCACTTCTCTGTTTTTGGGATCATGACAGACAGGTCAACAACCTCCCCATCCGAGCAAAATGAAAGTGACATTTTTAAAATCTACTTTTCAAAACGTTGGTACAGCTCAATTCATCTCTTAGCCATTGTGCTTGTGTCACACCTCCGTATAGATGTTTCTGATCAGATATGTACCTTCTTTGACAGCTGATGATTTAAAGGACATAAAAATATCAATGTACATGATGTCTCTCAAGAGTCATCTAGATCAAATGTCATAACTTCTCATATTTCATCGGGGTTGGCTGGTCCAAACAACTACCAGGGCCCAAACTAAATGTAAAAATATGTAACCATAAATACAAATATGTGGAGCACATTACATTATCCAATTGCCAAAAAAGACAATTTGTCTTGTACAAGGAGCATGCTGAAATTGTTTTTAGGTGGGTTTTATTCTCAACACACTGCAACAATAAATATTTGAAAGTGGTTAGTGATTGAAATGAAAAAAAAAAGCTTTAATTCACTAGAAATATTTTGTAGTTTATCCAGACAGCAGAAAAGACTTATTTTGCCATCAAAGAAAATGACGTTGTTGGAAATTGGCCACAAAACATCTTATCTGTGCAATTCTGAATATGCTCCTCAATATTAAATTAAACACGAGAAAAGAGCATTTAATTATCACTTAAATGCATAAATAACAAAAACACTTAACCAGAACAAGAAACGTACATGCAAAATTGAAGTGCATGAGTATATTGAGTTTGTTAAGAGTGACAAACTGAAACAGGGTTTGGATTGAAACTGCAACTAGTGCATCCAAAATGCAAATTTCCCTCTAGTAAAATTTATCTGATTGGTTTAAATACATGACATTCAACAGGCGGGTGGATATTTTCATTAAAGTTCGCAGTTTGTGAATGTGCTTTCCTTATTTATCAAACAAGTCATCAACTTGTTGTTGAGAAAACCTTCTAGTTTTGTTTTATGGTAATAAATAATTTTAGCTTTTATTCCAGTCTTGTTTACAAACTAAAATATCTTAAAAGTTATTTTTATTTTCAGTTCCTGGTTGCTTTGGTTGATCTTTGAATGTAGTATCACAGGTCAAAGGTTAACTAATGAATCAATGCAGGTTCACATTTGACAGTTCTTGCTGAAAAAATGTAAAACTGAATTCGTGAGCACTTACTAATTAGCAAAATAATCTAGCTTATAAATTAAATTAAGCCTGCCATTGATTTGTTTTAAATTATATAAATGATCTACGGCTCATTGTGCGATTTTAAAACTGAATATTGCTAATTCATAAGTCAAAATATGACAAATGCTAAGCTGGTGAATGTCCACCGCCAACGAAAAGAAGTAAATGAACAGTGACACCACACTTTCGATGAAGTTGTTCAAGCAGAAACGAGCCTGACCAGCAGGAGCTAGCCTGTCCTGACAGCAGATAAAAACTTTAAAATCTGCGCCGATATCCGCTCACAGCTAACAAGAGCTAAAGTCGGGAAACAACCTGACATCTTTGATCATGATTCACCTGCTGACACTGAAACAACGCAGGCCAAACACAACGCTGACTATTAATTTGCTCAAATGTAGCTAGCTCTGAAATTCGCTGGCGGCTGAATGTTTACCTTGACGTGTCCAAAATGCCAGATGAGGAAACCAGACAGGCAGTGAAGTCACTGCTAGCTCTGACGCCCCATATGCTGCCAGGCTAGCCGAGCTAACTCAGGCTAATGCGACTCGGCTAAAGCTGGAAATAATTCAGAGAACGGTGACGACAACAACGGTGTCACTTTCAGTAAATTGGGCTACGAAATGCTATCGCTGTCTTTCAGCAGTACTGTTTATAATGCTCACCGTACTGCTGCGTACGATGATGATTATCTAAAGCTAGCTGGCTACATCTAACTAGCCTAACATTAGCTTGTAGGAGACAGGCGGTGCAACTTTATTGAAGCCCGTGTGGAAACGCTGCTTCTTTCCCTCAAATTATCGCAATCGAACAAGTTAATTTATGTACGTAATTGATGTTTTTATGATGAATTTTGATAATACATGTAACATTAAGCCACATATATGTGGTCCCGTTAAAGTTTGAGTTTCTTTTCGGATTCTGTCACGATTACAATTTCATCTTATTTCAAATTTTATTTCACAAAATTCTCCAACTACTGAGACGCAGCATTGGTTCAATCATTTCTTACGCAGTGCCAAACAAAGTAACTCCAGTGACAAAAACATTTGTCATCACGAATGGTCCTGGCGCAAACGACTTTTTCGTAAATTAGGAAGAAAATATTCATGTATAAATGGCCATATCTCATCTGTAAGGCGAATTTTTATTTGTGAGCCACTTGTATAAAACTTATTTTATATACAAACCCTTATGTGACATTTATTGGAGTGATAAAACCATATGACAGATTAACCGTAGTGGCAACAAGGTAAAGAGAACAGCAAAGGAACAAACAGACGCATAATCGGTACGACCATTTCGTACTAGTAGGTCTCTTATCAAAGTAAAGAACATGTGTTTAAACTACTTTAAAAGTAGTTGATGTTGTTGTCTCGCCAAAAAGCGACTCCGGTGGGACTCGAACCCACAACCTTTGAATCACTTCGCTTTTGCCTAGAAGTCCAATGCGCTATCCATTGCGCCACGGAGCCACCTGTTGATACACGCGAGCACTGCTGAATTTGAACAAAGTACAATAATTTCTCAGGAATAGTGTGTACTTTTACAGAAAAAGAAGCTCCTCTTGTGTGTCGCCTCAAAAAAGATGTCTGTGAGGACATCGCCTTCTGAATTACAGCTCTACATGGTGGTAAAGTAATCCCACTTGTATTGCCAAAATAATACACTGGGTGGCGCTAAAGTCATCATGATCCACGGTGGTAAAATAAGATGTCACTTTACAGTTCTTTTTTTCTAATTGACAACTTTCTTTTTTTCGACACAATTTGTTTTCATTCACACGTGTGACAGCAAAGCCTTTTCGATTTTCATCAATATTTCTTTCAACATTTGCGCCTCTCAAGAGAGTTTTACGGCCGCGTTTTACCTCCGTGATGCGTTCAAGTCATTGTCTATCAAAATTGACGAAAGAAAGTAATAAAGTGTCACCAACATTTATATTTCAGCCCTCCTATATGACATGAATTATCGTGCTGTATTGTATAATTGACCCAGAAATAAGAAAAAAACTTAAAGCCGCAAGCGGCGTCGGGCGGCCCTCGCAGCCAAGCGCCTCTCCGGCCTATTGGCCACCGCGGGGGTACTAGCAACCGCCGGCCGCCAGCCACCACAGAAGCTCTCACGCAATTTCCAGCACCTCCGCCCGCACGGCAGCGCGGAAGCTGTTGCGCAGATTCCAGCACCGCGCCCACGTGCCAACGCAGAAGCCGTTGCGCAGTTTCCGCGCCCGTCCACCCGGCGGTACGCATTGATGCGTTCGGCGGCGCTCCCTGACAACGCGCAAAAAATGTGGTGCAGATTGTTGCATTTAGCGAGGAGATATAGCTGGTGGATTAACCTAGGGGGCGCAATGGAGTCAAATAACATTTCAATGCTGTTGGGCTCTTTAGAGGTCAACAAAGGTCATACATATCCAGTTTGGCGCCAGTCAGATCATCCATTTGTGATTTAGAGCCGATCTTATGCACATGGCAAAGGACTGCAGTTCGCCATTTCTACACCCCAAAGCGGTTCGGTCTGCATCCACAGACTTCATCATCTTATCGTTTTCTGTCAGTTTTCAGATGATGAAACCCATATAAATAATAAAATAACAGTAAAAAATACAGCAGAAAAAACAGGTGACTGCCTGTTAAAAGAGGGCGGAGTTAACGTGATGTCATCAAATCACCATGGAAATGTGCTCAGGACTGTTCTGCAGAGAGACATAGGAAGTCTGGTGCAGCTGTCATCTTGCATTTGGAAGTTATTTAATCTTCATGTTTCATGGCAAATAGTCAAAGTTTGACACTGAGCCACGCCCACATGCTTTGATGCTAACTACAACTGAAATGTAAATGCAGTGCAATTTCAACCTTATCCTAAAATGAGTGAGGAAAATTGTAAAGTTGAAGATGTTCCAGTTTAACAGAGCAAAGTTGACTTTCAGCACATTAGAACAATAGCACAGGCTGAATCCCACCCATTAATTAGGTATTAATCACAGGAAGTGCTACAACTAAATATTACAACCCCAATGGATCGGAAATAACATTTTCTCAGCGCTCTTTTAAACAAGCCTTTAAACAGGTTCTATACATAACAAACAAGGCTGAATGTATGAAACTGGATGTATCAAACACACTATTCAGTTTCTTGAATTAGTAAAGCGCTCCGTTAGCTCTACAAACATTGCAGCCCTGAGGGACTGGGTTAGCATCGTCCTCGGAACAGCAGTTCCAAACAAGGCCGCTACCAAAACCAACACGAGGAATGTGTTACTCACGCACCGCGAGTTACCAGTTTTTAAACGAATGGCAATAAAACTGCTCCAACTGCGCTTCAACAGTCCGTTCCGGCTCATGAGCGTGGTTCGGGTCTGCAGCTCCAAAACCCAAGCAAAACGTTCAGCGTAGTCCGGTTCTGTGGCTCCAAAATCCGTGCAAAATGTTCAGGAAAAGTTAGCAGCTCCAACTGGTTAGCAAAAAAAAAAAAAAAAAGTACAGTCCACAGCGGTCCGAACCTCGACCATGACCGGCCATCAGTCGACTGCCAGTATGTAGCAGCTTGCAGGCACAGCTACAGTACAGTTCAGTCCATCACAACCAATCAAATTGCTTAAATTTTATTTTGCCCTTGACTGACCAGTAAGCTAGGGACAAGTGAAATTGATGCATTTACTTGCGGTAGAAAATAAGTTATTAACAAAACGCTACATTTACTTCGTGTTTTAAGCCAACAAAAATGATCTGAGCGTTACATATAACCTGATAGGTTATATGTAATCCATATCCTTTTGGAAATGTCACGGCAGACGCTATCGCAAAGTTTTCACGTCCATCCGCCCGTCGATCTGTTTGTCATTGGTGGAGTAACACTGACCCCTACTGGCGAAATACTAGTATAGTTATTCATCATGTTTATCCAGCTTACGAAAGCTCGTTGTTTCATTGGTGGAGTAACACTGACCCCAAGTGGCGAATTACTGAAATGGTTTCTAAACATCCATCCATCCATCCATCCATTTTCCGTCACCCTTCTCCCTAACGGGGTCGGGAGTTGCTTGTGCCTATCTCCAGCTGCGTTCCGGGCGAGAGGCGGGGTACACCCCGGACAGGTCGCCAGTCTGTCGCAGGTTTCTAAACAGTGACTGCTAATGAATGACGTCCTTTCTATTATTTCTAACCAAAATCAATAAATGTTTGTACTCTAACTCACAAACAAAATTATAAAAACAAAAACGAAAACTTATAATAATGTATATTTAAATAATTAATATGTAAACCTGCATAACATAACCTATATTTCATGGGCTGCGGTGGTGTTAGCTTGGCTAAGGTGATGTCATCAAGTGACCATGTAAATATGTACAGGACTGTTCTGTAGAGAGACATAGGAAGTCTTATGCAGCTGTAATCTTGCATTTGGAAGTTAGTGAATCTTGATGTTTCAAGGCAAATAGTCAAAGTTTGACACTGAGCCACGGCCACCCCTGGTGAGCCCCCTTCAGCATCCTCAAAAACTCATCGTTTTGATAACTTTAAATGGGACATGCCTTATGAACAGACTGACCGAGTTTGAAGCCGATCAATCGAAATCCCGAGGAGGAGTTCGATCAAATGCAAAGGCTGTAAACGGCAAAAATGGGGTCAAAGTCAGAGCTTCAATCTACAAATGTACCAAATTTTATGTCTCTATGATGAAATAATGGAATAGCAAAGGGTCCTTTGAAAATTGCGAGGTGGCGCCGTTGAGCCGCTGTTTTTTTTAATTTTTTTTTTTTTTTTTGCAATTTTTGCAACGACCATAAAATACGAACATTTTAAACAGTCTTAAGGTCTCCGCCAAGTTTGGTGAGTTTTTGAATATGATAAAGCCTCCAAAAAGGCCCCTCTTTAGGGGGGCAGAATAATAATAAAACAGTCAAAAACAATAGGCCTTCGCAGCGCTTAGCTGCTCGGGCCTAAAAAAGGTTCGCATGATAAATTAACTAGTTTACGAGCGAACTCGACTTCATTGTGAAGTCACAGCGCGGCCGTATTTCCCAGTGTAGACGCGCGGCCTGAGGGGGAAGGGGTGCAGGGACACATCCCAGCACACAGGAAAGCCAATGGGAGATAACTATCTTGTCCTCCCACCGTATCTTTGCTGTGTCCTCCCAGGAGCGGAAGTGTCTGGGATTCCGCTCAATCCATCGCTCCAAAGCCAGGCAGTTTGCACAGGGAGGACGGGTCGTTTGCATCTCTCCCCAACAGAGGAGGGAGGTCTTTCGCCGTCGCTCTGCACTATTTATCAGGCTTTACCAGCGCGGGACATGGTCTTTGAGGTTAGAATGTTTTCTTTCCTGCTGCAGACTTTCAATAAAACCAAGCGGAGTGGCTCGGAATGCTTGAAATTTACAACAGAGGCATGTTCGCTCTTCTTCTTCTTCTTCTTCTTCATCCAGCGTCATGTTTTGTTATAGGTCTGCGCAATAGCCACGGACGCCTGCCTGGACACGGGAGGGGATTAAGTTACTGCTGCTGGCGGCGGATTATTTTATTGGCCTCCTGTCACGCCTGCCACCAGCCTTTGGTGATCCTGTTTCCAATTAAGCACGATCGCTGAAGAAGGAGAAGAAGAAGGGGAAAAAAACAGGTACGTTACTGTCCTCTAAAATATGGTAGCGTTCCACTTTAAAAAACGTCTCACTATTGGTTTAACCACGCTGTAACGCCCATCCTTTGTTGCTCATTCCCCTAGTCACTCTTTGCATGTCGAGATGCTGTATTTAAATACATCTTTATTAAGAGAGGGCTACAATTGGAAGAAAAAAAATCATGGGAATTGACGCAAACCCGGTGATGTTAGAGGAAAACGCTAACGTAAAGCGGGACACTGAAGGCTTTTGAAGCAATAGCGTCCTCATTTGCAAATTATGCACAACAATGCTTTGCATGAGTATTTCTATCTCTTGAGCTTTTTCTTTCTGCCACGCAGAAAGAAAAATGGATTTGTTTTCCATAGAATTTTAAATTGCGAAACGGAACAATAAAAGGTTTTGTTGGAGTAGGTAGGTCTTTACTGGTCTGTCTTAGCAGAGTGGCTCAGACACAGGCAGATCGGTTGGAGAGGGACGTCAACTTTAAATCTTGCCACAGCTTTTTGGGTGTAGGTCTAGGCTTTGACTAGACCTTTCTATCACATGCGCATGCTTTGATGTAAGCTGTCCACTGAAGTTCTGGCTGTGTGTTTTAGGGTTTATGGTCCGGTCTGAAGAGACTCTGTTCTGGTCTCAAAGCTTTTGCATCTTCTAAAGCGCCACCATGCGTTTACTGTGTGACCTGGCCAGTTAAGGGTGCTAGTTTTTAAATGTAGGTCAGAAAGTTCAAAGTTGTTGTCATTTATCCAGAGCATCTTCTTCTTTGCGTTTGCTGTCCCTCTACATTGCCTATTGCAAATGAACAGATTCTCCCAACTGGTGGACGACCAAGAGTTGATGGGTTTTACAGTTGTGCTGTAGTCTTCTATCTTCAGCCCTCCCTGTTCAAACTTTGGGAAATTGTTTTCCGATTTAGCCATCCATCCATTGTCCATACCCACTTCTCCTTACAAGGTTGCCGAGAGATTGTCGTAGAGGTGGGGTTCAGTAGTCATTGGAGTGGAGAGCGCCCCTGGACAGGTCCTGAGTCCAAAATCGAACTCTCCATACCTTTCTCCCTGACCTGTCTGCTGTGCCCCTTGGTCTTAATTATGTTTTTTTTTTTTTTTTTTTTTTTAACAAATCTTTGAGGCCTTCACAACATGCATTTAAATTTAGATAAAATCATGCACTAATTATGTGACTTCTGAAGGCAACTGGCTGCTCTTGATTTTATTTAGGGGTGTCAGACTAAAACGATTTTAATACAAATGTACACCTTGTCACTCATAATTCTGCCCTACTTCGTGTCGACCCATCACAGAAAAACCTCGTAACATGAAAAGCTTCCAGGTGTGTGTCTTGTGATTCACTGTAGCCTTCCTCCTTCCTGTGCACTTCGCGAGCCATGGAGCATTCGCTGGACGTCAGCAGCTTCCCCTCTCTCCTTCCTCCGTCCCAGCATGTTTTGGTCCGCTCGTGCCGTTTTTGTCCACTCAGTCTTGACTGTACTTTCCCAGGACAAAGTCTAAGCACAAAAGAATTCGCCTGATGTTTTGATAGCCCTGTTTTCTCCCTCTAACAGAGTCCAACTCCGGTCCTTCAGGGCTGGCGTTCTGTAACTTTTAGATGAGCCTCAACTGAATCAAATGATCAGTAAATAATAAATATCAATAAAATAATTAGTAAATATTTAAAGGTTGAAGGATATGGGACCTTGAGGACACACAGGGCTTTACAATGTCGCAAATTGACTTAATTTAATGTAAATGGACATCTTGGCCTTAACCCATTTCATAAATCTGTATTCCTCTGCAAATAATAATAAAAAATCTTTTGAAATCTGCAATTTCTCTACTTTCTTATCAAATATATTTAACATGTTGTCATTCGCTTTTCTACTAAATAGCATATAACAAAAGGAGACGGCATCTCTGGAATATTTAGCTTTAGAAAGTATTAATTTAGATGCACAACTACAGAGACAAATGCATAAAAACACAAATTTTATTTGAAATCAATAGCAAATTAAAGTGATTATCTTTAGAAATAAAATATATATATATATATATATATATATATATATATCTACATACAGTGAAAAAGCATGTAATTCAAACATTTAGTAAGATTACATTCTGCAGACAGTGGAACAAAAAGTAGCTTACATTTTGACAAATTAAATCACATAAATGAATGTTTCCACGTTTTTCCATTGCAACAGTATTTCCCTCATCCGTCCGTCCGCAGGGATGTCTTTCCGTAGAGGTGTGGTCCGGCAGAGTAAATTTCGCCACGTCTTCGCTCAGGCCTGGAAGGCCGAGCACTGCCTCGACGACGTCAGAGTGTCCCGGGTGACATGGGACGGCCCCCTCTGCGCGGTCAACCCCAAGTTCATCGCGGTCATCATCGAAGCGGGGGGAGGAGGCGCCTTCCTCGTCGTTCCGATCGGCAAGGTTTGACCTTCTGCATTAGCATCCTGTATCCGATAAAACCACGGATCAATACGTTTCTTTCAAGCCAAAAGCTTCTCTATGACATCACCCTTTATAGCCCGCTAATGCGTGCGAAGCACTTTTACACTGTACTGTAATGCAGCCTTTCAGGTCAGTGGAGTTGAGCTTTTTGTTTTCTGCAAACAGAGCGGCAGAATCGACCAGTCCTGTCCCACTGTCTGCGGACACGCGGCGCCTGTGTTGGACATCCAGTGGTGTCCTCATGATGACAACATCATCGCAAGTGCCTCAGAGGATTGCACAGTGAAGGCAAGTGTTCACGTGGAGGTGGTTTGTGGCCCTTTATCAGCTGGTTACGGAACAACCACTGGCATCTTTTAATACCACAAGTTAACGACCTGGTTTTAAGATATACAGTTATGATTGCATTATTATAGGCTTTGAGGGGTTTTCTTAGATATGTTTTTTTCCAGGCTTGTATCACTTTGCAACAGTCGACGCTTTTTAGAGACAACATTTGGCTGCAGAAGTTGGAATTTGTCGTTGCTTTATTTCATCTTCACATTGTCAAAACTGCACATGCAGGCTCAAATATATATACATACAGTCGCCAAGTCTTATACTAAGTGATCTTTTAACTGTTAACTTGACAAGGGCAGGTTTGATGACAGTTGAGGTAAATGTTGAGCTATTTAACCGGAAATCTGTGGAGGATTCACAGTGAGACTTTCCAAACTTAAGAACACAATGCAAACTGCCAAGTATGGTGATGATTTACTTCATATGCACTGTGTGAAATGGATGCTAAACCTCCAAAATCTTCAGCTCAAATCAACAGCTAGAACTCTGACAACTTTACAATTCTTGTTTTTAAAATCCCTTCATGGTGTACGTTATACTGCATGTACGAACTTGGATAAATTATTTTGAGCCTCAAGGTAACAACACATTCATTCTCAGAACCAGTGCTTGTACGCTTATTATTCTTGTAAAATTATAATACTTTCAAGATAAGAAACTAGTAACTGTGTTACTAAAGGAAATATATTTCTAATATTTGGATATTTAGAAAAAAAAAGTGAAGTGAGTGAAGAAAACAAAGAAATGAAATGGCTGATATATGTAATTGGGAAACTATTAAATCAAGAAGCAACTTTTGCTCTAAAATGTTGTTGCAAAATGAACAGTTGCACACAAAATAAAATATTATCCACTTCTGCAAGGAAAACAGATGAATGATTTTATTTTTGCTTTGGAAAAGAAACGAGGTCATCAGAGGGCAAGACAAAAAAAAACTTTAGAGTTTGTTGTGTCATTCGAAGGTGTGGCAGATCCCCGATGGCGGACTAACCAGTCCGATGACTGACCCGATTGTGACCCTGGAGGGCCACAGTAAAAGAGTGGGAATCCTGGCTTGGCACCCTTGTGCCTTCAACATCCTATTGACTGCAGGTGGGATAATTTTTTACTATCCAGTTCTCACTAACTACGGCTGAAAGCCTCCTGATAAGGAAGTGTTTTTCCGTAGCTTACTTATAGGTTATTCATCAACTAAAAGGGACTCTTCCTCCTCTCTGTGTACTGGAGCAACATAACTCCTCAACCAGCCACTGCTGAAGTCAGTAGCTACGTTCTTGTAGCCATTCCTCAAAGATTAACACAAATCCGCCTCACTCTAAGAGTATGTTCTCTTCTGCATTCTCCAGGCTGAAACTATTTTATATTTGTCATATTTGGTTTTGTTGCATTTATAATAGACATACAGTTGCTTAAAATAAGCATATTTGTCCATCCGATAATTCGGATAATAGTATTATAAATGCAGAAGTATTCTACTGAAGTAAAGTAAGAACATTTTTAATCACGATTCAAAGTAAAGGAAAAATTTTGCTCAGTTTTTCTACTGTAATGGTGTTCTGCTGCAATCCAAACTTTGTCATGTTCATATTATCTTATATCTTTTTTAAAAAATACAATTTATAAATAGTTTTTTCTGTGTCTTTGGATGAGTTCTGTAGAAAGTGAGATTTGAAGAGCTGCTCTTCGCTTCCTGAGGTGGTGTTCAGTGACAGCAGCCAGGTCCAGTACTGATGCATAATGAAGGCGGGGAATAGGATTTCCCCTCTTAGGGATTTATTAACATGTAGTGAGATTAAAGGAGAACGTAAGTAACCTGACAAATAATTACAGTTTTAAACACATGCCAGAGCTGCCAGATTTTGTTTCGTTTGAAATCTGTCTTGAGTAACTCTAGCTTTGGACATGGCGAGCCTCCACCTCACCTCGTTCGATTTCGCGGTTTCGGCTCTCAAGTGTCCATTTAAATTTTGCCTCCTTGAACACGGTGATGAAATTCCAGAAGTATATTTCAAAAAACAGTTTGAACTTTCATACGAAATATTATCGTGTGTGTATTTCACCACAATGCTTCAAAGACGAGAACGTTTACCTCGACTCCCCGTCTTTTGATTTGAGCGAGCTTCTTTGTCGGCCGTCTGTCCAGGCTGCGATAACGTGGTTTTTGTGTGGAACGTGGGCACGGGCGAACTCGTGTACCAGCTGGCCGACGCCCACCCGGACCTGATCTACAGCGTCAGCTGGAATAAGGACGGCAGCGCCGTGTGTACTGTGTGCAAGGACAAGGCCCTGCGCATTATCGACCCACGTCGGGGCGCTGTCCTGAAGGTAGCTTCAGGATCTGTGTGTGTAGGAAACATTTGTATCATTACTCATGTTGTGTGTTGAGTCTGTTATCAGCCTCTCTTCCCTCCCAAAGGTCAGAGAAAAGGTCCATGATGGTACAAGGCCCATGAGAGCCGTCTTCCTCGCCGATGGGAAAATTTTGACCACAGGCTTCAGCCGTATGAGTGAGAGGCAGCTCGCTTTGTGGGACACAGTAAGATTCCACCACAAGACTTCAGCTGCTTACAAACTCAGTGGAGTTTCACAGCAGAAAATGTGGTTTTAATGTTGCTAATTTTGTGACGGTTTAAACATCAAGCTACATTTTATTTTATTTTGCATGATAGACCAACTCAGAGTGGCATATAAATTAGAAGGCGATGGAAAATGATACATGGGTTTACTTTTTTTTATTAATGTCAATGTCGTGTTGAAACACTTTTTACTACTTTAAGTATTTTCTGGTATGTCTCTAACATCTAGAAGTCGCTACCCTATATTTCCTTTTGTGCGAAACAACTCAGACTCCTGAGACTCGGCAGAGAACATCTCTGTATTTTTCTCATTCGTAATGTTCTCCTTGCCTGACATAGTCAGCTGTGTTTTGGTAGGTTTCCCACTGTGCCATTTCCATATGATGGACTGATAAGAGATGTGTGAGATGTTCAAAGTTTGAGATTTTCTTTTTGTACACCTCCACGTCTTTCTCCCAGACCTGTGCTTCACGATGCCGTTTGTTCACTGATGTCCTCTGAAAAACCTCTGAGGTCTTCACAAAAAAAACACTCAAGTTATACTGAGATTAAGTTACACACAGGTGGACTCTGTTCACTAAATAGGTGACTTCTTAAGATGCAGATTTGTACTTGTAACATGCTTGAGAGCAGTGTGGCCTTTTCCACTTCCAAATTAAACAACACTTTTATAGTTGTAATCTTTAACAGAAGTGACTACCCTTTGTGTTTTTTGTTTTACAGAAAGATCTCTCTGAGCCGATGGCTGTACAAGAAATGGATACAAGTAACGGAGTTCTTCTTCCCTTTTATGACCCGGACACAAACATGGTCTACCTCTGCGGAAAGGTAAACGCATAACAGTTGCAAATGCGGAATATAGCCTCGCATCCATTTTCAAGCAAGTCAGTTTGATTTCTCTTCGTTTCAGGGGGACTGCACCATCCGGTATTTTGAAGTGACAGACGAGTCTCCCTACGTTCACTTCCTGAGTTTATACAGCAGTAAGGAGCCTCAGAGAGGTGCGGGGTTTCTTTGTAAAAGAGGCGTGGATGTCAACAAGTGTGAAATTGCCAGGTTAGCTCTTTAAACCTACTCATATTTTTGCTGTAATCATTTGGAATATTATGTTTAAAATATTCTGCAGAAACAGGTATGTGCGTTTCACTGGAGGCATCATACAGCACTCTACATTCGTAGCTCTACTGGTAAAGATTTTGTAAAAAGCACTAAAATGTTTAATCGTTTTAACTTTGACTGAAAGTTGTTATCCTGACATGCCTCTCAATGAACTGGTTAGCATGTGGATCGCATACTATATTGAGGATGTTAAGGTGACTTGATCCAAACATGGCCTCCCATGCTGCAGTTTTCTAGCAGTGAGCATCCTGTGCATGGTTGCAAAATACAGCTTCAGTCCTTTTTTTTTCACACATTTCTGATTGTTTAGAATTTTTTTGTGATCGCTCTAACTGTTAATATGCCCGTCTTCAGATGAGTAACTATTTTTCTTTGCTGGTCTCCAACTTAACGCTAAGCCTGTATCTATAACAAATTTTGCTGGATGATTAATTGCTCCAAAAGTTATCGCGATAAACAATAATATTGTTGTTTTGATGCAATTTTCAAGTAGTAAAATGGTTATGGCAAAATAATAATGCAAGAACACGTTCTCAAAGATAAGCTTTAAATTCTAGTGAACTGGAAGACATGTTAAATATACAAAATAAATAAATAAAACAACAAATAAAATGAATTCTGAAGTCTTGGTAAACAAAATTGTCCTTCAAACTAAGGGCCAGTTGAGACTAAAGCGCCAAACAGAAGACTTTTATCCTTTTTGGTGTAAAGACAGAAAAAAGAGATAAACAGTAAATCAAGCCGATGGAAATGATTGAGTTTTTGTTAATTTATCATGCAGTTAATTGATTTATTGACTATTGTGACAGGCCTACTTAACACTCATCTGCCATTGTTATGTTAAAGTTTTTCTTACCCCAACTGACTGAATGTACTCAAATATTTAGACTGGATGTCAATAGGATTAAAAAAAAGAAAACAATTAATATGAACTAATGTCATTCCAGTAAAAGAATAATTTATTTTACTGGTGCCACGAAGTATATGGCAAGTTGTGTTCCAATGTGTTTTCTTTATTCTGCTCGTTAAATTGGTTTTCATGCCTTCCTGTTGGCTCTTGTATGGAAGTAAATATGTGCCATCAGATTTGAATAAAAAATGCCTCTGAAATTTCAACGTAAAAAAATTCAGTGTGATTATTTGTAGGTGAAAAAAAATTCAGTGATAAAAAATTCGCTGTAAAAAATTCAACGTCTAAAAATTCGCTGTAAAAAATTCAGCGTCTAAATATACGCTGTAAAAAATTCAGCGTCAAAAAATTCGCTGTCTCAAATTCAACGTCTAAAAATTCGCTGTTAAAAAATGGCAAGGTTACTTCAGGTCACAGACATGCGCAATGGACGTCAGATTTCAACACCCAGCCAATCACAAGACGCCACGTCATGTAGAGGAAACACCAGCATCACAGAGGCTGGCGACCATGGAGGCGAACGCTAACCCAACGGTGAGTTTAATGCTTTCATTTTTCTGTAGTATATTTCATGTTGCGCCTGAAGTTTGATACATCATCTTAAAGCTCGATTTAAAACACGGGTTTGGTTTGGTCCGTTGTTAATCTTACAGCATGTAGCGCTGGCATATAACTTCTCGCTACCTCCTAGCATCCAGCCCCTCTCCGCTGCCCTACACCCAGTTTCCTCCGTTTTATTTAAAAAAGAAATAAACTTGGATCTTTAAAGAGAACTGATGGGTGGCGACTTTCTGGGTTGTTTGTATGTTGTCTTGGGTGAAAACTAAGAAGTGACTGAAACAATGCCTGGGCCATTTACATTCTATTCTTCAGGCTGTGATGGTGAGTGTGGTTGAAAGCTGGTGCTTATGTCACAGGTGTCAAAGTTCAGTCCTTGAGGGCCGCTGTCATGTAGTTTTTAGATGTGTCACACTACAAAACGCTGGAATGAAATGGTTTAACTGCCTCCTCCTTGTGTAGATCAGTTCTCCAGAGCTCTGCTAATGACCTAATTATTCTATTCAGGTGAGGTGCAGCAGAGGCTCATCTAAAAGTTGCAGGGCCGTGGCTTCCAGGACTGGACTTTGACCCCAGGCTTATGTATGTCCATTTAGGACACAATGATGGTCACAAGCATTGACTACACAGAAATTGTCTTCCAAAGGAATTTGGCATGTTTTAACGCTTACTTTGTATTAAACACGTTTTTAAAAAATTAATTATATATACATTTTTTACCCTGACCTTACTTTGGTATTTGTTTTTGATGCACTCAATCTTCAATTACCACATGAAATGTAAACTTTTTCCTGTAACTACATTAACTTATTGTTTTTTTTCCTCTTAGACTGGAATTCATATGCGATGCTTCAAAGGCCATTCCTCGCTGTGCAGACCATCTCCTCCAAAAACCTGCAACGGAGAACCCTTTGCTGTTGAAGATGGACTTGAGACAGCCCTGCAGAAAAAGACATGGCTCTGCATACTCATATAATCATAAATATTATTTGTACTCTAAGTCCTCTAGTTTTGTCAAAATCATATATCTGATTTTGATAAAACTGGAGGAATTAGAGTAACAATGTTCAGAGTAGATACTTCATTTGTCAGAGTTCATACTGTTTGTAGAGGCAGTTTTAAATATGAAACTGAAATTGTTTTTATGCAAAATTTTATTGATTGCACTTACATGAGTTCATCTATGCTTGAATTATTACAAAATAAATTACCTAAGACAAACTAACTTTCTGATTCTTATGATGCCAGAAATTTAAAGTCTGGCATTAAAATTTCTGGCTTCATTTTGAGTAAAGAAAAAAACAATCAAATTATACATTTTAAACACTTTAGTTCTTTAACAACTACTATAAAAGCACTAAAATTCACATTTATGGTAACATAATCAGCATTTTGCTTTACATTTCATAAATGCTGAAGACTTCCGCTCTTCAAAATAAGTCATGCTTTGAATTTAATTACAGACAAAATCATGATTATGATTAGTTACCTATATACAGTCAGATGTTAAGCACAATTTACACAATTATACACAGAATTTAACTTGATTGTACATAATTACAAAAAGGTAATGTGAAAAATAATTAAATTCAAAGCACGATTCATTTTGAAGAGAGGAAGTCTTATTTTTAAGACAACTTTCACATAGTAAAAAAACTGCTGGCAAAACCGAACTGCAGCAATATAAATGTCACATCCAGAAGACGGTGATGTGGCTTTTGGGTTTACTGCATTTCTTAAGGCTGCCATTTGTTCATCAGTGAGTTGCAAATTAGAGTTTGGTTCTGTGACGTTTGACTCGTGACCAGGAAACCCGCTGTCCTCCCATTCAATTTCTGGAATCTGTACACCCTGAAAAATACAAAGACTTGATTATTATTACAATATTAATGACAAATTTTAGCATAGCTCAAACATTCTTTGAAACAGTATTTTGGATGATGTTATAATGACTATAAATTTATTACTTCGTTCATAAATGAATTATTCTGTAGTTTACGAAAAGGATGACAATCTTACTGTGCTCTTCTCCCATTAAGTTGTAGAAACTCTATCAAGCACAAGTAAATACAGTTTGGTAGGTAGCTGGTATTTTTTATTATGACGTAAAGACAATAAATTTATTAATTCATTCATAAATGAAGTCACATTAACAATACAGTAGCTGAACAAAATGGGGTTGTGGTTATAGTTAATGTCAGAAGTGTTCACAGCCCCTCCCTGGAGCACACAAGGCAGCCATATTAACTTATTACATTAGTTAATATGTAATAACTAATGTTGCTTTCATTCATTCTCATTGATACGGTTCAGCCTGGATGTGCGTCTTCCGTATGAAGCCTGTATCTTTGCTAGGACATGGTGGAGAGCGGCAGCATCTCCTGAAAAATCTGGACTTTTCTAAGACCGCCTGTCTCAGTCTCACCCAAGACAACATACAAACAACCCAGAAAGTCGCCACCCATCAGTTCTCTTTAAAGATCCAAGTTTATTTCTTTTTTAGATAAAACGGAGGAAACTGGGTGTAGGGCAGCGGAGAGGGGCTGGATGCTAGCAGGTAGCGAGAAGTTATATGCCAGCGCTACATGCTGTAAGATTAACAACGGACCAAACCAAACCCGTGTTTTAAATCGAGCTTTAAGATGATGTATCAAACTTCAGGCGCAAAATGAAATATACTACAGAAAAATGAAAGCATTAAACTCACCGTTGGGTTAGCGTTCGCCTCCATAGTCGCCAGCCTCGGTGATGCTGGTGTTTCCTCTACATGACGTGGCGTCTTGTGATTGGCTGGGTGTTGAAATCTGACGTCCATTGCGCATGTCTGTGACCTGAAGTAACCTTGCCATTTTTTAACAGCGAATTTTTAGACGTTGAATTTGAGACAGCGAATTTTTAGACGCTGAATTTTTTACAGCGAATTTTTAGACGCTGAATTTTTTACAGCGAATTTTTAGACGTTGAATTTTTTACAGCGTATTTTTAGACGTTGAATTTTTAACAGCGAATTTTTTATCACTGAATTTTTTTTCACCTACAAATAATCACTCTGAATTTTTTTACGTTGAAATTTCAGAGGCATTTTTTATTCAAATCCGATGGCACATATTTACTTCCATACTCTTGTTTGTAGAATAATGCTGTGGCCAACTTATAGTACGATCTTGGTTGCTCGCGTTTTGATGCAAAAATACCAATATTGCAAAATGTCGTCATGTGGTTTACAGGGCTCTGAGCAAAATTACACGACAATTATCGCATCAAACTTCATCTACTTCCTGAAAGATAGTCAAAAGTTGACTTAGGGTGTATTTATGCCTCTTGAAAGTACATACAGTTTCTCCTCAACCTTACATCTAGTGTAAGACGGAACTATTAAGATTATTCAGATCTGTCATTACTTTCCTGTTAACCTGCAGGTTCTACAAGCTGCATGAAAGGAAAGTGGAACCCATTTCTATGACTGTACCACGTAAAGTAAGTCACACACACATGACCTTTAAAAGAATGTTACTTGGATTAATGAACAGAAGAAAAAAAAAAAACACTTTTTCTCGCTATGTTTCAATTTTTGCCCCACCAGTCAGATCTCTTCCAGGGAGACCTTTACCCAGACACTGCAGGCTTGGAGCCGGCTCTGCTGGCAGATGAATGGATCGCCGGACAGGACGCAGCACCTCTGCTCGTCTCTCTGAGCGGAGGGTACGCGGCTCCTCCCTCCAAACACAGAGACACCCTCAGAAGCAAGCCCAAGCTAAGCTCTCAGGACTCCGGGGCCGGGGGCGCCGCCACAGCAGCAACCGTAGCAGCCGCTCCCACACCTATGCCTACCTCTGCCGCCAAGGAAGTGGAAGAAGAAACGCCGCCGCCACGAGTGACCGCAAGGGAGACGGATGGAAATACCGAGAGGCCGAGGAGAGAGGTAAAGATCCTGTCCCAATACTTTAAACCGTCTGCACAGCCACAGACAATCATCTTTATGCTCTCGTAACTGTTTTCTGATCTGTTGCTCTTCTCTGTTTTAGGATGAAATGTTGAGTGAATTGTTAGCAGAGATGAAGGCCTTACGGGCAGTCGTGCTCGCTCAGAACCAGAGAATCGAGCTGCTGGAGAGGCAGCTCGCCCGGATTGAAGACGGCGACGTGTGAGGAGGCATAAAACTCACCGGGTTCCTGAAGAAGCTATAGACTGTAGCCTTACTAGTCTTAACAATACCTTAATGCTTTGTGAGTGTAAAAACTGTGTGTAAAGACTGTGACAGTGGGTTCCAGCTGTTATGATTAAGGCTGTACTTCCCAGATGATTTTTCTTTTTAGTAAATACGGTGTCATCTGCATAGAGTGAAATTTATAGGAAAACTAAAGGATCTTGTAGCAGTTATTGGATCTTGCAACTTTGAGCTTTTTTTTTTTTAATTAATGCTTTGATTCTGCAAGACTAGAAGAGTTACAACAGTGGTTCCCAAAGTGTGGGGCACGCGCCCTAGTGGGGGCACAATGCCATTGGAGGGGGGCTCGGGAAGCGGTATGGATAAATGGGGAAAAAAAAAAAAACAACAGTCACACAAAAGTTTCACTGTAAAGATGGTTTGTAGTTTTGTTGCAACCTGAAGTGTGAAATAAACTTCAGTGGAGTTCGAAAACAAAATATGTGTATAGGTAAATGTCTGGTTGAACAATGTGTGTGCCCATTTTATTATTATTATTATTTTTTGTTTTTTCATTTTTTCGGGGGGTTTTGTAATCAATAGGGGGGCCCAGAAAATCTTTGGGAACCACTGAGTTACAACAATACGATTCCTTTAAATCAACGCAAAAGGTCATAATAGGCGTAACGTGGAACTGTGCTGACTCGGCTGAAGGTTGCCATTTTATAGCAAAACATTTAATTACCTCCAATACGTGTGTTTTCCTGGCAGACATTCATAAATGTCACTTTTAGGGCTTATTATTCAGGTAGTTTGAGGTGCAAAAGTGTCAAGTCATGGCTTGACTTTTTTTACATGACTTGTGCTTTGTTTTCCCTCTATTTTATATAGTTTGCTCTGTTCAAATGTATGAACCTAAAATTTCAATATACAACCGAGAGAACCACGTGAGCGATAGGTGGTGAGAAAGTCGTGGAGTGATTTGTGTGTAGTTTCATTCCGTGTTGTTACAGTAAAGGAAACAGTCGAGCGCTAGTGATTTTGTGTTAAGAACAGCGGCTGTGTTTTATGGGTCACTTTGAGGTCAAGCGTTTGATTGAAATTACGCATATGCATTTATAACAGTTTCAGTCAACAGGACTTTAACATGACACTATTTTCCTTTGGTCTCAGCAAAATATGCATCTGTGTTCAGTTATGTGAGGCACTTTTAGTTCTGTTTCTTTCATTTTAGTCGTACTTCTGTGAATGTTCTTTATTTAGAGGCTTTACTGTGTATTTTATGTTGCAGTCAGTTGTAGGATAACAATGTTGCATTCCAATTGAGCCCTTTAATACTTTAATTATGCACTGACCTCCTAACACTGCTATGAACAACAGGTTCAGCTAGACTATGGTGTAATGATTGACTCAACTTTGTTTCATGTTTTGTACGAAAAAGCCTTTCGGTTTACACTTCATGGTCAAGTGTTTGTGATCAGTTCTAGTTCTGATTACCCTTGGAAATACTGTGTTTGAGTGTGGTAATTGTTAAATAGATGATGAATGGACTTTGTTTTTAATCCAACTTGTCATTCTTAATAAAATATCTCATAAAATATGTGTCTGGTTGAGCTGACTGAAGGTAGAAGAGAGTTTAATGTTGTAGCCTTTCTAGTGTTCATTTCACCTTAAAGCCGACTGCCACTCTTAATAAAATGTCTGGTAAAAGACATTATTAAGAAGAGAGCATGCAAAGAAAATGTTTGGGTCTGATTTGGTTGTAGAGAGTAAAAGTTTGTGAAAGTTCAGTGGATTGAAAAAGGGAAGTGAACAAAAATGAACATCAAAGGCAAAAAAAACTTATATTCTGGTGCTTTAAAGAAATTGTGTGTGTTCTGTATTTTTTGTTGTTTTTTTTTTTTAAGAGGCTGGAAAACATTACAAACAAAACTCAGTGGTCTGATAAGATGAAAACTTAAGTCAACTGTGCAAAGGACTGAAATAGTTCCTTCAGAGAAAGTTTCAATGAAGAAAAGCTCTAGAGGTGACCTATAATTTAAGTAACATTTCTAGAAATGAGTCCATTTGAAAGCTGTTGAATTTGACTAAATGCTAAAGAAACTATGCTGTCAGTGATTTTTTATGTATATTGTCCAAATAAGAACAAAATTTACATGTGAACAATCATCAAAAATTATGAAAGCTTCCACAACCTTTACAAGTTTAAAGCACAATTCTTTTTATGTTAAAATTGCTTTAAAAAAATTGTAGTGGGCTCAACAAAACTATCCAAATCGAAAGTTTAGCTTTGTGTAATTATTTAACAGGTGTACAGTGTACAGTTACGGTTCAGATTTGGCTGGAGACATTGCTGCTAAAGTGCAGAGAACGCGCGAGCCGGCCAGCGGTGCAGAAACAGGATGTGGCCAACACGTTTGAGAAGCTCTGCGCAATGTTTAAACTTTGCATACACTTGTAGAAGTTTCCAGTTATGCAGATGCATTATTTTTAAGAACTATCCTGAAATCAGACACCAATTCGGTCAAAGGCTCGTACAGACTCATGTTGCTCGACTCGCCATTTGTGCGAAGCATCGGAGTTGAATCGACACTTGTTTCACGAACTCTGTTCTCCACTGTTGAGATTCGTTGTTTGCCACAAAACCAGACTCAACAGGATGTACACCATTCAATTTGAAAACTGCCAGTGACTTTGCAAGTCTTTTAAAACATCTTTCATGTCCTAAGGCATTTAACTGTACCTTTTCTGTCAACTTGTACTGAGAAAACCTGAAAGAGAAATAAAATCACAAAGACATGTTCCTCTTTCTATAAATATTTGTGCATTTTCATATCTGTGCCTTCCACCACACCTAGCTGCAAGTCTGACTTTCATCTGTGCTTGCACTCCCTCCCCCAGCCTCCAACCACCTCAAACAGTTTCAGCTAACCTTTTTTTTTTTTTTTTTTCATGTCATGCATCACTCCCCGCAGCTCTTCTTCTCTCCCTCTCATCTGCATGCATGCAGTGGCATTTCTCAAACACACCCTTACTGACATGTAAGTCTCGTCCCACCCGCATTGCCAGTCTTCGGTCTTTGGCGCCACAAACTTTAGGTTTATCTCTCCTAAGCAACTACGGTGAGTTTTTTTTCATAGCTTTCTGGTTTCTTTTTTTTTTTTAATTTTCTGCTGAAGTCTATATTTTTACATACTAACTGTTGATCTCAAGAGTTTAATTTGTCAAACATGTGTTCACTGTGTTCACATGTGTACAACTTCAGGCATTCCTACTACAGCCGCTAGTTATACGGTTTATTTAGACCGTCTTTTTTTTTTTATTGCTTTGTAACACAATGTCTCATTGTGATCATCTAAAGTTGAGCGTTTTGTGCCACAGCAGACTGACTGAGGCTGCTCAATTATCACTTTGACAGGAAACCAGCAGCACTGAGAGGGATCTGCTGAGCTTCCTGTCTTTCAAGTCATTGCAGACGGTGCAAAGTGCAACAGAAATAGACGTCTTGAGTATGTATAACACTGTTTGCTTTTAATTGTTTGAAATGGGAAGTAGCATTCATCCTGTGCTATTGTTCACAAATAAACAAGCTAAAAATGCAGTGCAGCAAATTAGCTAGGTATAAAATGTGGTTTATTAAAGTGATTACATTCATAAACGGAGTTATGAGTTATAAACGATTCTTTGCTTTTGTAATTTCTCTGTTTTCTATAGGCTGTGAATGTAAACACACAGATGGATTGTCAGATGAGAAGCTCCAGGTTCCCTTGAAACTACCCGGGGTTTTTTCACTGCACACTTCGGCTGAAACTAAGGCGCTTGAGATTTTTTCACACTCAACTGGAGGTTTATTTTAAAGGTAACGTATCTTGAAAAATAACTTTACTTCAGAGTCTATTGTCAGACCTGCACGCATAACATTGACAATCATCAATTGAGGTTCAATGTTTGAATTTTATTTCGTTTTAAAGCTATAAAACGGAATGAATCAAGAAACTATTTCTTGAATTGTGCGCTATTCAAGAAATAATTTGGAAACTATACATATGTTTTACATGAGAGATAGATAAAAACCTGCAATTTGACTTCATATACAGAGCTGTGGAAATGTATGCGCCCCTCTCCAGACGTCTTCTGTTTTTGTTTCATTGCCACACCTAAACGTCAGTGATTTTCTATTTTATGATGAATGACCACAGGACTGTCTAAAGTTGAAAAACTTGGGAAAAAAGCAGTTCCTGATTTTACAAAACTCATGTAAAACATATCTTTGCTGGTGAGATGATTTTCTTAGAAGTTGAAGACCAGGCAATGCAAACTGCATGTAATTAATGATCCTCAGCCAGCAAAATCTTTCATAAACAGTTTAACGGCATGCATTGTGCCTTGAAGCGGTTGTTCTACATCTTGGAAGGGGAAGTCTGGGAAAATGTTTGAACTTTTAATATCATACTGACAGTACATCTGTCTTTTTACTTCATTTTTAATACATTGAATTATCCCAGAGAAACTAGCCAACTTATGCAACTTAAATAGTTTTCTTAACCTTCAAACCTCTTCATGTTTGCATTGGTAGGAAGCAAAGGTATTCATACTGAAAATTGAGGTAGGAAGCGACGTGCCCCCAATGATATTTATATATGAAACACGTACTGGAATAACACAAAGTGTTTCCAGTGACGTTAAAAAAAAAATATGCAGCTTTTCTGTAAATAACCATCCAATACGAACAACAATGAAACGTTGATAAAACGTTTCATTGTCTGTGAGTCTGTGAATGCTTGCACAGACTTCATCTTAATTCTAGATTAGGACAGCTTTCTACTGCAGGTGTAATCTTCACTGCCTAAAACCTTTCGACAGAACACATCTTGAAAAATGTCTGTCAGAATCAGACAGACCATGTTTCCAATGACTCTGTTTCTTTTCTCATCATGAAATAGGAATGCAGCGTTACAGCTTTCACCATTACACTCCACTTGATGTGCTTGAGAAACTTTATTAGAAATTGCTTTGGGTTTATCTCAAACATAATGGACACAGAAGCAGGAAAAAAAGGGAGTAAAGAATGGTAGAAAGAGGGGGGGGAGTCAAAAGGGCACAAGAGTAGAGGGGAGAATGAGGCACTGAAACAACACAAGTCAGCACCTTGGTAGTATGCCTCTAAACCTGCAGAAAGTGAAAAAAACAAAACTATATTGATCACAACAACAAATAATATTATATTTTTTAAACGCAGGACTGCTACGGCGATCTTTCCTTCATCTAACACAGTTACCTTTGCTTTCTTCAGCCCCCACTTTAGATTTTATTCATTTCACTTTAATTCTTAAATTTAAATTTAAACATTTTTTTTCGTCAAACCTAATCACTAGAACTAATACCAGCTACTTTTTTTTAATTTGTTTATGTACTGCAATGGGTGCAGTACATGAGGTTTTTCCTGATTTTAATGGGGTACCTCATTTATATACAGCATATACAATTTTGTAATTCATTTATAATTTTGTACATACGTCATTTTTGTATAATACATGTTTTGTATATTTTTTCATCTATATGTTATATGCAGAAAAGCAGTTCAGGTTACATGTAAAAAAGTTTAACTAACACATATAGCATGATGAATTTGACAGTGTTCCTGTACTTTGTAGCTTAAATAGAATATGGATAATGTCCCAGTAACAATTTTTTTTTTTTTTTTTTACAATAAATCTTAAAGTAGTTTATGCAGCTTAATTTTTATGGTTTTAATCCTTCTAAATCTCTTTCCTCTCCTCACCACAGGAAAATGGCAAACACAGTGGTGATTCTTTCTATCGCCTTGTTGATCCTGCTGGTACTGCTGGTTTTCTTCTACAAGAAATTGAACAAGGAGGCAAATAACCAATACACAGTCCGGAACATAATATACAAGAAAGGTGGGGTCAGGGACCGGATGAGGACCGCAGCACTAGCTGTGGAAACGCGTCTTGGAATCCAGGTGTGGCCTCGCGGACATGATGAAGAGGAAGGGGAAGAGATGGAGGAAATTCAGGACGAGGAGGGGGAGGTGGAGTCTGGAGACAGCCAGCACCAGAGTGACGGGAGTGACACGGATGGAGAGAATGAACAAGAAGAGGATAGTGTGGACCACAGTGGTAGCACAAAGGAGAACGAAGGAGATAACTCAGATGCGGAGAGTTCAGAAGCAGGGGAGGAAGTTAGGCTCATAGATAATAAACCAGAAGAGAATGAGGAGGTGGGGGATAACAGTGAGGAAAAGCAGGAGAAAGAACAAGGCAAAGCAGAAGCAAGCGGTGGGACGGGATTGTTGATAGACCTGAAGCAGTTCTCTGGAAGTGCCATCTGGTCGGAACAGAAAGAAGATGAGAGTCAGGGCGGTGATGTGACGGCACTGTGAAAACACGCGCAGAATCGATAAAGCAGGGAGGTGTGGAAATGGGGTTTTTATAAAGAAAAAGATCAAGGAAGCCAGAGTGGAAGTCATACCATTTGAAAATAAAAATCTAATTTAGAAAACAGTGACAGCACAGCTTCAGCCTCGTAATGGTACATCTTTTATCTTCATGCCTTTAGTGTTGACACATCGGGGGAAATGTGTCAACACAATGGCTGAATGAAGCTGTTAGAAATATGCATTTGAATGGTTCTTGTAAAGTTTGTGTAAAGTTTCTCATTTTGGACTTTAAAATATTTTTTTAGGAAACCAAAAGATATATGTCCAGCTTTTCAATGTAAATGGGTTCATAATATTTTCTCAGCCGAGTAGTGATTAACTCTCTACTATATATATTGTAAAAGAGTAACAACTACTCAAAAGGTGAATATTTCATAGTAAAATAAAGGCTTTAAGTTGCTGTATTCTCTACAGAGTAATACTTTGAAACAAGGTGTCAATATGCTCAACTGTCTGTGTCATATGCTCATGATGTATATGTTGCTACAAAACAACATAAACTACAAATGTTTTTATTTCACAATTGAATTCTTTTTAAATAAACTTTTCAAACATAATTAAAGCTATTGGATTTTTCTTGACCAATTTTTAAAATATGCACATTTTCATTCTACTGTAGCGTTCTTTTCATTATTACTTTTAAAAGCCATATTAACTATAAACATGTCTTACTTTTTATTTCAGAATCTTTTTCTTTTTCTCCATTTGTTTATGTAAATTCTTAATTTTACAAAAGTTCTTTTTAAACGTTCTATAAAATTAGAATGTAATTTTGCAGGCCTTTTTTTTTAAATAACTACAAACAAATTTTGTGTTTACATTTAGTTATTATTATTAGTTATTTCCCCCGATAGTATTCTCTGTTTCTGTCTCACATCATAAAAAAAAAGATGTCATAGTAAATTGATTTTCCTGCAGCGCAGGATGATGACGTCATCATTACTATCTTCATATCACGAAGTTGAAGTCGCGTCTTCCAATGGGGATGTAGCTCAGTGGTAGAGCGCATGCTTCGCATGTATGAGGTCCCGGGTTCAATCCCCGGCATCTCCACAGCTTGGATTTTTCTTTTCTTTCAGCCATGCATAATTTGTTATAATACATAGGAAAAACTTGTCACTACCATAGTACAACACTGGCAAATTTGTTTTTCCGACATAAAACTAATGACCAGTACAAATATGACATCAGTTTCTGATTTGTCAGAGAGGCTCTTGCCAGACTCTGATTGGATGCTGGGCGGTCTACGAAGGAAGCGATATTTATTTCATATGGAGCTATCTTATGGTATAACAGATTAACTAATAGGGAGATCATTAGTACAATTAAAACGACCTCATTAATTTAGCAAATGTTCTCAGTTCTCACACAATAATATTTCGACAGTTCTGCAATTCCTCTTAAAGGAGAAGACAATGGTTGTGGAAATTCAGGATGAGTCACCGAGACATAAACGTGCTTTTTCACAATCACAGTCAGAATATACCTGTGGCTTATTTATACGGGCTGGTGCATTCAGTTTGCGTCTTCCTCTCTCACCCAAACTTGACTGTTCTAAAGACATGATTTCAGCAGACGTCACTCATCTGCATAGGGAGTAAGATGCAACCATCCTGCGAGCAGGCTCCTCGGAACCTGAAAACCTCCGCGTCTCTGCCAGGGAAAAACACTGGGCCCGCTGATCGCTGCACACATCAGACTACAAACATGGAAGGTACACTTTGCACGGACTGTCATTCCGCAACGTGCGCTTGCATCCGCATCCAGAGGACGCGTTTAGGTTGCAAGATGGATGCAAAGCCGCCTCGCACAAGGATGCACGTCGAGGCGGCTGCGGGGCGTCTTTAAATACACCACCCCCCCACCGCCGCCAACACCTCTCGCGGTTCATTGTCGCCCCTATGCCCAGCTGTTATTGCGCTTGTTTGTGTTGTGTGTCTGCAGGAGTAGGATGTTACTAGCATCCGCCGTGGTGGTATGGGAATGGCTGAACGAGCACGGACGCTGGCGCCCGTACAGCCCGGCTGTGTGTCACCACATCGAGGCGGTCATTCGGAGCGACCCGCGGTGTGGTAGCGTGGTCCTCGGCCAAGTGGACTCTCGCCTCTCGCCCTACATCATCGATTTACATTCCATGCACCAATTCCGACAAGACACAGGTGAGAGTCGGAGGAGAGCGACTTTGGGGTGGAACAGTGACATGGAAGCGAGAGAGGCCTTTTCTCATTTCTTCCCATTGTAACGCTCTTGTTTGGATTCTCTGGGAAAATTGGTCTTGCGTGGATTTGTCCTCTGATGATTTGACGCCTTGTTGGGTCTGTTTCCATATGGTTTGCATAATCGCACGCGTAAATGGCGCGTTAACTCCACACATTGCTTTTTATGTAATATTTTTCTTTAAAATGCCCAGTCAGTATTTACATATGGGGCCCATGTGGGAACGAAATTGTCTGAAGAATGGGCCTCAGATGGGATTACATAACACCCTCGTGTTAATTTCAAACATTCAGCATTTGGCTACATTAGAATATCTCTGGAAAGTTCATGCATTTAATCTTTCACGAGTAAGTCAAACTTAATTTATGCATGTTGATGACAGAAATATTTCAAGGGTTTAAATCCATTATAATGATTAGGAAAAAAAGTGAAAAAAACAAACAGATTTCCGATAAAGAAATATTCTTCTGTAGCCATGTAGCCATTCTTCTTCAAATGCACTGTAAATACAGAACAACTACAAGAGGCCTCTCCTGCCAACATGCATCACTATTTGAATCTGAGGTGTGCCGATTTAAAAGGCCCATGTAAACAAAATCGAAACGAATCTAATGTTGAAGCTAAATGCAACAGTAATGAGAGAAATAACATGTCAGATATTAATTTATTAACGATTTCAGAATCTGATGTTTACGTGCAGAATCGAGGACGAAGCGTCAAGGTGAGGTTGTCATGGCTTTGGGCACTTCTGACAGGAAAACTGACACATTTGAGTTAAGTGGAGGAACGCCTGTGGATGTATTTGGTCTAAAATGAGCAGTGTCATTGTCCACAGTGAAATGTATTCTGAATCAACATGGACTGAAAGGCCACACAGTGAGAAGGAAGACATTACTTAAAAAGGAGCATAGAAAAGCCAGACTGCAGTTTGCAAAGCCACACAGAGACAAAGGCAGTGTAAAAGATTCATGTGTTGCTGATTGTATCAGATTTCTTCATTAATTATCCTAAATTCAGATCATGAAATTGTTTAGGATCACATTCTTCACATTGCGATGGGAACAGAACAGGAAAACAGGCCCACAGACGCGTATGATGGAACTATTTTGTATTTTCAAACATTTCTACCTCAGCAGCTCATCCATCTGTAACAAATCAAGGCCTTCAGCTTGTCACAATCCAGAACACTCAGCGTCGTTACCAGGGGCAACACGTTTGCCCAGATTCACAGCAAGTAAATAAAATCCTGGTTGATTTTAGTCAGGGCTACACTCTCCTTGTTCAGTGCAAATAGCGGTGCAGTAAATTGTGTCTGCCTCCTGTCATACAACAGCATGCTGTTTGTTTAGGATACATAACATCACTGCATGGACTCTTTTCAAGTGAGGATGTGTGGAGTAGTTATGAGCTGTCTGCATGTTACCTTTAGTTTGAATAATTTGGGAGGAATTCTTATAAAGAAGAGAAAATAATAAATAATGCTTTGGACATTATTTTCAGCATTTTATTTATTTTTTTTAAAAAGATCAATACTCAGAGGGATTTGTGATATTTTATCACATTTCTCTTGCTGAAACTATCAACGTGTAAATAAAAGGAATTTGAGAAAGTTCAGGTATTTACAACCACGTGAACACATCCCCACATAAAATTTCTTGAATCTCTAGGAGGAAGTTGCATCGTTCAGGTCCAATAAAATGCCTTTTGTGGATTTTCTCCTAATTGTAAAAGATTTAAATGTTTTTTATTTAAATCTTTAGATAGTTATTTAGATTTAACCTTCGAATAATATTTTGCTTTCTGTTTGTTTTCCAATTGTACAGATATTGTTCAATAAGTGTTTCTTGAACACATCGAACTTTATGAGGTGATGATCAGCTACAAAGACTGTATTTTATGTGAAAATATAAAGACAAATAAAAAAAAAACACATGAAAATACCTTCAGAAAACTATTGATCAAGACCAAGACTTTAAAAACATTCCAAGAAAGTTTGGCCCTTTAGAAAGAAAGTGTTAAGAAAGGCTGAAGGTACAAAGCTGTGACATCTGTTAAATGACAACAGTGTAAAAGTGTAAAATATTACCTTGCTGCAATATTTGGTAGGATAAACATTGTAGGTATCATGGAATCAAGTTGTTCTTAAAAGTGTGATGTGTAGCCAAGGGACTTTCCACTTTCCATTCTACCTACACTAGATATAGTTTCTAGCTCAGGTAGAGTTTTGTTGACATTCAGAAGATGGAAAAGACAGAGACTAGAGAGGAAAAAAGGGTAATAATAACAATCAATTTCACCAATATTCAACGAATATATATATGTGGTGCAACACAGGTAGGGTTCATCCAACGGTGACAAGAAGTAATAAATTATCTTCCTGACAGATACAGTTCTACTACCTGTGGTGTAATTCTTGCTTCAGGTACCCTTCGACCTGTTCGACGTAGCTTCTACGATCCCACCACAGCACCAGGCCAAGGCTGGTTGTGGGAGTGGGAGAACGACGCTGGCAGTTGGACAGCATACGACACAGAGGTGGGCATCGCCATCCAGGCAGCTCGTGATCGACAGCAGCCCTGGCTGGACCTGGCGCCGCTGGGGTTTTGCTACCTGATTGACTTTGAAAGCATGACCCAAATCAATGGGCAGACGCAGCGCTGCCGACGGATCCAGAGACGCGCCGATCTGGCATACCCACTGGTGTCTGGACCCTTACCCAGATCCCACCATGCATGGGGACCCGCATCTATGCCCGGCTACGGAGGACTGCTCGGCGTTGACGTTTCCGGAGTAAGCATGGGGATGAGGATGAGCAGCAGTGGGATTGGAAATGGGAGCGCTTACCCAAGCGGGGCACTTCCCGCTTCGGCAATCACTTCTTTGGGACAACCCTGTGCTTGTCAACAGTGTATGTTGGTGCTAAGTCTCAAAGCAGGAACAATGTCGACTGCCCACACTCTGGGCCGAAGACCACCACAGACTAAGCCACCCAGTCCCAAATTAAGCAGCTACCCCATCCCAGGAAGCTCTTATTCTCTGACTCTGCCCCGGCCCCCATCGCTGTCATCAAGATCTCTCTCTCCTCACAGGACTTCTGGATTTGGGGCGACTGGTGGTTACAATGTAACTGGTATGGGAGTTCCAGGAGGGATGGGGGTTATTGGTGCTGGTGGCGTTGGCAGTAACACCTTCGGGTTTGGAAGTAGCTTCACACACTCGCTTTCCCTGCTCGGACCAGCTACTGCTGCCCTCTCCATCTCCTCAACTCGTCCCCCACCTCCGCCTCTCCCACCACCTCCTCCGCCACCGCCTCCACCCTCTTCAGCTCCCATGGCGGCCTCCATCCCTGCGCCTCAAACCTCAGCTTCCTCCACCCTTTCCGTCTCCTTTTCGGCCCCCACGCAGCAAAACCCAGCCCCAGCTCTCATCTCGACTGCCGCCTCCACCTGCACGCCGTCGCCTTCTGCCCGTGTTCTCGGTCCAGTGTCTTCATCTGGTGCTGCTGCCTGTGCGGCCCCCTTGCCGCCGCGGTCTAGCCTTGCCGGTCTGAGTCGTCCTGCCCTGCAGCGTATCGCCATGGCTCAGTCGCGAGCACTTATTGCCTCCGGGTGAGTAGGAAAAACGTGCAATGTAGCGAGGTTGTGCTATGTACTTAACTTATTGTTAGATGGATTGTTTTCAGTGTTTTCGGATGTTTTCATGCACAATTTGGTTCTTCATGAACAAAATATCTGAGCCTTGCTCCCACAAGGCCAATTTGGTTTCCTTTTGCAGCTGTGTTTCCTGAAAAGCAGATGTGTTTTTGCAAAGAAATGAAAACATTGCAACATACTTTTAACTGAAAATTGTATACAGTTAATGTAATTTCATTTTTGATCAAAATGCAATTTTGTTTGTAGAAAAACACTGCCAGGAGTGAGTCTACACTGTAGAAGTGTTTTTGGTAAATTTGTGAATTTACCAATTCACAAATTTGTGAATTTACCAATTCACAAATTTACCATGAGCATGAGCTAGCTATCAGTGTCAAGGTATGTTGAGGTGTTGCCAATATTGCAGTTTCACAAATGCCAACATTTTCCACTTTGCTTTTCCTTTACATTTTGTCATGTCGTTTCACAAGATGCAAGATAAAGTGCTGCAATGACCAACATTTTCTCAAGACACTGTTGCTAAGATCAACACATGCTACCCCCCTGTTACTGTTACTGAGCCCTGCCAGTCAGCTGGCCTTAAAGAAAGCTACTGTACTTTAGTCCTTGCTTAAAACAAAGACAATTTCAGCAGAAAATCAGATTTCTACTTTCTGGGGTTTAAAAGACACGTAACCTTTTTGTCACTAAACATTTTCTGTTTTAGGTCAGCGAGAATTACCTAAATTATTTCTATTTGGTAAATGCCAGGGGAGTAAGACAGAGGCCTGCTCACTTTTTTGCTCAGATGCATCAAGATTACTATGCCTATAAATAATTTGGAAATACCCATGGCTACTGAAGTTTCCGATAGATTAATTTGCAACATTTGATTGAACTCAAATGAGTGAACTTTGAATGTAATTTAAGGTAATGTCTCAAATACTCTGCTTTCTTATTGGACATCATGAAAGCATCCTGTAGTAAATGACTGTACGAAGCATGTAAATATATAGTTTCAGCTTTATATGTTCTCCATTTAGACAGTACAGTTTTAATATATGCTCAAGAAAACTGCTGTGGGAGAAGATCAGGGTGGTGAAATGATTTGTTCAGCAGATTAGAAAATTGAAAATGCGAGTTATGGATACTTAAACTATTTGCCCCCATCGTTTCTGTATCGCTGAATCCCATTTAAGAAATAAACTATTTCACTGGGATGTCCTTTTATAAAATTCATGAACTGGGAAGTTTCACAAGTTCCAAAAGTTTTCAAGATTTTTTTTTAGAGTAAGCAATACTGATTTAAAAGTAGATTTTTTGTTTCCTGTGAAATGAGTTGCTTGGAAAAAGAAAAAAAAAAAAACTGTTTCTCAACATTCCTGATAAAATTACTGTATGCTGCCAAATGTGAGGGAGAAGATGTGAATTCTAAAAGAATGCCCAGGAATTATGATCGCAGTACAAACAGGCTGTATGTAAAAGTATAGTCTGTGCCCTAGGAATAAAACTGATTGAACATAGGCATTAAATTAGTATTCACAAAGCAAAATTCTGTGGATGGCGTTTTATCATGTTAGTTGTCTGTGTATAAAAATTGAGGGAGCTCAGAGAAACAGCAGGTCATGTAAGGAATTACAATTAAAGGAATTCCCTATTAATTAGTCCTTTGTACACAGCGTCTTGCATCAGTGCTCAGTGGCATTGGTGAGAGTTTAATCTTTGAGACAAAGTGCAGCAGGCTTGTTCATATCCAGGAGAAAACAATGACGGCCATTCATATTGAAGGAGCTGAGTTCGTACAAGGGGTTTGCTCTCGTTTGTAATGCAAGTGTTCAATAATGAAACCACTCAAAAAAATGCTTGAATAGATCCAAAGATAATAAAAAGGTTAAACGCTAAATATAAGACAATCATACGGTAAGGTTTGTCACCCATATTTTTGAAAATTTGCCTAAAATGTTTTTTTTGGGTTTTTTTTATCAGAGTCATCTGGTCATCTCATGTGTCTTGTTTGTGTACCTTATATTTATGTTCAGCAGAAGTTTTATATAACAAGGAGTGATTTAGGTTTTTGTTTGAGTTGTATTTATTTCAGTGTGCCTGGGCTTGGCTTGGCTGTGGGTCAAGGATTACCATTTACTCCACTTTTCCTGTCATTTTACACCAGTAAGCAAAAATGTTTTGGACATATAGACTTGATTTATGTACAAAAACTCAACACTGCTGAAGTTCTACTCCCAGTCAGTGTGCAAAGGGCATTCCTGCAGTCCAGTATTATTGATTATTATTTGTCTGCTTCATCCCTTGACAACAGTTCACTGTTACATAACAGTAAAGTAGAGTTGTGAAGAAAGCTGCACTGAGCAACAAGCATAAATCCATAGAAAAGCAGTGTGTTCAATTATGTTGAAGAATAGATGTAGTTCTGCAGTTCACGTAGAAAGTAAACCATGACAGACAGTGTTCAGACCTGTTTCCCCCTGTTTTCCATGTTCCGAGTATGGAAGTACAAAAAAGTTGTGTCATCCATCCACCAATCTACCCATCCATATTCTGTGATGTTTATAACTTCCATATTTAAACCCTGACCACTGTCGAAATATTGGTCATAAATTCACAGTGAACTTCTGCATGGTAAAATTTAAAAAAGGAATTTAAAACTTTGAAAATTTGAGTTTGAATCAGATGTAATTTTACATAATTTATTGTCTGATTTATTGTCCCAAACCTGATATCTTCATAATAAGGTGATTTTCAGGTGTAAAGTAAATGATGCCGCTATCGCCAAGTGCCAAAGCCAGGGGGCGCTGGTTAGTTGTCTCACTTCATTGTTGCTGTTTAAAATCAATGACCCTGTTTAAGGCTCAGGCTGTTTGGGTTGTTTATGTTGACATTTCTATTACCGCCATGTAACCTGATTTTAAATTTAACCAAATGTTGTCTTTCACTAGAAAATATTTATAAATAATGGACAGCTGCAAAATTAAATAAAAATTTAGGGCAACGAATAAAATATTCAATTTCATTCGGCATTACTCAGGTCCATGTTTTCTGCTCGTGGGTTTCTGCGAAGAAGTTGCCTCAGCTGCGATCATGAATAAGAGACTACCTCATGCCGAGGATCATTTCCATGTGACCGGATCCAACTGTGGCCCGACACAGTGACCCAACTTGCATAAATCCTGGTATTACACAAAACTGATGACAGACTACTTCCACAGCCACAGAGCGGTTAAATACAAAAAAAAACAAAAAAACATGGGGCTTAATATTTTTACCTCAGATAATCTGTGAATTTTGTGTCAGGCTCACTGTGTGGTGGTCCTGCGACTTTAAACGTTGCAGGTGAGAGTGTTTGTCTTCGCAGCAGATGGCCAAACCTGCTGCTGCGGTAAAACCCGGTGGAACGTCACAGATAAAGGGTGATCCCATCACTCCAGTACTCAGCACTCACCGCTTCTATTTCTCTATTTGTAGAACCTTAGATGGCGAAGTTTTACTCTTTGAATCCATAGTTATTGTCATTTCTAAGCTTTAGTTGTTGTCAGGATGGCAATACGGATTGTTGGACGTAGGAACATACTTGAGTTTATTCTTTAGTAATAGTACAACCCTCTCAATATCCTCATTATTATATTCTGATTAAATCAAGTGATTAAATTAAACATAAAGTTCAAAGTAACATTCTCTTTTGGTGGAGCTGGTTTTGAAACGAAAAGGGATTCCTTGACTAAAATGCACATAAATACACCACCTTGCAGAAATATTTTTACGCCTGGATCTTTTTCAGTTAATTGATACTTTACAACCATAAATGAGCTTGACTAAGATTAGATTTCTGGAAATACTATGTTAATGAACACAAATAAAAACTCAAAAATGTACATAAGATAAACTAAAATATAGTATATGTGCAGATTTTCTTTTTGGACTGAGAAGGACACGCGTCCTCCTTAGGCGTGAATCTTACAAAGTGAAGCAATGTGGGTCACAGGGCTAAAATGTAGAAAAGTAACACCGATGTCTAACCAAAACAAAATTATTTTACTTATGTCTCTATTTGATAACGGGTTTGCTGTTGACTTGAACACAATGAGACATAGCTTTCAAGTTCCATTGTATTTTGCTTTTTAGTCAATAGGGAAAAAAATCTAAAATCATTATTCTGCAAATACAGTGAACTTGTGAAAATTGAAGTTTTTCAGTGTAAACCTGAAATGAGAATTTAGCGTATTCCATTGTCAAAGTGTCGTCTGCATTCGAAGCCGTTTTTACGTGGCTCCTTATCTTGTCACTTCTCGGCGGCAAATGAAACAGTTCATGAAAGATTGTCGAAATTAAAAAAACTTCAATCTATCTATTATGTCTGTGGTTGCCCTTGCTTGCATTGATTGGAGTTAACTCGAGCAAATGAACTGAAGAGGATCTTGATTAAATTTGTAAGATTGGTGAATTAGCATTGAATGTATTTTAAAAGATGGTGGTTAAAAACAGACTCCATTTCAAATAGTTTGGTGAAGGCAGTACTGCAGTAAAATGAAACAGATGGTCTGTAAGTGAGTCGTTTAAGTCTGGGGGGGAGGGAGGGTCTCCAGCGTCACAGATTGTCACAGTGACGAAAGTTGCTTCTGTTCTACACACTTTTGCTCTTTCGTTACGCCGGGTCTGTCGTTCCTCCACCGTTTGTCCCTCATTGGTTGTTCTGCTCCTGCTGCCAGAGTTCATCCTTTCAATTTGAGGTATGAGCTTTGCATCTTTAAAAGCATCTGCTGCCACATACGGCATCTTGCGTATTGCCATCATCCACTGCTGCAGATGGAGCCTGCCTTAATGCTACGAGATTAGTTCAGGATCAAAGCAAACGTGACTAGGTGACATGCTTTTCCGCCTCCTTTTTATCTTCTTTTCCTTTCTCTGATTTTCTCGCCTCTTCTTTTAATGTTCCAGTCACATCTCACATCTTCCTGCCATTCCCGTTTTATGCTTTATGATGAATCCTCTTTGGAAAAACTCAAATCAGTCAATAAAAACTATCAAAAACATAACAATTTGACTTTCATACCCATGATTAAGTTATTCATATAAATTAAATTTTTTTTTAAACATTTCTAATGTTCAATCAAAATCAAAATGTATATTTTCTCTAGCAAGCTTGCAAGATTGCATAAATCTATAGAGGTCAGGTGTAATAAATGATTACATCTGAAGAAAAAGCTACAGAAATTGAGGTAAATGGTGCTCATTTTATGATTACAGTCTAATATCTATGAGCCCCAGAAATATTTCACATTCAGTCTTCACTTATAGTAGTAAATACATCTACATCTGTGTTGATCTTGAATGCTGTTGCTTGAGCTCCTCTCTGCCAGCCGTTCGGCCGCCTGGCAGGGTGACGTGATAATTCACAGGTAATCCCTCCCGCTGCCAATCGTTGGCCTCTAAACGGAGTTCAATCAACAGATGGGAACAGGTGGCTTAGCCCTTTAAAAGCAGGGAGGAGAAGTAAGACAGCAGCACACAAGCGGGGGAAGAGTGGAGCAGAGACAGAGGTGGTTCACGTACTGCATTAAAGAAAGAAACACAATCCCACGAGTGGATCCTGTTGCTGGAACTTCTCGACTCTTTGGTGCATTGAAGCCAGGACGATGACTGTTATTAAACATGGCAGACCGTAAGTACACACCTCAGACAGGACAGCTGGTGTTCCTCGCTGACTGTGTGACACATTGTAGTTTTGTGTGGATTTTTCACCTCGTACTGAGCAGACGCAGCGGAAGAGATGCTTATGTTGATTTAACATGATAATGATGTAAATTAAACACAAATCAAAGCTGGTGATTTAGATTTTTTTTTTTATTTTTCTTTTTACTTAACAGTTTGTCTCACATAAAATTGGTAACTGTGATTGGCAAACATTTAATCTGACGCTTAATGTTGCTCATTTGACGTCCATGATTTGTTTTTGGCTTTTGTAGAATAATCAACAGCACGGTTCTTAATAAAATCTCAGTCGGCCAAGGGTTTGATCGTGCTGTTAAGCCATGAACAGTTTGAAGTGGTAAATCGGGATAAATTACAGGACAGTATGTCGCGTCCCGACACGGAGCATCTGCTCCTGTCTTCACATGACTCGGCAAAAAGCCTCTTAACCTGGTGACACGTCTTGAACCGGAAGCGAGCATAATGCTGCTGACTGTACCTGTTCACATGTGACTCATCAGAGTCGGATGGCCCGGCCTTGTGCTGAGCTGACCCGGCCAATCAGTCATGTGGCTTCTGTCTGTGGCAGCTGTGTGTCTGCGGCTTAACAGAAGTTTGTGTTTTTCTCGCGTTTCAGAGTGCCAACAGTTCCAGTAAAGAACCTGAATGGATCCAGCCCTGTGCATCCTGCCTTGGCAGGTAAAAATATACAAACAGCCTCATCAGAAACATTAAACTGCTTTGATTAAACAATAATGAAAAAAAAAACTATTAGTGGGATACTTACAAAGTGGATGGGCAAGTGGAAAGTTACTGTTAATATGACGTTCCATATAAAGTTATTTTTGCTGATTGCCACAAAACATGTAGGGGACAAAGCAAATATATGAAAGGAGCTCTGATCTGATGCAATGGAATGGGTTTTCTCAAAATATATTCAGGTATTAAAGTGGCCTCGTCATAATCCAGGTATAAAGCCAAATTATAATAAGAGGTAAGATGTGAAATTTGCTGGATTCAGGTGAATCTATCTGGTAAAGACCATCTTTAGATGTGCAGGCCTAGAACATACACCAAAACTATATTGACTCAAGGGAACTAATTACACAATCATTGGAGTTTTAATGGTCCAATGATTGGACCATTAACATTTTACATCCATTTCACAATTATGAACTACTTCCGACAAATAAGACGCACAGATGAAAAGGTTGAAGGTGTTCTCATTACTTTTGCAATGTACTGTATTTTGAAGGCAGGATAAATATATCCTGGCCTCACTGGCTGTTCACAGGTATTACGGGCATCCTGATGAGTGCTGCGGGACTTCCTGTCTGCCTCACACGCCCTCCTAAACTGGTACTTCATCCCCCACCTGTCAGCAAGAGTGACATCAAACCTGTGCCTGGCTTGAGCCAGAGCTGCCGCAAAACCACAAAGAAGCAAGCTCGGAAAGGTGGGCCTCTTGGCTTGTGCTGCGTTGTTGTTTTTGACTGATAAAACCTATATTAAGCATGGTCTATCGTTGTTTTTTTGTTTTTTTTCTCCTCACAGGCAAAACACCAGAGGAAGTGGTGAAGCGTTACCTTCAGAAAGTCCGAAATCCTCCAGAGGAGGTGAGCTTGCCTTGTGTTAAATATAAATTTTTGGTTTGTTTTGACTTCATGTAGTTTAATTGTTTAAAAGGTAATCGAAGTTTGCCGCAATTAGATCAATTTTTGTCGGGTTGTTTTTAGGATTGCCCTGAGTTTAGCTCTATATATCTTCACACTAACTTCTCATCCCCTGTGAAGATAAGCATCCCTGCACTATGATGCAAACAATACCGTGTTTCATAGAGAGAATGATATATCTTGGGGGATTCCTCTGACGAGTGCATGTCCCGCGTATCCCCTACTCCAAACATGTGCCAACTGTAAACAGAGAGAAGAGCTCACCTTTTCATTGAATACCCTGAAAAAAATGACTGCAAATAATTCCATTAAGAAGCCATATAAGTACTTCAAGTAGTAAGTTCACCTGGATGTAATGTGACCTCGATGTCAATCCAGCCGTGTGTTGAGAGCCTCAGAGGTTTAACCAAACTGACAGCTATGAATTCATAAAATATATCAAAATTTGTGATTGTAAAGTCACAAAATATCAATATCTCTCCAGAAATAATGAAATGGACAAAGAAGGATGCATTCATAACACAAACTTGACTCATCTTTCCCCGTCAGGACTGCACCATCTGCATGGAAGCCCTGGCAGGACCTTCGGGCTACAAGGGCCCAGGCGTGGGTGGCATCTCCCGGGCCGAGTCAGTGGGCCGTCTGGCACAGTGTGGTCACCAGTATCACCTCCAGTGTCTTGTTGCCATGTACAACAATGGCAACAAGGATGGCAGCCTGCAGTGCCCTACTTGCAAGACTATCTACGGGGTGAAGACGGGCAATCAGCCCCCAGGCAAAATGGAATACCATGTCATCCCCCACTCACTTCCGGGACATCCAGACTGCAAAACCATCCGTATAATCTACAACATCCCGCCTGGGATTCAGGTAAGAGTCGGAACCTAATTGAAAAGCAGAAACATAAGCAGAAGAGGGATTTTAGTGCTTATTATTTCGGGGATGTTGTGTACTTCAGGGCCCTGAGCACCCAAATCCAGGAAAACCGTTCACAGCACGTGGTTTCCCCAGACACTGTTATCTCCCCGACAGTGAGAAGGGTCGCAAGGTAAATAAACACGTCCTCTTCCTTATGACTTTACGAGCACAATAATTACCCAGTGAGAAAACTTCACTTTTGATTTCCTTGCTCAGGTCCTGAGACTGCTCTTGGTAGCGTGGGACCGCAGGCTCATCTTCTCCGTAGGCACGTCCAGCACAACCGGCGAGTCCGACACCGTGATCTGGAACGAGGTGCACCACAAGACCGAATTCGGCTCCAACCTCACGGGCCATGGGTACCCCGACCCGGGCCACCTGGACAACGTGCTGGAGGAGCTGAGGGCTCAGGGCATCACCGAGGAGGAGTGCCTAACTAGAGACTGAACGGATAGACGTTTGGAGCACAAACGAGCTGAAATGAGACCGATGATGCAGCTCTCTGAGCTATTTTCTGAGAAATGGAAAAGATTGATTGTGAATTAACAGCTGTTCAAAGACACTTTGCAGGAATGGTTTCAGCTTCTGACGACGGAGGCAGATCTTTTGCTGTTCTGATGCTGAAGACGCATCAAGGCCACAGGGGCTTACATAAGCCCACAGTAGTTTAAAAATGATCCGTCATTTCTTACTGAGAGGCTTCGTAAGAGAGAGGCATGATGAGAATGTAACTGAGGTTATGTTTTTGTTTTGTTTTGTTTTGTTTGTTTTTTTTGACATGTTTACCACTGTTGCTGCTTTGCTGGACTCAGAGAGGAATTTAACTAAAGGTAAATGTTTTTTTTACTAGTTTTTTTTTTAATGTTTTTTCAGTCTTAATCAACAAAGCAAAACATTTTAACTTGAGATAAATCAAACGTTTAACAGGATATCTGAGCATGGATATTTCCTGACCTCTAGTGACACTTTTTCAGAACTGCATTCCTTTTTTGGTCTGATTTATAAATGTATTCTTATATATTACAAATACTTGATATATGATGTTGGCTACGCTCATTTGTTTTTATATTTTATTTTATACGTTGTTTCACTGTTTTATTGGCTGGTGTGCTGGTGTACAAAAGACTTTGTTTTCTTCCTTAACCTCCATTTTCAGGATTTTGTATTTGATAAGTTCACAAGTGAACATTCCCTAATCATTTGTTGCTCAATGTACGAGTGCTTTTAAAAGCATTCTGTGTTTTATTGTTCAGGACTAAAAGATGAAAGCCTTGAATCATTGATTATTGTCCCTCGAGGAGGAGCAAATTCACCAAAAAGCTAGAATTTAAATTTTAGAACCCTCTGCCTTGTAATCAGATTTGCACAGAGCTTTCTCCTTAGCATCAGAAGAAAACAAGATCGTTTGCATCTAATGGTTTTTGCGTGTCTAAGACACAAAAAGACACCAGCCTTTAGTCACACTACAGAATGTGGTAAATGTTTATTTATTTTTTTTTGTCACGTTCACATTTTATCATAAGAAGGTGCAAAACGACTATCATGAAGTGGATTCAGTTTTGGCCAAAGTCAGTTTGCATTAAGTGGACTGTTTTACTGTGAGGTATGTTGGAGGTGTGTTGGGTTATAGTGATGTGGGCCAACATTTATACTTTATGATACTTTATGTAAGTATGTGTTTTATGTGCAGATTTGAATTAAACTGTTTTCTAAGAGAGCAAACTGAAGTCTGTTGTGGTTTACCTTCATTTTCTGCAAATGTGAGTATGCTTAAGCATACGAGGAGTTTAATTGTAAACACTCTTCCACTATTCGTGGAAGAAAGTTGATTTTATATGTAAGCCATTTCTTTGACATTAATCTTAGACTCATCTATGAAAGAGAGGCAAGACCACAGCATTGCAGATTATTTTCTATAAAAGCCACTGAGTGCTTTGTTCTTCAGAAAATGCCCTTTTATGCCAACAAAAGGGCTTAATAATGTATTTCTCTCAATTTTATGCATTAAAGCAAGAACAAAATACAAAAGAAAACATCACTAATATCTTCTTAAGCACTACCCTTGAGCACTGGTGTGATCAGATACAAACTGAGAAATATTAGCAAATAGTTTATATTAGTTTAGAAGCATTCTAATCGCATGGCACCTATACTGGGTACAAAATTTGGGGTCCAGAGAGCTCAGAAATATTCTGACTTCAGTAGGCCTTCTTGTTGTTTTTCTGTAAGAGCTGAGCGCCAAGAGAATGGGACAATCACTAATGATAAAGCTGATTATGGTTTTTCGGGGTTACGAGAAAACTCCTTTGATCAAAAAGCTTACCTGACTAAGCCATCAGAAATTCAGTTAAACTTATCTTTGCAAGATTGCTTGACTTTTTTAGGATGAGAATTTTCCCATTTTATCATTCTCAGTTTATAAAAAAATCAAAAATACAAAAATCGTGGTAGTCTCTGCTAAATTAGTTGCTGTGTATGAAAATTTTAAAGCCCATGTGCCTTGTACAGCAAATGGCTAGATTATGTAGATCACTCACAATACTGACTTCTTCCTCTCAGGATGAGCAGTTTATCTGCAGATTAGTCTGGTTTTTGGATTAGCTGGCGGGATTGCTTCCACCTTAATGAATGAGGAATTTACAGAAGCAACTAAACACAATTATAAAGGTCCCAGCCTTCGAGAAGAGTCAGCTTTGGAAAAGAGACAGTCACGGAATTAAATGTGACAGTGACGTGACAAAAAACTGTGAGCACTTCAACACTCACAAGGCCACTTCAGCACCAGATCCAGAAATGTGGTCGCTTTAGTGATGATCCAGAACGGTTCACATACTGAAAACCTTTCAGATCAACTTTCCATTTCTCCTTCATTTCTGCAGCGACAGAGCTTTGCTTTAAGTGGCAGATGTGATGCTTCAGCATGTTGGAGGAGTTAAAAAAAAAAAATGCACCAGGCCGCCTGCTGGGTTAAAGAGAAGCAGATGGGTTAAGGATCTAATCGGGGCACTCCTTGGTTAAGCCGAACCGACAACAACTAGTGGCACTAATGTAGATGAAGTGATAACGGATGACTTCTGTCTCCACTCTTTGTGGTTTAATGGGGGGAAGAGACAGCAAAGGAAGCGCAAAAGAGCTGCAGAAAATGACACATTGGTGCATATTTCAACACGTAGTAGAGGACGAAACGAGATGAACTGCAAGGAGAGAAAGAAATGCGTGATGAAAGAATAGATTAAGGTGTGTGAGGATTTGCAGAAACCTCTAGGAAGGGGGGAAGGTGGTTCTCAATTGGTCACACAAACCCCTCCTGCAGGGCGCTATTGTCCACCACCCGCGGCTGTGCAAAGAAAGCTGATTACAAAGGACAACAGGCTGTGCTCCTCTGCAGTTGATCACCACATGTTGCCATTTTTGCCTCCCAGGAAAATCCCAGCCTTCGGAGATTCACACTTTTCCCAATGACACGACTTGCTCTTTCTTTTCTTTCCTTTTTGGTGAGGATCTGAACTGTTGTCTGCTTCGTCTTTCTGCGTAAATCCAGATGCGGCAAACCCGCCCTCCCCGCAGCTCCTCAAAACCGCTTGTCTATTATTAAAAGCTTTTAAATGGAGCAGCGTGTTGGCTGACTACCAAATCCATTGCCCTGTTGCCAAGGAGACACACATTCGTGGCCGCTAGTCTTTTTTGCTCTTTTTTTCCGCCCCCTCCCCTCCCCTCCCCTTCCCTTGAGGCTCACATTTCAAGAGTGTCAGCAATCTGGTGTGCTCACACTGCTGCCTTTCAGCTAAAAGCTTTTTGTGCTGCCAGTGGAGCAGAATGGAGGGCAAAAGAGAGAGCGGATGGGAGTGGTTAGCGAAGAGAGGGGGAGGGGGCTTAGAGGATAAAAAGGCCCTCTCTCACCGTTGCCAAGGCAACTTGATGTCACGGTGACATCACGCAGTATTAAAAGCTTTTAACCGGATTTCTCTCCTGCCTTAGGCCCCATTTTGAGTCCTCTTTCAGCTAGGCTAGGGGGAAGGGCAGAGGCAGGGCGGCTGTGGCTGTGCATGCTCTCTCACATGTTTCCCTCCTTCCCTGCAGACTCAACCCAGCCCTTATAACAGTAAAAAGACTTTCAAATTCAAGCTCTAAAGCTCCTATCTTTGCAAAAAAAAAAAAAAAGAAAGAAAAAAAAAAAAAAAAAAAAAGAGAGAAACCCAGAGCCAGCACAGGCCAAAAGAGAGACGTAGAGAGGACGAAGCCAACTTCAAAATGGCAGTGGACGATAGTTTCAGCTACCTGATGCCAGGCCACAGCGAGAAACACAGGCGGGCCCCGAACTGGACCGACGGCGAAATGAAGGCCCTCCTGTACGTGTGGGAGGAATTCCACAACGAGCTGAAAACCAGCAAGAGGAATGCCAAGGTTTACGAGAAGATGTCCCAGAGGTTTTTCCAGCTCACCGGAGAGCAACGCTTCAAAGAGGAGATCAAGATGAAAATCACTAACATGTCCTTCCAGTTCAGGCAAGTGCGCCATGTCCAGCAGCTGTGGCTCCTCAGGCCCAGATGTTGCACGACTAGTAAAAAAAAAAAAAAAAAAAAAAAAAAGTAATAATCCTTCCACTTTCTTTGTTCTTACAGGCGACTGAAGGCCACAGCCAACGAATCGGGGGAGACGCCGGACTGGCCTTACTACAAGGCCATCGAGAAGATCCTCTCCAAGCCGCTGGAGAACGGCAGGGTGAACTCGCTGGAGTTTCAGGCCTCGGCCGCCGGTCCCTCCACTTCGTCCCAGTCCACAGACAACCCCTTGTCCCAGTCGGAGGAGGGTGTGATTGGATTCCTGCCAGAGTACACTGGCTCCTCAGATGAGATGGAGATAAAACAAGAGCTGGACTCTTTAAGTTCAGACAGCGAGCACATGCTGGGCTCCAGGTAACAGGAAAACCAAACACCCACGAACAAGTCTGCTGTTTTAGCTTAAAGCGACGCAACACATTTTAGGCTCTTTCAACTCTGCTGCTTGCAATTGTTTGTTACTTATATTCCATCTTTGTTGCCTTACTATCACGTTATGCTTGGGCACACTTGAGAAAAATACACATTAGATCTTAGAAAAACTGAAATAATTTTATCTAATGTTTTTTCTTTCATTGATTCTGACAAAAAGTGAGGCAGGCATCTCTCAATTTAAACAAAACAATGCAAAAGGCATATTAATTTTTGAAAATTAAATAATAAAAATAGTAGTAAAGGCTATACCCTCCATTGGCACGGCAACTCCTCTTATAACTGTATTATAGTTTATTGTATGTTTCCACTGTTATTTTGATCATTTGTCCTTTGGTGATGAGCTCAGAGTCCTTAAACTTTAACTCCTTTCACACTCAATTTTAGCCTCCCACCTGACCACTTTTAGAGAGAAAATGTTTTTTTTTTCTTCTTTTTTTTTTTTTTTTTAATCGAGTTGTTTAATTTAGTCACAAATCAATAAAAAAAAAACCCACACACTTTACATCTAGGAAGCCAAAGATCAAGATTTGAGATAAAAGCCAAATAAAACAAAAACAACATTACAGTCAACTAAAGGATAAAATTTTAACTGTCACAGAGAATAACTAAATTACAGATGAAATACTAATGGATAAATGGATTGTTTAATTCTTTCTAATGTGATCCATGTACGAAATAAGATAAAATAGAGATAAATAAATAATCAAGTAAACTTAAGTAAAATACAAATTAAATAAATGCCTTGTTAAAGGCTAGTGGTCAACCTACACCCAACTAAACCCAAACTTAAATTGGATTTTTAATCATCCAAAGTGCCCCACAGCAAACAATGCAGGAATGTCCACAGTAATAAAACGCTGGACCTTGACAGCTGCCTGCTCATTTTTAATGATCAGTATTGGAACGTTTTGGTGATCTGCCGCACCACAAAGGGCTGTTCATAACCAAAACCAACCAAAACAATCACACATTTAATAAGCATCTCATGACGCGTGAACAGTGCTGCTCCTGGTGACTGCCAAATTTTCAGACATTAATCAATTCTGCATTGCATTTTATTTTTTGCGCAAGGCTGAGACAAAATGAACTGAAACCAAACGTTTTTTGAACTGGGTTTGCAGTGAGAGGGATTCTGTTTTCATAAACATGATACTTTTCAGTTCACATAGACAAACATAATTAATTGGGCTGACAGCAGATAATAAACCTAAGAGCTGATAGATCTCTCAGGCTGTGTGTCCTGTGCTTGGAGGGATGAAACTTTTTCTATTTTTCGTCACTAGTCTGTTTTTGTTTTTTTTGTTTTTTTAAAGAACACGCTATATTCTTGGCAGGTATTATTTAATCTAAACCTAATTCCAATCTAAAATCGTTGTAAACCTTCATAGATGTTCCTCTCCTCTCCGCTCCTCAGCTCCCACCCCGTCTCAGCCAGGAAGCGACGTGCCAAAAAGTACCTGTCCCTGAAGAAGAAGAAGCTGCAGGTCATGCAGGCCATGCTCCAGCAGCACAAGAAGTCCAGCCAGGCGATAGAGGAGACGTGCAGGGAGCTCCGCCGATCCATGCACCAACAGAACCTCCTGCAGGTCCAGTGTCTGCAGCTGCAGGAGAGAATGATGAACCTCCTGGAGAAAATGATACAGCTCCCCGGCTCAGCGTCAGCGGTTTGGAGTCAGAGCGGGGCAAAAGATCCAGGGAAACCGTGAAGGAGGGGGGGGAAAAAAAATCACGGAATCTCCCAACGCTCATAGGAAAAGCAGGTTCTCTAATTTCACGTCTCAACTGCATTATTATATACAAATTAGACAATAACTGTTATCACACCACAGATAAGGACTACCGAAAAAATATCCTTTCACCGACTCTGTGGGGGTGCCTGAAAACAATAATTCAAGGAACTAAAAGGACATTGTTTAAATGTTAGTGTCCACCGTATATTGGGTTACAATGTAGTCTTTTTTTTAGCTTAGAACTAGTTGTGTAAAATATTTCTCAATTACATGCCAAGTATTCAATTAAAATAACTACAAACAGTCTTTTGAAATTCTGATTTTTTTGTTCGTTGTGCCTTTGCAATTACATATGAGGATTGTCCTTCAGCAACACAAGCTCATTTGCAACGTCATGAGCAGAAATCGAATTCACTGATATTGAAGGAAGCGATTTGAGAAAAATTAGAACCAACACTAAGTCTTTTTTTGGTGTCAAGATTTGTTTTCAAATCTTTTGGAAATGTGATTTCGGTGGGAAATTCCTCCTTGCAAACATCAGATTAGATATAATTACAGTTAGCCTTGATGCCTCAACATTAGATAGCTGAGAGTCACTCAGATCACTGTGAGTACAGCAGAGGTGTTTTGTATGATCAAAGCTTTCATGGTGCTGCTTATTCGAAAAGTCTGCTAAGTAAATTTATTTCTATTTTTGTCCATTTTTTCTCCTTTGCTTTGAAAGGAGCCAACGTCATGAATCAATGATATCTTTCATTGATTCATATAAAAGTAAATGGATTATACTCATGTATAACTTCATTTCAGTCACAGACTGTGCTAACCTCTCAAGCAGTCTCGGTCCTGTGTTTTTCTTCAGTAAGTTAAACTGTTTTAGTTTAAACTGAGTACTTCCCCAAAAAGGTCTGTGCCCCCTTTGGCTGCTTTTTCACTCATTTTTATTCCTGCACCTAAATGTTTCCAGAAGAATATTCAGTGTGCAATGTTCCCTATCTCTTCCACATTTGCCCTGCCCTGGCGAGTATTAATTTTGTATTTATTTAATTAACTTTTAAATAATCTTTCTATTATTGTTTTACTTGTTAGCAACTTTTTTTAACTACTGTTTCACCTGTTGCACATATTTTTTTTTTTTTTTTTTTTTTGTTGCTGTCATCATACTTGAACTCCATGACAAAAATAACATAGCAAGAAAAATAGGGTCTGTTTCTGTCTTATTTTAGTCTAGCGACTCATTTTTTATCTCAAAACACGAGGAATTACTTATCACTTATAACAGCTCATAGCCTTTCCTCATGTTTTGTTCAACATTTGTCCAGTGTCTTTAGATTTAAGACTGCTGTGCAACTCGACAAGTTATGCCAAACTGACTGGTACTGTGCCACCGGTGCTATTCTTGTTGTGTTAACACTTAGTACGATCCCCATTTGGCACTGGTACAACATTCAATTGTTTATACTGTTTATAATTAGGGACTCCAAAACTTAAAGTAAAACAAAGTTTGCATCTTGGGAAAGACATTCAAAATATCCAACTGTGGTTCAAGAAACTTTTACAGAGCACTGCCAGAGTTTATGATGTGAGCGTAAAATTCAAAAACCATCTAGCTGTTGCATTTGAAGTGTGAAAGATGACATGCCCAGTGATCCCTTGGAACACGCCCCAGTTTCAGTCTATTTTTCAGAGTAGATTAGGTCTGTATTACTTAAAAAGCAGCAGTGTTTTTACTCTAAAAGAGCTTGTGGCAGATACAATATATATATCTCACACCCGAATGCATACTCTTGTTGTGAAGGGGAGAAGGTGAGGTGAGATTATTTTTTCGTCTTTTCCTGCTGACTTCCACAAACTATGATATATGTGCCCAACCACACACACTATAATGAATGGAGCAAAGCATAACCACAGGCCTGGTTTGACTGATAACTGATATCACATGACATTTGTTCAAATAAGCACCGTCCCTCCCCTCTTTTTTTTTTTTACATGTAGGAGTGTAAGCTGCACTGCACATGTGTAGAAAAACAATGTGTGCAACCGTTGAAGCCCTTTGACCACTTAGGTATTATTTTCACAACAGTCGTGGTGTTAGTGTGGAGCCAAGCTGGGACCACTGACATGAAAAATAAATGCGACAGGATTATAAAACATCCAGGTAACACGTGTGCTTTTATTTATTGTTTTCATTAGGAAAAGAACTTAGCCTTATTTCTCCATTGTGAACTTTACAGAAATGTCCTCCGTCGTTACATTTACTGAGGTTTGCCGCAGAATTCGGAGTAACTTTTACTACGTTTTCAGAAATGACGCTGAAATACAATCTGTGTTTTAAAATGCGACCAAATTCAGAGCAAAATTAACATTTTCAACTGCCGCTTGAGTCAGCCAATGGCGTCACTCCACTCGTTTGAATATTGAACGTGACAGCCGTGGTGATTGGGCAAAGGGAAGCGTCACGTGTTAGAGAGACGTTACGCTGTCATGGTTACAATGAAAGACGCTTTGTAATTTTCACGAGGGAGGAGGTGCTACTGCGAGTAGACATATGGACCCCTGAATCACGGCAGGACAAGGATGTAAATAGTGTAAAAAAAAATAAATCGAAACAAAACATGGACGTTTGGCATTAGTTTCGTAAACCAAAGGAGGTATTTCAAGGAGTGCGCATAAATTCTGGGGTTTATTGGAACTTTGTAACGCTTCAACAGGTAAGCCAAACACGTTTCTTTTTTCCTGTACAGGTTTTAGTTAAAGCGTGAAAGTAATGAATTTGTGATGCTTTAATGCTTTCTTTGTAGTAAGAGAAAAACATTTGACTGCCATTTTGCCTATGTTCAACTCTGTCCTTTTGTGGTAAAGTATTTTAAAAATAACTGCTTTGCTGAACCAAAGTGTATGTTTGTCATTGAGGTTCTGGTGAGTAAAAAGCCAGCTGGCGCTCTGTTTTGTGGGAGGGGGGCGGGCAAGGGTTAGCGAGGTAGGGGTGAAGCAGGGTGAGTAATAAAAGCTGCTTGGGCATGAAAGATCCACCTGTTACATCTCTGACAGATAATTGGTAAAGCAAGATTGATTAAAATTTTGTTAGCTTCCAGCAAATGGAAGCATGAAATTAAATTCAGCTAGATCTGGGTACACGTGAGTAAGTTATTTTGTGTGTTTTAAAAACACACTTTTGAGCACAGGGTCCAAACAAAAGATTCTGTACTAAAATAAGGTTTTTCTAGAAAATTCGTGCATATTTATTTTAGTCTGAGATCCATGTAAATTTAACTCATGCCCTTTGAAAGACAAAATGCCATGCCATTCAATTAAGGTGGAGGTGTTATCATTAAATGGTATTTATGCTTTAATACAGTCTGAACTAAAAGAGTTCTTACATAGAGTTGAAATGGAACTTGCTTTCATATTTTCTTTGTCGTTGTTGGGCACTAAAACAAAACGCATCCGACTTTCGATACATTTACAATACATAGCAGTCGCAGTCTGAAATAGTCACCTCAGTGGTTACTGCCATCATGTTACTAGCATCATAATTTTCTACCTTGTCGGTGTGGTCTTACTACTGTTCTTTTAACTTTAAAGTTGTAAAGTATGTTTCCAGATGTATCTCTAGCAACATCTAATACTTCTTTTACGTGACTATATAAATAAATTTCAATGAGGGTTGAATAAATATAGGTGCAGCTTTAGCAATTTTCTGCTAGTATTCATCTTTTTTCTCTCTTTATTTTTAGCAAATTGATTAAAATGTTTGGACTTGGCCATGCTAAGTGCTTGAATTATTAAATCTAAAGTGTTTTTTTCTGTCTTCATCTGATTACAGGATGACAACAATACAGTAGTGTAGGCAATCTCAAGGTTTTCTGTTTAAGACTTAAAATGAGGATCCAAGGGCAGCCTGAGGGTGCGAGGAGGCGTCTGGATATGAACCCAACTGGTGAACTCCGGGACGTGGAGGTCATCCGCGGTCGGGCTGGATATGGTTTTACTATTACAGGACAGAAACCGTGTCTGCTGAGTGGCATCATGGAGGGTAGTCCTGCTTTTTTGGTGGGACTCAGACAAGGAGATCGAATCATGGCCATCAATGGAGCCGACGTTTCTGCTGCTTCTCATGAAACTGTGGTGCAGCTGATCGGTGGCTGCAAAGGACCCCTGCATATGGTGGTGTTGTCAGAACGACGAATAATGGGGAACCCCATCCTCAACGATGCCAAGTTTGGGTTTGAGCAAAAAAGTAGTGTTTTCCAGAAGCCAGGTGTCCTCCGCGCTGTATCACATGACTCAAGCAGACCGTCTTTTAATCCTAGCAGCGGTCTCACCGCTAAACAGAGGCCAGTTTCAGAGCCCGACATGTCACTGTGGTCACAACAATTCAATGTTTTGTCTGAAAAGAAAAAGGAGGAAACACTCACGGTTAAAGACACAGATTCTGTTTTTACTGACACCGAAGAAGTCAATCGAGCCTGGAGTGTTTTAAACATGACTTTGGTGGTGGGCTACCTCAGCTCCACAGAGCTGATTCTGAACACCAGTGACTCTGAGGACGACTGTTTAAAGGCCATTCGGGAGAGAATCCGACAGCTTGGCACAGAGCAAGATACCCACACCCTCGTGATGATGAAGGTCATGTTCGATTGCATTCGACTGTGTGACGACGCAGGAGCAGTTCTGGCGGCGTTCCCTGCTGAGAACCTTGTTTTAGGAGCTGTTTGTGCTGAGGACCCCCGTTTCTTCTGCCTGGTCACCACGGCACATATTATCAATGGCCGGGTACCGGATGATGGTCCTCTTCGGGCGTCCTGCCACGTGTTTTTCATTGACCCAGAGCTGGGAAACCACAAAGATCACATAGGAATTGCTTGCCGGTTTGGCTTTAATTGTATGCCAGATCCAGACTCTATGGGCTGCCTCGAGTTCCCTCAGACTCCCCCAGACGTGCTACACTTTGTAACAGTCCTATATAGCGATCTGGGGGAGGCGGTGGAAAGGCTTCGAGCTAAACTGGACATGGAGGCTCAGCAGACCGACAGCACCAGTAAACTAGGCAGTGCTAGCAGCAACGGGGACAGCGGGATTGAAAATTCTTCCCCCCCTGAGGAGAGAGCGGACAGGGATTTCCCTTCTGATATCCCAAATCTTTCTGGGACCCACCTCCCAAGCTGTCCATGGGATTATCCCTCAACTGAGGTTGTCACCCCTATAAACCCTGTCAAAAATGGCCAAAAACTTGAGCCAGAGAACAGTGCCAGCCTACATTCCCTTTCAGAGTCACTACCTGGCCCTGATTCTCTCACAAGCTTCTACGGAGGTCCCCCACCCAGGCTGGAGTTTCATTTCAAGCCCCCACCTCCTCCGTTACCCTTGAGTAAAAAAACAAACTTTCTGGCTTATCCCTTAAGAAGCAGCCAAAGGTGGTTTTCAAAGCCAAAATGGCCTAAAGCCCTAAGCAGTGATTCTGTAAATCAGGAGACATCCACCAACATAAACTCCACCACAAATAACCCTCCTTCTGCACTGAATCAGGTGCACTCAGACAGGTACCACTCCACCGAGGCCATGATGCCTCCTAGAGAGGAATGGACCAAGAGGTTTCTCGAACAAAGACAGAAACAGCAGGCACATGGCAGCTACAGAAATGTAAGATATTTTCCTAATTTCGCTTCATACTTTTCAATACAGATGAAATATTTAGCTATAGTTACAAATACGCGGATGAGTTTCTATATACTGATGGTTTAAAGTGGCTGATTTTTCACTTTAGCTTGATAGATCTTGATAGTTCTTCTAAAACAGATACTTTTTCAAAATGTGTAAATGTTGACTATTGTCAACCATGACGTGTAGGGAAAAAAAGTCAAGATTTCTTTTCCTCCTTGTTGATTTTGCCTGTGACCACAAGATGTCCCCATGTATCCATGTAGCTCCGGAAACAAGCTTCCCCTTTGGGAAACAGCAATGCACTAAGACAGATCCACTGGAGTGGTTTCTCACTCTCTCTCTTTCCAGCCGCACAAAGGGCTCCAATTAGGCCCCATGGTGACAAATGTGTGTTCATTTAAAAAACAATTAAAAATATTCAAAAGTATGTGTGTTGGATAGGTTTGGATTCAAACTGCATCCTTTTTTAGATTGCATCACTGTATTTATTATGGTAATTTTCAAACTCAAAGCTAGATTGTGTGCCCCTGCTGCGTTCTTAGATCTGAAAGAAGACAACTTTAGACAGGAAGCTGAGCAAATTACAGGGTAGAGCCCGTTTCATACATTGGTAATTATCTGCAATTCTTAACTCTAGTTTAAACATCAGTCACAACCTCTGCTTTCACAATAATTGGCTGGGGTGTGGAAAAAAGTTTGAACTCATTATCTTTTAAGGTAGTTGTGCCTCAAATGGTCTGATTGACTTTGATGGGATTTAAAATGTGTGTTGTGTGTATGTGGATGGCACTTAAAAGTAATTCCTTACTTCTAGACTACTTGAACTTTTAGATGAGTAACATATATTGCAATTACATGCTAAAACTGCAGACAAGCAACTTATTAAATTGTATTTTCTTGCAGGGACTTAAACACTGTTTCAAACTTGAATATGTGTGTGCTCAATCTAAAACCAGTAAATGTGTTTCCAAATGGGGAAAATATGGTGCTAATTTAAATAGTGCAGTAATTTGTGTTTACTTTTCAACTTTCTCCTCTGATAGGGATCCAGGTTTTGGGGCATAGGTGTTGCCCGTGCCTCCAAATGTCGTTCTTCCAAACGTCTCAGCATGGCAAGATCTCTGGATGATCTTGAGGTAGGCGTTGTTATTTTTAGGGCTATGTGATGGTGTGATTCTGTGTATATTGAGTCCCACTCCTGATCCAATCCAAAGTATCTTCTCCTGTCGAAGCCCGATCACAGCATTTTTAAACAATCATTCCAAGTTGCTGATGAACCTCAACTGGCAATCTCTGTTAAGACTATATTGGCTGCAGATTCCTGTCAATTCCTGTTTTCCGTAGTGCTGTCACAGTTTCAGATGTATGCACAGAGTCTGAAGCATTAGCATTTATTGTTTATAATTTTCAAAGTAGAGCACTTAGTTTATAAAGGAGAAGAACTTCTGAAATATGACATTGTGACAAACACTGATAAACGCTAGGTCCTCCTGAAAGAGTTTATTAAAGACTCTAGTTATGTCTATTAAGTGAGATAGCTTTAGAAAAATTAGCTTGTGGAAAATGCTGCTGGGACAGAGTATTAGACATGTTAGTATCCAGTACATCGTTTATAAGTGAGCTACGTGAGGCACAATCCCAAAACCAGTCAAGCAATATAATGCTGATGAAGTGTAATTTGTTGGAATTGCAAGTGCCTGATATTGATTTTAAAGTATCTGATGGAGATTGGACATCTGCAAATGCATATGCTGAAGTGACTTCACTAAGCGATGAGTTATTTTAGTACTTAAATTTAGAGATTTACTCAAATCACTTCTTCACCTGTGCTTGACTGCAAAACAAATTTCGTTTTTTGTCTTTTAATGTGGACTTTGAACCGAAACGTACCCCTTTTTGCTGCACCTTCTGTTCTCTAACCTTTCATTTCCGTTGCCTTGAACTCTGTTTGGTGCTCCACTTTTAGAGAGAGAGGTGGCTCACAAAGTGGTCTTTGTGTGAGTCAGAGGCATGGACCTGTTTGTTTGGTCTTGCTAATGAGCCTTGCTGCACATTCTAAATTTTGTGCTTACGTTGTCTCATATTAATGACACTTAATAACTCGGTCTAGCCCCCTCCCTCTGTGAGCCTGCATTACTGATTCATATTCGCCTGTAATTTACCTAATATGACCATTTTAAATGTACATGAGGAAAACAGAAAAACAAACCAAATGATTGCATGCTGTATTGTATAAATATGTATGAGTCATACACTCTGAGAGGGGGACCATAAACCTGCTTGTCAGATTTGTCTCAACACACACTGAACAGAGCTGTAGTTTTAGAGCTCCATCTTTAGAGCAGGTTTGACCCAGATGTGAAAATAACATTGCGTCTTTTGTTCGTAATTCACTATCCTGATCAGTTTCATTTGCTTTCATCTTCCATGCATCAAGTATGTTGTGATGAGTTATACAACTTAAAGACACTTTAAAGAGTTTTGAAAGTTGGCTGATGAATGGTTATAACCCTGTTCAGTATTTTTGTCTTCTTGATTGTGCTTAAGTATATTTATTTCCTTTGGCTTCCAAGAAGTTGCAATTTGCTGCACATCAATCAATAGTGAAATTGCTTCTGAGTATCTTCAAGTAACTGCTGTAGTGCTTTTCCTGGAATCATTATCTGGCTATATGATTATGCCCTGGTGAATATAAATTGAGAGACTGTAAGTGGTTGTATAACATAATCTCAACTTGTGTTGCTCTATCTTCTCATCCCTAGACCTTTAGTTTGCTTTGTTACACAGTCTTATACCAGTGGTACATGTTCTTAACATCTTTCTCCCATGACAACTTGTGCTGTTCCATGGGTAGAACAAAAGATCCCTAAAAGTTTGAGATAGTAAGTGGATAGAGTTTGTGCACTTTGTGTAGGTCAAATGTGATATGGGACGTAAAATAAGTTTGGAGGTCTTTGTGCTTTCAGCCATTTGTTCCTTCCTGGAAGATGGAAGTTATTTGACTTCATAAGGGAATGGAAAGTATTAAATGATGTGCATGTGCAGACTGGAAAAGTTGGAAAACATATACAGAATTTGATGTGAAATTCTTTGTTTCAAATCAAACATACCGGTAGTTTTAAAATATCTACATATTTGAAGTGTTGATGTGTTTTTCTTTTCTGGATAAGCATGGATACACCAAGTATGGAAGTAATATTTGCATTTTAAGATTTCATTCCAATTCTCAGCCATCCATCCATCTTCCTTACAATCAGAAATATTTAAGGTTTCCTGTGGAAATGTTTTTCATAAATCTTTGGAAAATTGAGTCTTGAATATATGGCATTATGATCTGAGGAATGTGCCAGAGGATTTCAAACGTAGTTAAAGGTTTTTATCTTGTAAAAAAATAATGCTTTTTGGTGGATTAGAAAAACTCCATAATATTTTTCTTGCAAATTATCTTTCCTGTGATTTATTGACCTCATAATCGCAGTTCTTTTTTTTCTTTTTCTTTTCTTTTTTTTTTTTTTTTTAAGAAAGCATCCAGCAAAAAATCAATCAACATGTTCAGCTTCTGGCACTTTGGTCATCCATCTTCAGCCAAAGTTCACTCCTAAGGAGAAAGATTTAGTGGATTTCTTTGAGATGCACCAATTGGAGAACTGGTGCATCTTTTTTTAAGACTCCCGACTTTAGATTTAGTGCAGGACCCAGTGGAGACCTTGTATCTCAGCCTTAAACTGAAGCCATCAGGATGTTGTGAATAACAAGGTCAGCATAAATACATGATAACCTCTGAATTAGTGCATGCATCTGGACTCACAAGGACATTCTGAGACTATTTCATTCCTTGTTACCCTTCATGGCAGACCTTTCTGGCCCTGGTTAGCCTTGATGCATGTAGACAAGAACAGAATAAACTGGTTTTGGTAGTCTTATTTTTTTACTGGTTGGTGCGGCTCTTTGTTTAATAAGAGTTGACTTATTAATTCCCTTTGTTTTATTAATATGGCTGCTGCAAACAAGCCACAGTGTACTGCATATATGATCTATTTGTATTTGTTGTGCATTTCTCTCTCAGTAGAGGGAGAAGTGGCTGATATTCCATGTCTGTTTTTGTCTGACTTGTTTTTCCCCCTATAACTTCCAACTCAGTGTTAGTCAGATCCTCTTTATGTTTGGGCATGTCAAAGAATGTTCTGCTTTGTACATTCTTGTCTTACTACCTTTCAGAGCTTGTCAGGCAGATGTCTCTGCATCCTCCTATAGAGCTCCAATTTTAGGAGCGTATTTTCTCTTCACAAACCCAAAGCAGATGCTTGCACTCGGCATATGACTGTGTATTCAGCTCAGTGGAGATGACACCATTAGTCGGCTGCTCTATCTGTGTTCACGCTGATTCTGCTCTGTCTTCAGAGGTGTTTTATAGCTGCATATAAAAACATCTGTTAATGTGAGCTGCTAGAGAAAGCACACCGTTTTCACCCTCCTGCGAGATCTGGGGCAATTTTTTGCTCTTTGAGTGTCTCCTCTCCTTTCAGGTGTGGAGGCATTAGCAGCACTTGTTTGCATGCCTGGAGGGAACATATCTATGTTGTGGGTGTAGGAGAGAAGGCATGAGGACGCAGAGACGGTGAGGGAGGTAAATACAGAGGAGAGAGGGGACGAATTCACAGCAAAGAGAGAGAGAGTAAGACAGAGAGGGAGGGAGAGGAACCGGCATCAGAAGGAAGAGAGAGGGAGCTTTTGAACTCCCAGTAGCTGTCAGGATTTTCAGGCTCCTCTTCACGCCCTCGCCTCCTCCTCCTCCTCCCCCATTCAGCTTCGTCTCTCTGCACTGCGAAGCGCACAAGCTCTCCCACACACGCTCAGCCGACATCCAGCGGATGGACTCTTTTACACGCACCAGCCGCAGGGACCAGCGCTGAAAACGAGCCAGACGCACGCACACAGGACTATACATGGAGCAAACTTTAACTCTCAACTCCGTAAGTCGTCATATCTTCAGCTTTTTGTCATTCAGGCTGTCTGCCGATGCCATTTTCATCTTCCACACTTTTCCTTCTTGGGGCTCTGTGTGGCTCCTGTTGTAGCAGCATACAGTGGTTAGCTTGTGTGGTCTGTCAGAGGAATGTTTTGACCAGTGCCAGCTGAACTCCCATGTGTTGTATGATACACACACTGTGCTGCTGTATGAAGCAGGATGTGCTGCCGCTTTATACACCAGGATCCAAGCTGACTTTCGTTTAGATCCTGAGACTTAAAGATGCGTATAAGTTTTTATGACCCAGGCTTATGTTTATTAAATGCAGGGCCTTTTGAATGAAGTGCGCTCTGCTGCACTTGCCCTGAGAAATGACCCTGTTCGCAGTCAGCTGGCAGCACCAAGACAAGTTCCATTCAGTGTGAAGGACACAGAGATGCAGAGGTTGTTGCTGTCAGATGGGATTAAATTTGCTGTGACATTTAGTGGCTTTGTTTTTTGTTTTTGGGCTGTGATCACGTTGCAGCCACAGTTGTGTTTGAACTTTAAGTGGTTGCCTGTGGTTCTACCTTACCCATATTTGCTTTGTGTAGGCATGTCCCTGCTTTAATTCGCCGGCTTAGCAGAACTACACTCTTAATGGTCTGACCTATGAAACTGATGTGAACGTGTAAAAATGTACTTACTGTTTTTGAGGTGGATTTTAGTTTATTTTTAGATTCGAGTTGAAATGGAGCAAGTTTAACAGGTAAAAGACAATTGAATAAACCAGGCAAATTCCAAAGAAATTAAATTACACTATTATTAAAAAGTTAATCTGTTTTAATAACTTTATTCTTTAAATGAAACAGATGAGCCTCCACTGATCACATATTCAAATCTATTACATATGACTATATATTTTGTCCATAGCATCTTGTCTTACTGATTAGCACAATAATGGATTATCTTTATAGATTAGCTGTGTTTCCTTTGGAGATTATATCCATAAATGTGTTCTCACTCCCTCACAGCCTGAATGAACTTCATAATTGATAATGCATAGATAATACAGTTCCCTTTTCAACAGCGTCTTGAGTTTCTGTACTTCCTCTGACTTAATTTATGGTATTTACTGAAAGAGTAATAAAGTTTTCGTGTGCAAATTAACTTTACAAACCTTGCTGTTTTCCTTCCAAAAACAGCAAGGTTGTGCGTACTTTTAACCATGCTCGCCTGAGCTTGCTGGCAGTTGTAGCCTTATTAGCTTAGTATTGACTGAAGCATTATGCAAACCTTTTTAGATCTGTTCTAACACAATTACATGTGAACATGTAAGACAGAATAAAAACATTTTTCCCTGACAACCAATCCCAACAGTGATTCCCTGGTCCATAACTTTTAACAGCTTCCTCACAGTCAAGGAGCTGAGTTTGTTTGCCTTTTGCATTGGTGCTGTGGCTAAACTAGATAAGGCCATATACATACTTTTCAATCACAATCCATTTCACAGATTTTAGATTACATTGGCCCCACTGGGCTGGGCTCCCTAAAAAATGAGAATAAAGGTTGAATGAGCGATTATATTTACACACAGACAAACATGGTAAATTTTCGTAAAAGATTATGCCGGCCAATCAGTGGCACTGTAACACTGCCACAAAACAGTGCAACAAACATAGAATGCTGCCATGTTTGTAATTTGTCAGAGTGAGACGGATGCGGGGGACAGAGAGAGATGAAGCTTCGACGTCATCGTTCCAAAGAAGACCGTGCTCCCAAACACACACTGAAACATGAAACTGCTGTTTTGAAGTTTTTCCACTCCGGCACCTGTTTTCAAAAATTATTCTTTTTAATTTCACAAAACACCGAATCCATGTTTCTGCTGTGGACACACAGCAGAAACTGTTTTCTTTTGAAAAGAGCCCAAGTCTTTCCACATGGAGAAAGATTTTGTTCAATTATTCAATTAAATTATTTAATTGAATTAGATTTAATATTCTAAAAAAAATAATTTTTTTCAGTGTACTGTAGCAATTAGGTCACATAATGATTGATCACTCCTTGGGTTTTAAAGAGCTTTAAGGACTTGAAGGAATAATGTACACCGTATTAACAAGAATTAAGTTTGTTGATGTTTGATTTTACACTTCATTATATTAAGACTTCCTTTCATCTTGTTTTGATTTGGGTAATTGTGTAGTCTTTGGGATTAACAGTTGATTCAGGCCAACAAGACACTTTTATCTCTCTGAATCACACGACCAGCTCTGGGAGAGGGGCAGTTTTGCTCATGAAGTGTCCCCAAGGCAACCATTATGGGATGACATTTTGAAAATGTCTTCATTGTTGTCCTCTTTTCCATTTTCCTCTTCCCTTGAAAATGTTTTTTGTTTTTTTTTTTTTGCATAAACCTGCTCAGTTTTTATCCAAACCCACCAAACTGGAAGGAAAAAAAGAAACAGTAACACATCACGAGTTAGTTGGTATTTAACTGTCCAGGTGCTCTGCGTATGAATATGCTGCATTCAGTAATCAGCTGAACAGATGTGGATGTGGTTTTGCTGAGCTTGCAGTTTGACCAAACCATAGCCACGGAAAATACTCACTATCTCTAGATGGAGACAAGCTGCTTCTCCATTCTTGGCTCATTTCTCACCATTGCCATGACATCATCTATCGAAACTCAGGATTTTCTTTCCCTGTTAACAACACTGCCCTTCATACTCACTCATTCTGCTGATTCCTCCTTGTGAACCAGAGCTGTAGCTTCTCTAAGTGATTCATCTTCACCGTCTGTTTACCTTCCTCACTAGTACTTCTACAATACTTCTACTCCAAGGGTGTGGGGATTGCTCAACAAGGAATGTGTTTAGAAGGCCTTTTATTGGATTCCTGTTAACAGTGTAGAGATGTCTGACATACTATACACTGATGATATATTTTTTTTCCTTTTAATGCCAAAACATGTTTGCTTCAAATGCTTCTGCCTTGTGCAGAGTTGAGGGGATGGCTGATTGGCTTCAGGACAAGATGCTGCAGAATCAGCTCCAAGGTCATATCTACTTCATAGTGTGGGAGTCATAAACTTGGATAGTTCAGTCAGCAGCTTGGGCCAGAAGCACTGACACACACTTTCCTCTGCAACATATTCCTATTGTGACTTAAATAAAAAGGTCTCGGTAATGTGTTCTCTTGTCATTCCCTGTCATCCTTTTCTCACAACACATCCCATGTGTAACCACATCCTTCTCAGACGTCATACAAATTAGCTGAAATGCATCTATGTAATGCTACATTACTTATAAGCCTAACATAGCCCGTTACCCTCAAACCTTTGTGACCCAAGATGCCGCTCTTTCATTTATCACTATCATCTTCATTTATAATACACTTTAAAACCGAAATGTTGCTCAAAAGTCCTGCACAGGAACCACAATGAAAGTAACCTCAAGAGCAACAAGAAGGAGGCATGTTTAACCAAATGATTAAGATAATCTAGCAAAATAAAAATGTTGAACAACACAAATAGAATTTATTTCAATCAGACTCAAATGTTGTGCTCTGTTTAATTTGAGAGCCAGAATTGAAAATTTAAAAGCCTAACTCTATAGACTATGAGCAGCGCCTGTTTAGAACTGCCAGAGATAAGGCTTGACCACCTTAGCTTCGCTCAGTGTTAAAGATCTAAAATAATTTAAATTATGCCTTAAACGATGGGCCAAGACTGCTGTCCAAAAGTGAGCTTGCTCAATGCAGGGCGGCAAAATGAACTTAAAATCACAGTACATAGTCGAGTGAAAGAGAAGAGAAGTGACCCCACTGTGTCACCTCTTATTTATAGCCCAGGAAAACAGAATCTGTGACTTATTTAGCAAAATAAGAGCAAAATAAGACCTAAATAAGAGTTCCTTGGTATTTTGACACCTTTTAAATTGTTCAGTGCAACTTACAAAAATGCACCTTTTACACTTTATATTACAGAATAATTAGTAGTGTCAATATGAGTGACCATAGTGGTTTTGTTAAAAGCAATTATTTCATTATTTGGATTTCTTCCAATCGAATGAATATACCTAAACAGTACTGCATTTGCGACTGCCTTAAAAGATCATAGTTTTTAAGTACTTTGTACACACTTTTACCAGGTACGCCAACAAGAGAGTATGGCACTAAAAATTTCTTGGTCTTTCATCTTTTTTCCCCTGAAATTTGGCCACTCTACCTGAAGCACTGAAAGGCAAAGTTAAACAGAAAAATTTTATTAGAACAACTCAGATTTCCTCCGTGACCAAAATAGTTTGGCAGTCTGAGTGCGAGCTCACTAACCTTGCACCGCAGGTAAACTAACAACAGTTCTTGGTAACACTACAGCAACATTCAGTAAATATTTCAGAATGTCGATACTGTTTCATATCTTACGCTCATCAAAGCACAACAAATGTACCCAGGCACCCGTGATTATCAAAACATTCTACACCAAGTTTTATTTAATACAGTGGAAAATGGTGAGAATGGGGTGGGGGCTAAAAAGAGCTAATTATAAGTGTCGGGTTCAGGTTGGAAAGTCCATTTCTGCAGGGGTTTAAGAAAGGGAACAACAAGGGTGTGGTGGCATTTCATGTGGTTTATCCACTTCAGACCCTCCAGGCTCTTGCCAACACAGTCCTTTCTCTGCCATAATAAATTGTGGTGGGAGGGGTCGTGATGAGTGCATTTTCTTTCCCTCTGAAGTTACTCTATTTGTGTAGTGAAGGTCCACTTTGCCTTTTGTTTGAAGGTAGTGTGTGTCACACTACCTTCAATATGCTTACCAGCAGCATGCAGAGATCATATAGAGCTGGATTTCTATTTGAGTTTTTAAGGTTTTGAGTCTGACTACAGGCTATGCAAGTACAGGCAGAGGTATTCGGGGTTTTTTAGGATCAAATCCCACATTGAGGTGAGTCTGAGAAGTTCTGATATGGGCTAAAGCTTTATGTTACCAACCCTGCAGCAAACTGAGGAGCAAAAAGAACAGACCTCACCTCTCCTTTTATTGAATAGCAACCACAGCTGTCATTGTCAGCCTTTTTTTTTAAATTATTTAATCTATTTTTATTCTGACTTTCCCTAATGAAGGACAATAAAGTATTGTTCTGTTCTATTATTTTCAGCAACAAGTGCCTAACGCTCTTTGCAAATTATGATAATTCCAGTTTAATCCAGACAAAGAGGAAGAGCTTTAACCATCTGCTGTGCCGAACCTGCGCAAGTTGGGAAACAGGCAGTAGATTACTGACGATCAGAAGGATTAAGAGCTGAAACGTAGTGTGACGTTGGCCTGTGTTTGCATGCAAATCATCCATGCGCCTCTGTGAGCAACCCATTTGCTCACAGAAGGGATTACAGTGAAAAGCCATGTCTCTCTATGCAGGTCTGGAGTGTTAACATGGGTCATGGCCAAACGCTGGACATGTGGACACTCAGCTCCTTTAAGGTACTTTAAAGAGGATCTGTTCAGGAAGGCAATTAGTTTAAATGAGTTTTTCAGGTAATCTGATACAATGAGTGATGTATACCACAATACCACTTTTTCCTCAAATCTTTTCATCGCCTCCTCTCATATTGTGAATATTAGAATATTAGTAACCCCGATCAAAAATGGGTGTATTATTGGAACCATCCTTTTTTTCCCCCTCACAGACATACCCCCAAAATCACAATTTAAAAGTCTGAGTTCAAAGATAAATTATTTAAGTAATCTTTTTTGTTGTTGTTGTTTTTACAAAAAACAACAGCAAAACATTTACTAGTTAATGTATGGATATAATGAGGCAAACATTGATAGCAATATTACTTAGTGGATGTGCTATCTGCAAAATATTGATTTATTATTCTTTAGGGTGCCCTGGACAGATGAGACCACAATCCAGCTTTTTAGTTTAATTGCTAAACATTATGTGTGGTGGGAAATAAATACTGCCTGTTACCTTGAACACACCATCTCCCTGATGGTTGGGGATGCTTTTCTTCAACAAGGTCATGAAATCTGGTCATCGTTAATATGAAGCTTGATAAAGCTAAACACTGTTCACTACTCAAAGAAATTCTGGAGGCCTAGTCAAAGTTCAGAGCTCAGTCTAATTTGTATTTTGAAGCAAGATATGATATTGATCCTGATTGAAGCTCACCATTAAATCTGACTGAGTCTAAGCATGCTTACCATTGTGTGTTGATTTACCACATGAAATCCAAAGAAACACATGTCTGATTGTAATCTAAGAAACTGCTGAAGAAAAATAAAGTATTTTTTTTTAGGTATGCTAAGGTTGTAAGGCTAATCAGATGCATACTTGCTTGTAATGTTTGATTTACCCAGATAAAAAAAAACAAACAAACAAAAAAACCCCAATAAATTTGACTATTTTCTAAAATCAAATGGATTTTGATTTTAAGGTGTTCATGACAGATTATTAATTATGTTAGTCTAAGATTGAATAATGTCATCGAGAGCTTCAAAAGTCCCCAACCCTCTACATTTTCTTTGCTTTCTCACAATCCTCGCATGATCTGGAAAGAAATGTGTCTTCCATTTTATCAGTTACCGCACCCTCACCCTCCCTCGCTCCAAAGGAAGTTGGCTCTTTCTTGTTGTTTTTTTCTGGGGGTAGATTATCTGCTTCCACTGATAGCAAACCTTGATTATTTTTAGCCTTTCTGCAGTCAGAACTGCTCGGCGGAACACTTACCATGCAATTAAGCGTTGTGACAACCACTAACTATTGATGGCAGGAACACTATCTGGAATTGTTTCATGAATTGATTGAATCAAGTTGAGCCTCTGTGCTCGCTTTTTGTATGTTCTGTCACAAGCACCAAGGAGTAAAGTTAAAAAGTTGCTTTGCTACCAGGGATCTGTCACGACAACGTTTGCTACTGTTGGATGTATCACCTTGCAGCAGTCGGCTTTCTGTGTGATGGAGGTCAGGGGGCAAAATCAGACCTGCAGGGCGGAAATGGGCCGCTCAGTGTCTGGAGATTCATGTTACTACAGTTATTGATGACTCAGCTCACCACTGGGTTCAGCTTCCAATTACTACATGACAGATGTTATCGTCACATGAAAGGATTTTCATTCCCTTTCTGTGTCACAATACAGAGCTCTCGCCTCAAGTACACAGTGGGATCATTAGACTCAGAGCTTTCCGGAGCACCAGGAGCTGTTCTAGTGCAATTCACAATTATAAAGTCTTCCAGCTGCAGCTAGGGCGCATCAAAGGCATACTAATTGACTTTGTAAATTTGTGGCCTCTTTTAGAGGGGAAACCCTGAAAGTATTAGAAAATTTCAGCTCAACTTCTTTTGCTTCAATACATTAAGGTGGAGGGCTATTCGAAGGCTACGTTTTGGAAAAGTCTTCTTTTTCATCAGAACAAGACTGCAACAGTTTTTCAGTGTGGATTCAAGAGCAGAGACCTACCTGTGAAATTTTGTTGGCAAAAGAGCTTAAAGAACTTCAGCTGCTGGGTGATGTGTTGCTATCTAGCAAATAGTTGTGTTCGCTATCAAAAAGGGGAGAAAAAAAAAGGATTTGCACATTTCTGCTCGACTTGTTTTTACAGCAAAGCGGAAGGTCTCTGAGACGATCTCTGTGTGGGTGGTTCTCTTTGAAACTGCTGTGCCATTTAAAGGTATGCAGGATGACACAGTGACTCCTCAGCATTTTCACTTTAATACATTTTGAGTTGAAATCCCGTTGGCCGCAGCCGATCGTGACTATGAGGAAGGATGCTCGCTGTTCTATTCATAGTGCAGCTACACACACACGCACATTAAACTGTCTGCGGCCCTTATCTTTCATTGAAACATTGCGGAGGTGTGAACACTTATAATCGTAGGAAACATTGATGATTGAGTCAAGCACATTTCTTTCTTTCTTTGTGTCGACGTGTAGGAATCAAAAGGCTGCGCATGGATGGTTTAAAAAGTACTCTGCTTGTTCTTGCTGGGGAATTCAGATACCAAAAGACACAGCAGTCTCCACTTGTATTGATCACCCGATAAAGATGTGTGAAAAACAACCACCTTGAGAAATGTAAGGAAGAAGCTGCAGCTTAATTTTTAATCATGGTAAAAGAAGTCCTGATTTAAGGACCAGTGCAGTCAAAGTAGTATGACTGGAACTAAAAATTTGCTTTCTATCTATTTTTCAAACTTAAAACATGAAACTGAGCTTTTTAGACTAAATAAAATACTTAAAATACATCCATTAATGAATCAAACAGTGTTAATAAATACCGTTTTAGGACATAACACTACAAGCTTAAAGCTGCTGAATGTAATTTTTAAATTCAAGAAAATATGGGCACAACTCTGGCGTAGGGGAACTAACAATGCATGTATGGAGGCCTCTAGTCCTCAACATGGCCGTCAAGGATTTAAGTCCCGGCCCGTTGACTTTTGCTTCACCTCGTCTCTACCTTTTTCCTGTCAATCTACTGTGAAATTAAGGCCACCAAATGGATTCTTTGAAATGGGGGGGGGTTGTTAAAATTGTCATTATGTCTTCACGGTATAATATGAAACGAATCACCTTTCAACCAGGGTGTCTATACAGGAGCAAAACTTTGGGGTCTGAATTAATTTAACAGGCGTAAAGAACAAAGTTGTGATTGATAGAGGATACTATGAAAGTTATCCCATAAAACTTTTTTTTTCTTTGAATGAACATTTTTCTGAGGAATTATGTGTCACCGCCTTAAAGATTCACTGTAAAGCGAATCTTTTGTTATGTCTTTTATTTACAGAGCCACAAAGAGGGTGACTTCGCTAAGACTTGCCTCCTGGCTCTAATTGGCTGTTTCTAATTAGCACTGGGAGAAAGCAGAGGAAGGGGCTTGGTTTCTTTCACAGATTATGTGTCTCATATCATACTGTCACAATGTAGTGACAGTTTGAACAAATATGAAAAAGTTATTTTTTTTTACAAAAGTTACATACTGCAGCTTCATATAATCTACCTGTGACTGAGATATAAATACACAATTAGCAATGGAAAACGATCTAGTCGAGTTGTTTTGCAATTAAAAGGTCACTTTAAAAACATATCTCTTAATTTAAAAGCTTGTCCATCATTTTAATTGTCCTCTCTAACAGTCATAATTCATGTCCGTCCTCCGTCTTGAATTGCTTCTCTTTCTACTAATTCTTTTACCCGCATAAATTCCTGAGATCGACGAGGCACTCCTTGCTTCAGCTATAAATGCACCCATTTCCACTAATTCCCAAGCTGTGGGAAAACCTAATCATCTTGAGAATAAACACCTTCTTTGCAAAGCTGTTAATAAACACTGTATCACATCTAGTTTTTACATGTTCAACAAGTTCAGTGTCTCATCCTAAACGCCAGAGGCCTATTTCAAAATGAGACTGCTCCCTGTGCAGATTTTTAAGAAATGTGGTGGCAGAGCCTGCTGTGGAGTGAATTACCTATTTCAGAATAAATATGTGTATATATTTAGATCTCGCTGCTATATGTGCTTAACTGCAAGCAGGAAGCACTAATTGACACGACTGGCGTTGGTTTTGCAGGGGAGAAGCTTCGCGAAGGTGGATAACGAGGCTCGAGTTCAGTTTGTGATCCTACCTAACTTTCATTTAGATTGAACAAAAATTCATATGGTCTCAATTTAAACTGACTCAGTATTTTCTTCTCCCTTTGAGAGCGCCCCGACTGGAGACAAAGGAGCAAGCGGGGGCAAGCCACTCTGCTTTTTCTCAATAATGAGTGTGGATTTTGCGCCCGGGAATAAATGGGGGTTAATTTTCCCGATTCCTTCATGCTACTTTTGACAGAGACCGTGTGTATTGTGAGGCAGGTTGCCATAGCAACAGCTGCAAAGTAAGAAAAGCTTTCGTTCCCTCTTCGAAAGCACCCCCAACCCCTCCTTATTCTGATTTTTTTTCTTTCTTTTTCTTTTTTGTCCAGCACCTTGTCAAGTCTCTTCCTCTTTCACCCTCCCTTTCTTCCCCCTTTCTCCAACTTGCACAGACATGGTTTGCCGAGTTTTTGGGTGGGGAATGTTCAGGTATGCATTAGCACATGCACACACGCATACACACGCATACACACGCACAGAGGTTCTGCTTGTATGCCTCTAGAGTAACAGACCAGGGAACAATGAGTCTCAAAAAGAGACTTTCCTTCAAGAGGAGCTGGAACTTCAACACTGTAAGTAAACAGTAGGCTCTCCGACTGAGCCTCCTCTTCCTTTAGAGCTCGAAGAAAGGAGACTGCTTTTGTTAGTCAGCTGTTTTTCTCATTAATCTCCGTCTCTGTCGCTCGTCTCTTTCTCTGCCCAACTTAAAACAGCTGTCTGTATCGACAGGGAGCTGCGGTTGTTAGTGGCGTGTTGGAATCAGTCTCGGCCTGAGTCAAAGTTTAGTTTTGAAATGTCTGAGTACATCAAAGTGTGCGAAAATTAGTATAGGTAATGGGTAAATACCCCAAAGTCTTAAAGATAATATAAGTCTCTTTTGAAACTTCTGAGATACCCGGTGAGGGAGTGGTGCTCGTGCATTTAATGTTTCTAAGATTTTCTCAACAATTTGTTTTCTTTTCCTTTCTACTCATTTTATACTTTTTGCCACCTTTGTCTCTGAGTGATGCCCTACACTAATACACCTGGTGGTGTGTTTATGACTCTAGCCATACGGTCGGAAGATCACAGAGAAACCTTTCCTAACTAAAAGCCAAATCATAGGCTTTTCAAATGTAGCATGTTATTCGTTTATTTGACCTCTGAGCAGTCTAGCTATTTCTCCCAGCTAGACTTTAAACTACTGTCTTGTAAATGCTAAAGAGCCACCCACACTGAGAAGTTTATTAGAGGTGTCAACTGTGGAAGAGAACATATGGACAAGTGGTGACTGCCATCGCTTTAGTCAAAATATAGACTACCGTAACCAGTTGAAAAACCTTTTTTCATTCCTTACTCAATACAAAGAAAATTTTGTGATTTCTTATACCGCTATCACTACCATTAAGTGATCTGCTGACTTTACAAGGTCCTGATTATTTTGTCCCTTCCGAGGTAGAGTTTTGGTCCTGTCTGCTTTGGGAGATTTTGCAATGACAATTTCCTCCCCGGAAATGGGACACTTTGTACTTGCTTTGACTACTGGCAATTTAAAGTAATTGTCTGTAATCTACTCATTGTCTTCTGTAAGAAAATGTTGTATTATGAGTAAAAATAAATAAATAATTCCAGCAGGTCACTTAAAATTGTTATGTTTTCATCAGGGTTTGTAATGTAAATAGTAATTGCATCTAATACAATGATTTAATATAATAAAATGCAATGACTTAAAAGACAAATGAGAGAGGAACCCTGTAGATAGTATTTGAAAGTACTTAGCATTAATACACAATGGTTCAAGTAAAATGGTATGAAGTGGTTTGTTTACAGGTACTAACTGGAAATATTAGGAAGTGAAATGACAAATTGATTTTGAGCCTTATAATGTTTTTGTGACAACTAACCACACTTTTTCACATGTAAAGTTTGACATCTTCAAAGTGCATGTTTTCATGTAAGAAGTTTAGTGTTTTCTCCTCAAGCTTTTGTAGTGATATTCCATTCATGTTTTGGGTCATTAACTCGTTGGGGGACCAGAAGCTGTTGCTGAGACTTGGCTCACTGACGCAGGACAATACATTTCAACCCAGGAAACTTTACCTCGTTATTCTGAAACATGAGGTTCCATGCACAGATTCAAAATTCTTTTAGTCAGATGCAGCTCCTGTTTTGTGTCTTTTTTGGCTCTCCTATCTTTTTCTGCCAGACAGTGAAATCCATTGATGATGGATTCATCAATGGATGATGAAATCATCAATGGATGATGAAATCATCCATTGATGATTTCCATTCATCAATGATTTCATCATTGATGATAACATCATCAATGATGATTTCAATGGTTCTGTGTTTCTCCTATTATTTGGATTATTATTCCCATCAGCTTTGAGTTTCATTCCACAAGATTTGGATGCAGGATTCTTATTGCAATATTCTTGATATTAAATCTTAACTTTTTACACTAATAAGCTTCTTTGTGAGCTCCTTGGACTTCTTCCCCCATTTCTGTATCTGGCCTTTGCTTAGTGCAAGGTAATATTTTAGTAACATCAAAGTGGGTAGCAAAGCCCAAGGCTATGTTTGTTCCTTTTAAATAGGCTTTAAAATAGCTTTTAAATGCTTGCGGGTGCATAGGAAACTAATTGGGGTTAAATGGCTTCAAATATGATAATGATGCAATGATAAATTGTCTCTTTAGTGGAGGTTTACAGAGCCTCATGTGGCTCTGTAAACCTCTCATATTGATCTTAATAAATTTGGTTAAAAATGATGTAGAATGAACAAAGCTTTTGAAGTATATAATTTTTTTCAGTTTAGTTTTTTCTTGGAAAAAAAATAATACAATTTCCACAAATGGATTACCGTACACAAAATGGGCCAGCAATTTAACAAAAATCTACTTCTCCTTCAGTAAGTTGGGTTTTTACATAATCACACACAGATATGAACTTCTCATAGAAGAAGATGTATCCTTCCTCTTTCCACTAAAGTTTTATTTTTCTTGATTTAAAAATCTAGGAAAATAAATTAAATGGTTGTTCTTTAAAATGGCAACAAATATCCTATTATGAGTAGTTCGGTTAGCATTTAGCATTCCTAGTATTGTCAAAACAACAGTCTGAGTATCCTTTCACAAAATATATATCATTGACTGCCAACAGTACCAATTTATAAGAGACAAAGGTTGAAAGCTCCAAATACTGAAACAGAATAACTTTACTTTGGTCACTCTGCCTGTTATCTTCTGAAAGTATTGCTCTCTCTCAGCCTTAATGGAAGACATTTATCATGTCTCCCAAAACTTAGTAATGATTTACATAGCTTTTTAAATCTCTGAAATTCCTCTTCGTTAACATTAAGTTGTTTTTTCGGTTTTCACATCTACACCAAACAGTGTTGGTGTCAGCCTGATGTGGTAGCACTTAGTTGTAATGCTTTCACAGATTAGTAAAATATTATACCTTTTGACCACCAATCAGCACTGATAAAATAGGAAGATACCAATTCGGATATCTTTGTAAAATAAACCACGCATAACTTATTTTCACAAAAATATTGGTTTACTTTTCGCATACTACAGAAATCCTGGTATATATTATTTTCTCCTTTTAACTTTTAAATCAAATCTCAGGTGAAATGAAGAATTTTCTCATGCTGAAAGGGGTAAAGCTAAGCCAATGCTGATCAAATAGCTAGCACAGCCAAGTTTCCATAGAAGCTAAACTTTATTTATTGTCAGCTGTTCGATCTTTAGACTTGTTTTATGTCTCTGGCATGAGTAGAGCTACAACAATGAGACATTGCATCAACTCCATGTATCAGAACGGCGTGATTAACTGGAACTCTCCCACTCTTTTCTGAGCAACCTCTGCTCTTGCACAAAGTAGGTATTTATCATATTTGTCAGCCATACATTTTCTGTTATAGGCCCTTGACCCTTGAGGCATTTATAACTGCTAAAACACCACCTCATAATTTCAGCGTTTAACCTGTGGACCTTTCGCTTGGCCAAAACCAAAGTTGACGTCACGCTGTGTGACAAGATGTCTGCCCTGTTCTCCAGAGTGAACTCTGCCCGTGTGGATTCAGAGCTTGAGGTTTTGCCATTTTTAGACCCAGAGGGACAAACAGATGTAGTGGGTGTTCTCTCTCTTTCTTTTTCTCTCTCTCTCTACTTCTCTCTTCTGTTTCGGGGTGTTCTTCATGTTGGTCCTCCCCTCCTATGATTATTGAACACATGCTTACCCACCACAGAAGAAGCGGTTTTTGGGTGTTGACGATTGTAAGGGTGGATTCAGCAGCACAGTTGTAAAAGAGGCTGTGACACGCAATTAGTGGTTTGGTGGTTTGTGTCTGATTGAGATTTTACATGTGGCCAGTCCTGGAATAGAACCGAACGTCATCCCCCGGTGTGCCTTCAGAGGGCCAATTGCGTCTACACAGAAGTTCAAGTGAAATCATTTTAATATTTAGTTGTCAAATTAGCTCTCCGACAGCTTTCGCTTTACTTCTTTTTTTAACATCCCAGCTCTTAAAAATCAGTTAAAGGCTAAATATCTGTGTTCCACATAAAGCCTGAAAAAGAAAAACCTTGTTTATGCATTTTCTCAGCTTTGCATATTCTCACTTTGAAGTGGCAGATCAGAAAATACCCCTCTGCAAATAGTCTCTGCGTTTCAGATTGTGTCCTCCAACGCACCAATCCTTTACGGGCTTTCTTGAACCGAGACCCAGGATATTCTTCCAAGCATTTAAAAATAATGGTGAAAACAGCTTGACAGTTTGGGATTAGAATGTTTCTCAGCTTGCACAAAAAATTACATAAGTGATTTTATTAAAATTGTCCTTCATTTTTAGAATATTATAAAACCAAAGTTTATTTTCTTTAAAGTGTTGTCACTGGAAGTAGAAAGATTTTTATCAGAGCAAATTCATGTTGCAACATTCATGGTGAAGTGCTGCTGCGTCATGCTTTTGTCCTCTCTCACACATTACAAGTATCTACAAACGTTTGATTTTAATGTCAATACAGAAATGCTTATTACTGACAGCTCGGAAGCCTAATCCCCAATTCTTGACGGGCTGCGAATGTGTGAAGGTGTGATTTTTGCAGTAAGCCTTTTTGCTGGAATCCTTTCTAATGTAGGAATAACACCTCCACTGACGTGTGAAAACGACTTCAGTTTACAGTTACACAACGCCGAAGGACCCAGAAAACAGAAAGAGGAGCTAGAAAAACTTCTACACTAAAGAAAAAGAACACAAATGACTGTGTGGATGTTGTATTTCGAAACAGTCATGCAAGTAATTATGGAGGATTCAACATTTGGCTGCCATGGCTACCTTGTGCGATTGCTCAGGGACACGGGTCACTCACTCCCTGCATTAGCAAGTAAAAAGAGGACCATGGCAGCCACTGATGGCCTCTCAAGTAGACAGCCTTGATGAGTCCTTGTCGTTGTGGCTGCATTGAGCAGGAATGCGCTTCAAGGAGGGGAGAAAAAGGGGTGTGTATGTATGTGTGTCATAGAGGCCAATGGTCCACCCACGAACAAATGAGCGGAGTGGTGGAAGGTGCAGACTCACACTTCCAGAAAGCAAACCAGGGAAAAACACACCTCAAAGTAGCTGGTTGTGATGCCAGAGGAAACTCTACCAACAGATCAGGCTTCAGTCTCTTCTCTTAGCACTGTGGGTCATGAGGGCAGCCGCTCATTCATGTCTCTCTTTGTTCTCTTTCAGTCTGCAGCTTCTTCAGATGGTGGTGAGTACAACTTTTTTTTTTTTTATGTAAAAATCAATCCAATGTAAATCCTAAGCTCTCCTTTGTAAAATGTAAAAAGCTATCCTTTTTACTAACTCAGTAAAACTCTTGCAGGTTCACCAGCATTCTGTGTTTTGTTCATTATTAGGCCGTGTTTTACAAAATGATAAAAAACGGCCTAATAAATGTCCCTCTCTGGGGATGGTGTGTTCACTGCAGGCAGCATGCCTCATTAACAAAGGATGTTTGTTGAGGGTGTTTGGGGTTCCTGTCGGGTTAGCGCCCATGCTGTCTGGTCGTCGCTTTTTATAGCGCTTTTGGCAGCACTCTCAAGTCTGCTGCAAAGAGTTCAGCTGGCCTCCTTTTATTACTGCTGATGTGGCTCAGACCCTTTAAAGCTGGCTCCTTAAGAGTTGTAAGGAAGATCCCTCAGCTTCGGTCATGTTGCATTAAAGCAGTAGGTTGGATTCTCTGAAGAGATTCTCTCCAAAAGTTGTCAAGATTAGTTTCTTTACTTAATGTAGACAGATCTGATAACTCAGCAAGAAGGCCGCAAAATGAAGAAATACTCAGAGAAGTGGAACGCTAACAGCTGCTTTGACGTGTTAATAAATTTTAGCTATTCAAACCAAACATAAACTTGAAATATTGATATCTATGGAGTGAGGCGTGGGACACTCCAAGATTCTCACACCATAGTAACCTTGAGTAAAAATACCACAGTATCAGTTATTGCACAAAGAAATTGCATAACACGTTTAAAAAACAGGTTGTGAATCATCTTGTAGCTTTGCAGCTGTAGATTAACAGTAGAGTTACATTGATAATGGAAATGTCCTGGACCCATTCAGTCTTCACATATTGGGATTGTAGACCTTTCCAATCCACAAAATTAGTCTTTTTAGTAAGTGTAAGGAAATTATAGTTGCTTTCTTTCAGCCAGCTCACTAGCAGTGCGCTGGGGCAGCTCTGTTTTACTCTATTCTCCACACAGTCAATCTCTATCAATCTCCTTGATGTCAGTAACCGATCCATGCCAATGAAGCTCAATGCTGTTTAGCTTTCTTCTGTTTTTGAAAGCTAATCAACATCCCTGTTGTTACACAAAATTACGCTGATGGAAGCTGACCTGCCAATAACAGTTTTGGCCAGTTTTGATTTCTTTAAAATAGAAGAACACTTTTTTCCTCATCTTTGGACCATGAGCATTCTTAAATAATTTACACTACAAGCACAGGAAAATGGCACACCTTGTTTTTGTACATTATATAAGCAGTTATTCAAACTAGCATTCCGATAAGAAGTCTCAAGAGTGAATATTCAAGAGAATGTGAATATTAGAAATGTTCTAAAAAATTGTTTTTCTTTTTAGTAGCTTCTGGCATATGTTTTCTTTTTGTGATTTTATTTTAGACAGCTTACTGACACTAAAACTTGAATCAAATACATCAGTTTGCCTTTGGTTTAAATAGTTAAAATCAGTCATAACCAGTGACGTCAGTAACGCGTTAGTTAGTAACACGTTACTGGCGTTGGACGACTTTTTTCAGTAATGAGTAATCTAACGCGTTGCTATTTCAAATCCAGTAGTCAGATTACAGTTACTTATCGGAACTGTGAGTTACAATTTTCTTTTGTAATTAAATTTTACTTCCTCTATGTGTGTTGGGGAGTGACTGCCGTTTCTATGTGACAGTATTAGCAGCGACAGAAACAAACAATGGAGGGAAGAGGGAGATGCATCTTGTTGCTGGAAATTTGCTCGCCAAGTCCGGTTATTATAAGCGGTTTAGGGCTTGTTTGTTTTTGTTTTTTTTAAGTCTCTTGCAGATTTAATGAGTCGCAGGTTGAGGTTTTTGGGCTTAATAAACAGACATGAACCGCAAAATTTGTCTGACATTTTAGCTGGACTCTTCCTATCCATTCGTCCTGCTGTGCCTTTGTTAATGTCAAGTTAATATGACCTCTGACTGACGTCAAGCTTCGCGTTGCACTCCAGAAAATAGCAAACATCAAAACTAACAGAAACAGCGCAATAAACGTGAAAACAGCCACGAATGAACGTCTCCGTAAAGTTGTACAGCTAAACGCAATCCAGACCATGGAAACACACAAAACACGCACAAATTGCTAACGTTTTTTTGTACTGTTGTAAGCATTAAACAATCTCCCCTTCAGTTCAACCAAAGAAGGGGAGACACATTGTTGATGTAATCATTATAAAATAACTTACAATTAAGTATTGGCAAAGATCAATGTGATTTTCACAGGTGGCAGAGCATTGTTGTTATTAGCAGCTGCTGAAAGTAACTAAAATAGTTACTTTTCAAATCAAGTAATCAGTAATCTAACTAGTTACTGTTTCAAGGAGTAATTAGTAGTCAGATTAATGTTACTTTTCCAAAGTAACTATGCCATCACTGGTCATAACAATGGTTTACTGAGTGATTAACTGTTAGTTTTTACTGCTCCTGGGATTTATTCACCTAAGCTACAAACTCACAGCGTAATGACATCTTTCTACATGTATGGTGTTAATACTGTAAAAAACTTTGCTGAAACTGCAATAAAAAAGATTTCAGTCTGTTTAGTAAACTCGAGCAAATGGCTTGTCAGCTATACTTAAACAGCCGCTCTCCGTAACACAATCTAACAGATGGTTTTATGGTGTTGAAATAAATAAACCCACACCAAGTTTCTGTATGTAGTTTTAAAAACACCCCTACTGAGTCAAAGGAACTCACACTCACAGTGGGTTTAAAAGGTCGCACTGAGGCCTGAGTCATACTCTCTGATCTCGTCTACTATTTATGGTGTTTTTTTTTTTATTATTTCACAAGGTCATAGATGAACTGCTGTAAAGCCTTCCCACTCCTGCTTGCGTATTAGAGGCACGAAGACATGCATAGCTGCCCTTAAAAAAACAAACAAGCAAAAACAGGTGTGTTTTTGAGACCAGCCATAAATCTAATTTCTGTTGTCCATGGCGACCAGTTAACCGCTCAGAATGAGAACGACTGTGCATCTGTAACCAGCTCCGCTGTGACCTTTTTGTTTTCACTGAGCACCCCTTGTTTGGTCTGCCCACAGCTCTCGAGTGGCCATCTGCCGTCATGATAGCAGGTACTTCTCAGTCTAAGGTGCTACTTTAGTCACCCACCAGTTGCTAAATAGTTGCCCACTCTTTCTCCTTCTGTCCCTATAATCAGCCACAACCCCCACCCCACTTTCTGCTCCTTTTATGATGCTCTCTTTTTTGTTTCTCTGTCCCTATAGCAACATCTGCTGTTTTTTTTTTGTTTTTTTTTAACTTTCTATTTTTTATTAGTCCACTCTAAATTTTCTGTTCTGTGCTATCAAATTGACGAGCAGGACAGCAACTGCAAACCTCAGTGTGTAATTTTGAAGAAGTCCTTGCTTGTAATGAAGCGGTGATTTAGTTTTAGACTGCTGTTGTTCAGGAAACTATATAAGCAATATAAACAGTCAGGAAAGGATCGGACATTTAGCACCCTCCATAATTATTGCCACAACTCATAGAGTTGTGTAGAAAAGGCTTAAAATATGTAGTTGCTATGCAGTCTTGGTGACCCGAAGATGCTACTTTTTCCTGCGATCTTCTTTGTACGTTTTATTTATTATTATTTCCTTTACCATCTTTTTTTTATAGGATGTAATGGTCATCATTCAACCTCATTTGTTCTCATTGTTTAAAACTTTTTAATTATTAACATAGTTACTGTTTCCCAACATATCTGTCTTATTTGGATGGCACATTTTTTTTTTTGCCTTTCCCATTTTTTAGCATTATTGGTGCTCTTTGTCAGGTAATGGTTTGGTGAACTCCATTTATACTCAAATGCCAGACTTTCTGAATTCTGGTTGGAAACAGCACCCCTTGAAGATTGTAGTCATGGCGAGGGAAAGTGAAAGAAGTATGTTGTTTTCTTCTTGTGTTGCTGATAGTAGCGCCCCAACAATTAGCAAACCACACTGCTCCTCAGACTCACAATTAAATGTGTTTCATACCTGCGTGGCACAATTCTCAGAGCCAAGCTGTGACTCCAAACTAAACACAACATTGCACCCTGGAAAAAAATGGACATGAAAATTACTATTCCGATCGACAAAAATCTAAAAATTTCAGTTGCGTTTATTTTAAAGTTGCTCAATATATAAAATTTCAACTTCCATTTAAATATCTATGTGTACAATATCACAGACTGCTTGGATAGAGCGTTCATATAAGTGCCATTTATGTAAATTCTGGTCTATATTATTTCTGGGAGTTTTGATAGGAAAATGTCTGTAAAAAATATTTTATTGAAAGGCTTTTTAACACATCTTCATCAAGGATGTGAAGGTTTGTGCATGGATCCGTATGCTCTGACTTAATAGTCATGGAACAATGACTATTCTTTTTTTATTTCCTTGACTGTGTGTAATCAATAACAAATAAATACAATTTCTGGGTTTCCTCTTTCCCGTTACATTTTGCTTCTTGCAGACTACAGTGGAATCCAGCTGCAGGGATGCTGCAGTCATAGCAGCCTGACCAGCAATGGCAGTCTTCCAGGGGCCGGCGGCCATCGGGGGTCCGCAGATCAACGGGTGGCCGGCTGGTCCACCTGCTTCGAGCGGCTTCTCCAGGACCCCGTGGGCGTGCGTTATTTCTCGGCAAGTTGATATAAAGTTTCTCTCTGACTGAATTAACAAAGTTTTTCCAAGTTTTCTGGGAGATATTATGCTATAAATCAGTGTGAGAAAACATTTTATTGTTCAATTGGTTCTTTGTGGAGAAGGATTGTGGCAGAATTGTGGCAATAATGATTCAACCATTCTGGTTTGTATGATTCCTTGGAGGAATGATTTTATACCTTTATGGCTTGCATTTGCTAAATGTCATGTACTTTATGAAGAAATTTGAGTTGACTTCTGAAGTTAGACAAAGTCATTGCCAACAATGTACTTGTCTACATAATCATGCATTTGGTGCTGGAATTTACAAATGGTTCCAGTTCAGAATAGTTGATCAGAAGTCATCCTTTTAAGCAGAGCCACCTTTGTTATACTGTACTTTGTCCTCCCACACTAAAGATGTTTCATTGAACGTAGCCCATAACACCTTCAGAAAGCTCGGCAATAAGTGCTGGCTTCAGAGATCCACCTCCCTCCACACTGATCAGCTTCTCTCGCCCACACCATCCTGCGCCCACACTTACAATACACCAGTCTTCATATGTTGCACCCAGTAATTTCTGCCCTCACTAATGGTTTCAACAGCAACAGCTCTGGATAAGACAAGAAAACAATCGGCTGCTTCCGATTATATAAAAGCTCTGGTTTGCCTCCACAGGAATTTCTCAAGAAAGAGTTCAGTGAGGAGAATATCTTGTTCTGGCAGGCCTGTGAATACTTCAGTCATGTCCCTGCAACTGACAAAAAGCAGGTAAGAGCAGCTACAGATGAAACCAGATGCTGCTTATTATAGGGGTGATATTTGAAGTGACACACAGAGCCCTTCACACTTATTGGCACCACTGACAAAAAATTGTTATAGAAGTTATAGGACAGGAGATTAATATTTTTTTCTACAGTTTTCACTTAATTACTACTGTGAATAAATTGGAGTTTTTGTTTTTTTTTTCAAGAAATTGCCTTGTTCTGAATACTCCATTTAACAATTACTCAATTAGTAAATCAGTTGACAATGATTTCAGTAGTCATAATTGATCCAATTAATTTTTTCTGCCCTATTCCACTCTTTGAAGTTCATCAGTGAGCTTCTAGGAGGTACTCCAAGATACCCTATCTCTTTGGGTTTTAAATATGATGAGACACAAAGACTTTACACTTAGCCGCTATTCAAAATGGGAAAGCTAAAAAAGTTCAATAAAAATAGCGCTATGGAAAATAAATTGTATTGTAAGATCATTTTTACATTTCTGCATCTTCATTTCCCATTTGTCTGTCTGTCCTTTGTGAGCCCGAATCTAGTAGATAAATATCAGTATTAAATCATATTTTAAACATGATCCAAATACAGACAAAGGACTTGCTGTTTAAAAACCAAAATTATGGACCTACAAAAGTATAACTTAAGTTCACTGTTAGAGAATTGGAGCAAAAAGCGGTTTCTTAGACTTTGCTAGGTTTTGTCACCAATATTTAAATACGACCATGTGAAGCAGCAGCTAACCTCACCATCTCTGCTGCCTGCAGCTGTCCCAGAGAGCGGGGGAGATCTACAACAGCTTCCTGTCCAGCAAGGCCACCATGCCAGTTAACATCGACAGCCAGGCCCAGCTGGCAGACGACGTCCTCACCTCACCTCAGCCTGAAATGTTCAAGACCCAGCAGCTACAGGTACTAGAACCCTTGCGTGTTTAATGTCGGCCGTGTTATTTGAAGGAGTCAGCTGTTGGTAGTGAAGGCATCTTCTGGAAAGCATTAATACAGGAGGGATTCCGTGTGTTCTCGGGGGTTTGCTCTCATCTAGCCTCAATTCGCTTTGTGGAAGCATATTGGGGTTTTTTTTTCTCCTTTTTTTTTTGGTGGCCATCTGGGTTTGTTTACAGAAAGGCTCAGAGGCTTTACCAGAGAGATAAACACAAACTGGCATACACCCACAGAGAATCCCACACATATTATGCAGACAGGGGGCCATAGACATGCAGTCAAGGATCTGTGTATTTCCAACTAGCAGATTAGCATGATTACATGTGGACGGTTAAGACTGCTGTCATAACATCAGCTGGAACTGCATGTCATTACTGAGACTGCCTTTCTTCTTTGTTCTTTTTGTCTTCAGACTCAGGATATTATTAGACTCCAAATGTTCAATTTCTCTCTGTTCTTTGTGTGTCCTTAGATCTTTAACCTGATGAAGTTCGACAGCTACTCGCGTTTTCTGAAGTCCTCCCTCTACCTGGAGTGTCTGCGCGCTGAGGAGGACGGTCAGCCTCTGCCGGACCCCTACCACATCCCCTGTAGCCCCGCGCCCTCCAAACACAGCGCCAGCTCTGACCGCTCCACCCTCTCCACTCCCAAAAAGGTAGCAATTTTTTATTTTTATTTTTTAACTGAGACTCTACAAGTGCAAGTGTCATTTTTGGCATCTTTTGCACGTGTCCAGAGGCAAGGGTAATATGTGATTTTTGTTTTTTTTCCACACACAGGACATCAGAAAGCAGAGGTCTGGGAAATCATTAAATGAAGACACCAAGGACGAGAGCGCAGATAAGAAGCGTGGCATCTTCTTCTCCTGGTCTCGCAACAGGAGCTTTGGGAAGGGACCAAAGAAGAAAGACATTGGAGACATTAATCTGGGTGGGAATTAGTGACCGTTGTGCTCTGCTTGCTGAAACCCTTAGCATTCTTAATTATTCTTAATTATTTACCCTACGGCTAAATGTTCATTTGCTACAGACAAAGCCAAAGTATTCATAACACTTGATCTTAAAACTACGATTGCAGCTTTAAATGTTTTTATTGGTTAAAAATGTTTAAAAAGTTTTTTAAAAAATGCAGCTTTTCTAAATTATAGTTAATGTAGTACTTTCATGTACAATTGAAGGATTACAAAATTTATTTGTTTTCTACATTTCAGAATAATGCAAGACATATTTTTTTTTTTTTACAGATTTTGTTGAATTTTCTTCAGATAAAGAACATATCTTTCATTTTCTTAGTATTTGTCAGAATTATTTTGTACTTTTAGCAGATTGTTTATTTTTGTTACTTTTACCTGTGTTTGCAACAAAACAACCATAACATAATGCTGCCAACCATGTACTTAACATGTTCCCCCTTTTTATTTAAACATAATGTTGCAATAAACCAACATAATTTGCACATAATTCTTTGGACATATATGAACATTGATATTTCTCTTCCTTTACATTTTTTTCTGTTTTCTTTTTTTCTTTTTCCAAAATGACGCAAAAGGAAAATTTCCTGAAATACATCAATACCGTATGAGAAGCTTATGAAACTATGATCTCATCAATTGATCTTTAAAAATTGTTTAAAGTTATCTTACTATGTGCAAACTTGTGAAATTCAAAACAAAACCAATAACCTCTTGACTGATCCATTTTTACGGTGGTGAACCACTGTTATAAACCTGAAGCCGTTTTCTTCGTCAGGCTCATCCTCTGTTGTCTTGCAGACTTTTGGGGCAGTAACGGTCGAAGAGAGTCTCAGGGCTCCCTGTCGTCAAGCGCCAGTCTGGAGATCCCCAGTTCTGTCTCTGCTGCCAAAATGGAGGTAAGTTCCCTCTGGTCAGATCGCCATGGAAACATGGAGCTCAAAATACCATGATTTAATCGTAATAGGCGTGAATTTATCTTTTTTTCCAATTTGCTTAAGCCCACAAACTGTTTTTCTTGCGCAATCTAAACAAAGGTGAGCGATAAAACGTCTCGTTTTATGAATCCTGTGTCCTCAGTCTGACAATCGCCACTCGGTCGGCGCGTGGGAGCGCTCGTCCAGACACTGCAGCGTGCTGCTGCCCGACGGCTCCTGCTCCTCCATCACCCTGCGGCCCGGCGCTTCCATCAGAGAGGTCCTCCAAGATCTGTGTCGCAACATCTGCGTCAACATTGCTGCTGTGGATCTGTTTCTCGTGGGAGGAGAGAAGGTTAGGAAAGACTTTCTTCAACTTATTAAGATAGATAAGCCTTTTCTAATCTGGTAAGACAAATTTAAACAGAATCTAATCCAGCAGGATGTTTTGCATTTCCTTCCTCTAGCCTCTAGTTTTGGATCAAGACTGCATGACTCTCTGCTCACGAGACCTAAGACTGGAGAAGCGTACTTTGTTTCGGTATAAAACTTTAATTTAATTCCTGTCTTGTTTTTGTTTCAGCTGCGTTCTCTGTAACTCTCACCGTGTGTTTGGTTTTAGGTTGGACTTGGTGCCAATTAATCGCTCCGTGGGTCTCAAAGCCAAACCCACGAAACCAGTCACAGAGGTCCTCCGTCCCGTGGTGGCCAAATACGGCCTGAATCTAAATGATCTTGTGGCCAAAATAGTGAGTTCTCGACAATGCTTTAATGCTTTGAGACACAGCGGCCTGTGCAATAAGGGTGGAGTATCATGGTCAGGGGGGGAGGGAGACGACCACATCCTTTTCCATCTTTACATGGTGGTTAGAGCTCTGACTCAGCCCAGCATGTGAAGATGGAGCAGCAGGGCTACAATTAAGAATGACGACACCCCTCAAACATGCCGACTCTTTGGCCCACTCATTAACCCCTGTCAGGTTTATTTTAGTCCTGCGGGCTTCCAGGCATTATAACTGCATTTATGCAGTAGACCAAAGCTGAAAGAGGGCTTATAAATAAATCACAGACAAATATCAGCCACATTCTGTGAGGTATTTACCGAGCAACAGATGAAGAGGCTAACACGCTGTGTTTGGTATTAGAGCGGAGAGACGGAGCCGCTGGATTTGGGGGCCCCCATATCGAGTCTGGACGGCCTGCGTGTTGTGCTGGAGCGGGCAGACCCATGCTCAGGGAAAGGTGAGTCACCTGACACTAGTTCCCCCTTAAAATGCCTCTAAATAGCCCGATGCTTTAAATTCCTACAGGCATGCTTGAGGAAGTATCTTTCAATGAGTTTTGTGAATGATTCGATGTTGTATTTATGTTTTTATTTTATAATTTAATGAGATAAAACTAATGTACAAAACTTTGTGTCACCTCTGGTGACAAATACTTAAAAGTAGGGCTGTAACTCACAATTCTTCCTCTATTGATTATTTCGATGATTAATCAGATTTAGAGGCATTTTGTATACAATATTAGAAATACATTAAAAATTCAAATAAACAAATAATCCCTTTTCTAAATAAGAAAATAAACATTTTATTGTCTACACTTGTAGCAAAAGATACAAATGTGACTAAAAAATACTCATTACTTCTGACCATCAGTACCATGCATGACAGATGTTTTGTTTCTTTTTTTTTTAACCCATTAATAATTGGACAGCAAAAGGCTCTTAATAGGAGTCTTTTTTTTTTTTTTTTTTTTTACAGAATTTTACAGAATTTGTACCAGGTGAAGATAAAGCTATACTGTTTTACTATATAAACAGTTGTTTTTTTTTATCTTAAATGCAAAAGCTTTATATTTTTTGTAAGGTTTTTGCTTAATTACTGCTCTGAGTATGTTGCTATTTCAGCAAATGGCCCTTTTTTAGTTTATAGACTCCAGTTAACAATTAATTACTAAATTAGTTGATGATTTTTACGTTAGTTTAGAACTACATCTTTGTTAATTTTTTTTAAGAGTTCAAGTGATTTCTCTTTGTTATTTTGCCTTAAACCCACGCTCTTGGCTACCCTGTGAATTAGCTGCTTTTAGCTTTTTAATCTGATTCCTCCCTTTATGTTGAAGTGGTTCAGCCCAGAGCCTATTTGGTCCAATCGGACCATCCATTTGAATGATGATTGGTCAGCCTGTTTGTCTGTGATTGTGGTGTGGCTCGTTTGAAGTTTTGTTTTTCTCTGTAGTTCTCTCTTTTTTAAATCTAAACACAAACTGTGTTACTTTACTAATACAGATATTTCTTAGCACTTCAAGTGCTGCTGGAGTCCTCACCACAGCAGATTTGTCATCCTCTTAATGCAAATGTAAATCATTCTGAAAACCATTTTCCTCCACTGAGACAAAACGTTAAGTAGTCCAAGCGAGGCACGGTTCGGTTTTAAGGAATAAGATCTATCTCAAGTGTCCACTGCCTCTTTTCAAACTGATGAATTTTAATGCCTTCTCTCCATGTTTGTCAAATAGAAAAATCCAAGTCTTCCTCCCTAAAAGGCCACCCTCCGACCAGGAGTTTTTCTGCTGCAGTGAGTACTAGAGACACATTTTTACCTTATACATGTCTAGAGAACTGGGTTCTATGCTGGTGTTGTTTTGTCCTCTTCTGTCGCTGTGCTGCTTCTGCCAAGTTCATCATTACTTCAGGGTCTTTATTAACATTCACTTGATGCTGATCTGTCGGTGTTTTCTTTTATTCCCCACTCTTAATCAATCTATTGCTGATGCACTCATTCACGTTTTCCCTGCTTTAAAGAACTGCGTCAATGAAAAAAAAGCACAACCGAAAAAAAACAAAACAAAATTTAGATCAGTAAAGACACAAAGCCGACAGATGGATGAGCTCTGCTATTGAACGGGGGTCGAGTAAATCAGGACTCTGCTCAGTAAAGTGCTTAGCAGCTGGTGCTTAGCTTCCCTCTTGCGACCACACCCAACCCAAACCCATCCCACGCCTCCATCCCCTAACAGAGTGCATTGTTATTGTTGCATCTGCAGGGAGATGAGAGGTCAGCACCAAAGGACATTTCTGTGAGAGCGGCTGGACCAGCCTCAGCACTCCCAGAGGAAAAGAGAAAACAGAAAAAGATAAATATAGATGAAGCTGAAGGTAAATGCCCCCCTTTATCCTGATTTCTCTTTTCTGTTATTTTTACTTTTGGTGGACTTCTGTGCTTTGCTTTTGCCTCTGGACTAACTGATAAGGATCTGTGTCTGATGGGAGGTGGCTACGGCGCTTTTACAGACCAACTAACATCTCTGATCCGTTTGAAAAGCCAAAGTGAAGGAAAATTTGTTGTTGTTCTAGAATTCTTTGAGCTGCTAAGCCGAGCCCAGAGCACCCGAGCCAACGACCAGCGCGGACTTCTGAAAAAAGAAGACCTGGTGCTTCCAGACTTCCTCCGCCTGACACCACCCACCTCCTCCTGCTCCGTCTCCTCCAACCTGGCCTGTTCCACCCCGGCCTCCCTGAAGCCGAGCCGAGAGAACGGTGGGCCGCCCCGCGGGTCCCTCACAGCCGCTCTGCGCTCCGAGAGCCTGGACTCCTCCCTCAGTTCCAGCGCCAACGGACACTCAGCGTCCAGGCGGTGCCTGCTGCCTCCCCCCCGCCACTCTACGTTTGGCACCCACCTCTCCCCCATTCCCCGGCCCCCTGACTCCCGGCCGAGCCTCCGCACGGTGGAAGAGGACGCCCACGCCGACCTGACCCTCGTGGGTGAGGGCGACATCAGCAGCCCCAACAGTACTCTGTTACCCCCTTCGCCTTCATCCTTCCCGTCCCTGGAGAGCAGCCTCCCTGAGGCCAACTTCACCCCACCGACACCCTGCCCCCCGTCCCAAGACACAGGTGGAGAGGGAAAGTCCAGTTCAGGTATTTCTACAAACCAATAATAAACCAGTACTGTGTGAGTGTGTTTGTGTGTGTGTATGTGTGTGCAGTTGTGTTCAAATTAATAACAGTGTGTTTAGTTTAATGATTCATGAACCCTTTATATTATATTACAAGTTACAGGATGAATAAATGATAATTAATAAATCTGTTCTCACTCTACGGAAAGTGGAGAAAAAGAATATTTAATTAAAACAGAACTTCACAAAATCAAGGATTGACTGTAGAAATTTAAAATGATTGTGGATGCAGCTTGAACCACCAAACTAATCTTAGTTTTATATCTAGTGTTCAAATATGTTTCACATAGAGTCAACCTTTCTTCTTGCACATCCGGCCAAATTTTCAAGCCCACACTACGGTCTCATTAGCTTTTATTGGTGAAGTCTCAGCAACAGGATGCTTACTGTCACCTCATAAGTTTTAAAGTTCTGCATTTGGGCTGACTGCTAATAAATGTTAACGGTGTTGGTCTGAAACCCAGACCAATGCCAAACCTTTCTTCTTGTTTCAGCAAGAAAAAACAAGGCCACCAATTGTCATCGTATTTCCTCCTCAGCATAACGCAACATGAACTCTCCAAGTGTTTTGACATTGTGATAGACATGGTCTGCTGCGGCTTGAATTCAACTCTTTGGGGTCAAGTTACCCAAAACATGAAAGGATGATCTAGGTTTGATCAGCCAATAAAATGTTGCGTCATTTCTCTTTAGGCTAGCTCTGCTTCACATTTCAATCTGTCATTTTTTCAGTGTTCACAAGCAACTTGATATAATCTTTGATCAATCTGGATGTAGCAGTGGCTGAAAAATTGTGGCTATTATTTAATCAATAGTTTTTCAGTTTCCATGTCGCTCTGCTTAAGCCAAGCATCTTTGCAGCTCATCATTTCGCCTCTTCTTTAAGTGTTTCCGCCTCTTCAGTCAATTTCATGACATAATTTTTTCTTCTATTTGCAACTTTTTCAGCCTTTGTTCTTAAATAAAACACTCCTATTTGACTCCCGTTTGTTCACTCAATGACTGTCCTCACTGATTGAACTCCACGCTGCTATTGTATGGAAACACAGTTACACAGAATCAGCACCACGCATGTCATGACTGATTCATCTGGTGGTTTTCCTGCTACTCTCCTACACATAGTCTTGTTTTCTATATAGAACTTTTTTTTTTCTATATAGAAAAACAGTGATTCATGTGGTTCATGAAGTTGGACTGATATTACTTTGAATACAACTGTACTTGCATGTGTGTATAGTGTGGTCACAATAGTACCACTGTTATGGCAAAACTCCTTCTATACCGACTGACGCACTTTAATGACAAATTGATGTTGACTCCCTCAATTTGCCTGATCGGTTTAACTCAACGTCTGTGGGCGTGTGTGTGTGTGTGAGTGTGTGATCCTTATGACACTCCTGTAAATAGTGATGTGTATATTTTCTCTTGTGAGTGACGTTTACCTGAAAAAGTCCAGTGCTGCAAACTTTTGGGGTTGAACATGTGACTGGGATTTCCCCAGCTGGATACATTTCCACTTTGTTTTATAGTTTCGGGTGCATGCAAATGTGATTTGTTTACAGGTCTTATGATTTATTAAAACAAACAAACAAACGAAAATTAAAAAAAAAAAAAAAAGAAATACATACAGGTTGTCTGATCAGTATTTGTTGCACAATTAATGTTGTACTGAAGAGTAGAGTTGAGACCAGCTGAACAACTGAAAGTGGTGATATTAGCTGCGAAAGTAATCTGGAGCCACGAAACTGGAAATCCTGAACAGCCGTTACAAACAAATGCTGTGTTCCTCTCCATTCCACCACTTCTAGTTAAGAGCAACTCAACAATGTCACCATCAGAGATTTTTTTTTTCTTTTTTTTCTTTTTCTAAAATTTCTTTCCTTCACAACTCTTTAAAAGCAGTGAGTCACCAAACTGTCGGCTCATGTTGCAGCAATCTGAGCAATAGGAAAATAGTCATTGGTCAGTGACATTGTTGAAGTGCCCGTCATTCCTTATCTGGTTCGCTCGCTTCCTTCTCTAGGTGCCTGTTGTAGATAATCACTGCCAATAAACTCTGTACCTGTGACTGAATAGATCTAATAAATGTCAGAATTGGAAATCACTCTCGTCCTGTCTTTTTACACGTTCGTGAGATCAGTTTTCTCTCCCGGCAGCCCCCGCTGCCGCCTCCTCTCTCCGCCTCCGCATGCCTTTTCCAGTTTTCCCCTTTAGCTCTGTCTCATTTTCATCTTGTGCCATTCTCCTCATTAGCTCCCACTCCTTTGTGTACTTCCCCTGTGCGCACCCGTTGAGCGCCGGCATCGCTCGAGCGGTGTGATTTTTGCTCAGATCGTTCACTGTGGCCTGTTTGTTCAGTCTTTTGTTTGCTTGATCTGCTTTCTCGTTGTGTGGTAATATTTATTTTTCGTTGGGATTGCTGCTGTGTTGTGTGTGGCTCAACAGTGCTTTGCAAAAGTATTCATAATCCTCTTTTGCATTGTGTCATGTGTTTTAGAGTGATTTTATGTGATAGATCAACACAAAGGAAGGAAAATGATGCGTGTTTTTATAATTTTTTCAAACAAAAACCTTAAATTGTGATCGGCATTTGAGGCCAACCACCCTTTATTCTGATACCCAACAACAGCCTTTAGAAGTTATGTATTAAGTAAGAAGAGTCTACCTGATTATTTTACTAATCTGTTCTGAGAGGGTTTCCAGACAATACGGGTGAACAAGCAGCATCATGAAGACCAAGGAACACAGCAGATCAGGGAGGAAGTTGTGGAGATGTGTTTAAATCAGAGTTAGATTGTGAAACAAGATCCCACGCCTCGAGAAGAATTTGGCAAATCCTCCAAGACATGGCAACCCACCTAAGCTGACAAGGAAAGCATTAATCAGACAGTTCTGATAGCTCTGAATAAACTTCAGAGATCCACAGCTGAGGTGGGATAATCTGTTGATGGGGCGATTATCACATGTGCAATCCATAAATCTGGCCTTTCTGGAAATGTGGCAAGAAGAAAGAAAAGCTGAAAGTTTCCATAAGCCATGCAGAGGAAGAAGGTGCTCTGCCCGAGTGGGTTGAAAATTGAGCTTGCTGGTTCCATGCAAAACATGTGTGATTAAATAAACACCACACCCACTGAAAAACGTGATGGTGACATCATCATGCTGTATGGAAGTTTTTGTTTTTCTAATATACCAGTGACCGACAAACCATGCAGGAAAATAAAGCTAGTAAGAACCGACGAGACTTGACCCATCATCCTGATGGTCACGGTGGCGGCAGCATCATGCTTTCCTCCAGCAGAGACTGAAGTGAATCTGCTCAGAGTTGATAAATCACTGGAAGAAAACTTAACAGAGGCTGCAAAGAATTTGAGATGGAGGTTCAACATGCAGCCAGAGCTGCAATAAAATGGTTTAGCTCAGGGGTTGCCAAGCTCTAGTCCTAAAAGTCCGGCCTCTTGCAACTTTTAGATTTGTCCCTGAGTCAGTACACCTGAACTCCTCAGCATGCAGTCGTCTTCTACAGAGCATACAATTGACCTAATTATTAAATATAGGTATATTGAAGCAGAGGTGTCTAAAAGCAGCCGGACTCTGACCCTCGAGGAATGGAGTTTAGATCAAAGCATATTTATGTGTTGGGATGGCCTAGTCAAAGTCCATACATAAAATCTATTAAGAATCTCCAAAGCAGTTATAAATGTGCACCAGAGCTATAATAATTTACTTGTTAAACATTTTGAAAACCAAGTTACCTTCCTTTGTGTTGACCTATGACATAAAGCCTCCAGACTATATGGACGTTTCCAGTTTTAAGGTGATAAAATATGGACTGTGAATACTTTTGGTCTCCATTGTACTTTGATATTCTGGATCGGTGGAGTTTTGTCTTTTCGTCAACCTTCTGCTTCACTGCTTGCTGGTTTGTGTGTAGAGATCAAGAAGGGGATCGGTGTTTGTTGTCTTTTCCTTGCATTGCTTGTTTTAGAGTTTTTACAGTGAAACGGTTGATTATATTGAAGGCTGCTTCCACAGTAAATGTGTACAGACATCCAGTTGGGATCAGCGTCTCTTCATGAGATCTAAACAAAAAAAAAACCAAAACAAAACAAAATGATGACGAGGAAGGATGGCACAGTCTCCTCTCTGGTCGCTGAGCGCATCAGACCGATTCTTCCCACCACCGGGAGCCATGGTAACCTTATCCTCGGATTGACTGCGCTACAGATAGATACTGTCACTATTGCTTCTCATCCATCTCCTCTCCCTCTCTCTCTCTCTCTTTTTTTTTTTTTTTTTCTTTCCCACCAGCCAAAATAGAAACACGGCTATGATTCAGTAAAGCCACCTCGCTGCTGGAAAACGAGGAATAGCAACAAGTTTAACACGCCTCTGCTTTTTCCCACTTTTTGTAGACTTTATGGAGTTGTTGCATTTGTATTCAGGTGGCAAGTCGTGCTGGTCGGGCTTCATGGTATGTTTAAAAATAAAGACTTATTCTGAATGCATCCAGAGAGGGGAATAGAACATTTTCCTATGCACCACTTCCTGCTTAATTTGTGCATTACTGACGCCCTCTGCTGTTCTCACGGAAGTGCCCATCACATCTGTGAAACGCTGACAGAAGTACAGCGGAGATGGATAAACGTACTCTTCGGCGCCGTGCCAAGAGCGTGTGCAATTATTAAAAAGTTTCAAACTGGGCAGCAGTTTCTGCTGCAGTAAAACAAAAAGCAATGGGGCCTAAAGCGCAAAGGCATCCTAAGTGTTTCCACCCGGGTATGCGGTTTGATTGCATTAACTTGGCCTGCAAGGTGCAAATTATCCCTCATTGAACAGTTAAAATTAAACTCTGAGGGGGATCTGGTCTCCATCCAGAGAGCCGGAGCTGCTCTGTTGGTCGAATGGACGTCCACAAGGGGGCGACATTACATTAGTCTCAAGTCCTTCACAGAGCAAAAATTTCTCAAACTTCTGTTTGTGTCTTAGGCCACTAAGCAGTCGTTTATCATCGGCGCAGATTAACCATTCATCCTTTTGCTTACTTTTACAATTGTGTTTAAGCCACAGAACACAGACACACCAACTGCTGTAAAGTTATTAATGCAGTAGAACCTGTGGAAATAACAAGATTATCCCCATTTACGCATCAAAGCGAAAGGGTGCTAACCCTTAAGCGATTTTTATTTAACTTTAAAAGAGAGTCATGTCTGTTGAGTTAAAAACCAAACCTTAATAACAATAATAATCAGTTAGAAAAAGTTTTTTTTGTATACTTCAAAAAATCTTTTAAATTTATATATATTCCAATAAAAAAGGAAACCAAAGTTGCAATTTAAAGTAGCCTTCCAACCTTGTAAACCTTCAGCTTACAAGAAGTAACCTTAAAAAGCCTGAACTTCAAATGAGTAATAATCGGTTTGCCTGGGACTCATAAATTAGTATTTATTGGTCTGTAAGTTTCATTAGTAAAATTAAGTGCAATTGAAACTAGGCGAAGCAAATATTATTTGGTGTTTATATTAACACATCCATGTACAACAATCAAATTTTTCACTCATCTTACATGAGTGAAAGATGAGTGGTTAAAAAAAATATTTGTCCACCCATCCCCCTTTTCTGTCTTTTTTAATGTAAAATCAAACATATTTCGACATCAGACAGCAAAAATCTGAGATAATTCAAATGAATCATTTCTAAAGTGAAGGTTATACTTCATAGAAAAAAAAAACTATCCAAACTTACATTGGTTTGTGTGAAAAGCAGGTCAAGCTCAAGCAGCCGAATCTAAAAAGCTATTACTAAATTACTAAATTACAGCTGGCCTCAGCGATCCTAGTCGGAACCAGTCAGAGGAAAATTTGGCATATTTCTATTACTGAGTCATAATTTGGTGCTTCACTTAGATTTAAGGCTTCCCTCTGACTCCTTTCCAAAGCCAGGTCTTGTTTGTTTCAATGGTGTGCTTCGAGGCGCAGCATGACTCCAGTTTTCCTCGGGCTCTTTCATGGTCTTCTTCCCGTTGTCCCCGGCGACAGGCCTCGGAGCCGACAGGCGCTGACCCCGGGCCAGCCTCATTATCCATCTGACAGTCAGAGGCACAGATCTCTGGCAGCGGGCCTCGGTGCAGACTGTTCCTGGGTCTGGTCCAAGCCTGCTGCTGCTGCCATGAGGTGCAGGAGACACCGGCTGTGTTGAAACCCCCGTTGTTTTAACATGTCCGACTGCGCAGTTTGACGGCTGAAGTATCGAAAACTTACATTTAAACAATGCCAGATGATGACATGGTGATGCACAGAGCAAAACAACACAGAGGGAGGTGTCACTATGCGGACAGATGTAAGATAAACAAGAATCCTCCATGTTGTCTCAGCTCTCTTAACTCAAAACTCTTAAGCACTGCAACTACAGGAGGGCTGCACCACAGAATGCCATTTGTGCCTGAAAGAGACAATTATTTTGAAAGTTTATTTACATATTTACAGCCCGGTGGCAAAATGGCATTAGCTGATCAATGACATGAATGGTTTTATTACCCAAATATATACACACTCCCCCACTAATACTTGGCTAAATATTCTCTATCAAGTTATCGTATAATTGTTTGGTTTTTTGGGGGTTTTTTTTTAATGTTGAAGTTTAGACCCAAAAAACTAAATCATAATCTGCATTAAAAAACCATTTCCAAAACTGTTGCTTAGCAGAAATTATTGTTAGAAACAATTTTTTCCACACTAGTATTTTACAAGAACTTAGTTCAGCTCATATCCTGAGCTACATTTTTCCATTTTTTTTTTAAATGGCACCGGCTGTGAGAACCACCATCTGTTTTTGTTTGCCTTCCATTTCGGCATAAATAATTTATAGCGTTGGACGCTCTCCAATTCATCACACGTGTCACCCAGCACGTCTGCGTGCCGATGCATCACTCGCTGTGGAGGAACCCACTGACGTGAACGTTCAGAAGGAAGCGGAGAACTTCTACTGGTTCTCCAGAATCCAGCTCAGGCAAAACTTCATCTTCCTTCACAACTTCTTGAATTCTCCTGTGAGTTCAGGAAGGTCACTCATCCACGTTGTTTCATGTCGGTGTTTTTCAGAAAGGGGAAGTGGAGGATGGCTCGCGGAATTTGTTTACAGCCGCACAGAACATGAATGAATCACAGGCTGCAGTTCTGTGGTGAAGTGCTCGGTTTGACCCCTGCTGCACTGTGTTTAGAGTCTGTGGGGCCCACACTGTGGAAGTTTTTATCGCTCATCACAGAACTTTAGGCTCCACCTAGAGAAGGGGGAGGTAGCTCAATGTAGAAGGATGTTTTCTTTATCATTATTTTTTATTTTTATGAGGTCAGTCGGGTGAATTAGATATAAAAAAAAAAAACGCTGATTACAAACATGCTATATGACATCAAAGCAGTGAGTCATCGGGTCTTTTGCTGTGCTCGCCTCCATTCAGTTCTCTCCCAGCTTAAGCAAGTCGGAGCAGAAGTGCCTGTGCCATCGGCCGTGCGTGAAAGCGGCCGATTGCGCAACGAGATAACAAAGACACATAAAAGTATCAAAGTGAAGTGATGATTAAAGCTAAGAAGACTGAAAGGAAAAAAAAAACAGAAATGATGAGATTCATCTTCACCGATCTGACGTTGCAAAACATGACTCAGAGGGGATGAGCTCAAAGGATGACTGGGCCTTTTAAAAGCACTTCTAAATTTACCTTTGCTCTTCGTCTCAGAGCCTAATAAAACAACGCTCTTTTACGTTTCTTCACATTATAACTATAAATGTTATTGTATTTCCTGCAGGAAGTAGCTCATGGTTGTGACGTGGCTGGAGATCGGTTCACAGTGTTCAAAAGTTTTAACAAATGAAAATCTGTAAAGTTCAGATCCAGCATTAGCTGCAATTACAGCATCAGGTGTTTTGAGGCGTTTTTTTTTTTTTTTTTTTTTTTTTTACCAGTTTTGCACAGACTCAGATGGATATTCATTTGGCAGCGCTTCTTGAAAACAAGCTCAATTGTTTTCAATCCGGACTTTAACTAGGCCATTTTGACAGATGAATATGACCTAAACCATAATACTGTCCCCTTGAAGATGAACTGCAGCAATAGTCTGAATCTTTGTGCATCCTGTAATAGTTTTTCTGTTTTGTTTTGTTTTTTTTAAATAAAGCATCCTCCATTTTCCCATTAGCACTAGCTTCTCTGTCACGGCTGAAGGAAAGCATGCTGCTGCCATGTTGATTAGTTTAGATTAGATTACACACATCTGGATTTCATTTACTGGATTGTGCTGGATTTCAAATTCACGCCACATTTAGATTTTTATTCAGTTTTGTCTTCACTGAAGCTTTAAATATTTATTTGTATTATGGTTTGTGGTTCCTTGTTGTTAGATGTGCATGACTCAATGATAATAGGCTGTTTGAACAAACTGTGCTATTACTACAACTACTACTATTTGGATTAATTTGGAAAAGCAGTCAAGGAGAAGGCTAGCTCCTGTTAGCATTTAGTACTTGAAACAAGAGAGGGTCATTTTACTAAAGGAGGCTGCATGGCACTGTGTGTAACAATGAGTTCAACATCAGCAGAACTGCAGCTACTCTTAAGTTTAGATTCAAAGCAGCCATATTAGATCATTATTCCAGCTGGAATTCCAAGTTTTCCAGACAAATCTTGTCCATTCATTTTCTCAACCCAGAAATTGAACATTTCAATCAAGCTGACTCCTTCAATTAAAGATGTAGCTATGAACAAACTCTAATTCTTATGTTTTATAAGGTATTACGACAAACTTGAGTGACCGCCACTGTGAGCAAAGCTGTAAATGGAGCAGTGGTAGCTTCTAGAACAGGGGTGGGCACTCCAGGCCCTCGAGGGCCGGTCTCCTGCAACTTTAAGATGTGTCTCTACTTCAACACACCTGATTCAAATAATGAGGTCATTAGCAGGACTCTGGAGAACTTGACTGCCTTTAGGAGGTGATTCAGCTATTGGATTCAGGTGTGTTGGACCAGGGAGACATCCAAGAGTTGCAGGACACCGGCCCTCGAGGACCAGGAGTGCCCACCCCTGTTCTAGAAGAATCAACACTGTGGACCAGCATCCCCCTTTTAAGTTCTAGCTTTGAGCAGTGTTCTCTCAAAATACATTGTTTTCAACTTTTTGGAAGTTTTTATTCTCTTGTGATTCTCAAAGACTCAGATATTTTCCTCTTTTTTAAAAAAAAAAAAAACCCAGCAAACTCATCCTCATTATATTTTTCTCCTGTGCACAGAGAGAAGAAAAGAAACACCCCACGGCACCAGATCACCCGCTGACAGAGCAGATGCTGCGCAGGAGGTGATGGATGTGGAGGGGGTCCACCTAGAAGAAGCCCGAAACGTGGAAGCGTCCCAGGGCGACGACTCGGAGCTCAGCCTGAGCTTTCAGGGCTACGTCGCCGAGCTGCGGCAGTGCCAGACCAAAATGAGGAACGCCCAGATGCCTCAGAACAGCCGAAACCCGTCAGAGGGCAAAGACTGCCAGTCAGACCTGTACAAGGCCACGATTGTCTGAAGGGAACAGCTCCACCCTAACACACACACTCTGCACGCACACACACACACACACACACTACTGCACTTTCTAAGCCCGAGGCACTGATGTCTGATACGTAAAACTATGAGCTGCATATAAAAATGTCGTTCTCTTTCTTTGAAACAAATCTCAACGGTGACAGATGTAGTTATGGTAAGAACCTGAGAAACGCTCACCAGCGTCAAGGATTACAACAATTTGGGAGTTTTTGATCATTTATTTGAATGAACTTTAAAGCAATTTCATTTACGCTGTCACCAGCTTGAAATTGTAGCCCATTAAAAATCTAAATTACACTAAACAGCCTGAATATAGAAGAGTAGTAGTGAAATATAAAGCCTGAATTATCCCCAAACATGTCGGGGAGGTGTCCATTGTTAATCTGCGGTTTATTTGTGGAAAGGAGAAACTTTAAATTCATTGGAGTGATTGTTTCATGATTATCGGACCTTGGAAAACTGAACGCTTCAAATTGATCTGTAAAAACGTAATTATTTCGGCATTGACGCCCGTCGTGAGTGCAAACCTCTCACTGGAACTGTGCATTTCTTCAAGATCACGACTTTTGTTGTTAAGGTTTGGTATTGTAATTTTTAGAGAGTGACACGTTAATATTTTTTTTTTTTTTGTATAGTTCAATATTTACGTGACATGTAACTTTTAGCCATGTTGGAGTTTAAAAAAAAAAAAAAAACATTCCTGAAACTTACCTTTGAGTAGTATTTTCTATTACAGTACGAATGTTGTTGGTAGCATATGGTTAACTCTTAAAATATTTTTTTTCTATGGTGGAAGACTGTCCAATGGAGCTGATCTTGTTTTAATGTTTCAGTTTGACTTTCAGGTAGATTAATTTAAAGCCACTGGTATGTGGAGAACAACGATGCAGGCGGAGCTCTGTTTTCACGATCACACAGCGGGCGAAGCACAATTTACGAGTTATTTCTTGTTAAATGGTCTTCCTTTGTCACAGTAATACCTTACACAGTACCTCTATTGTCTGTATTTTCTGCTTCTGTGGTTTTGAGATTGTCTAAATTGTTGAATGATTAAAAAGCCTTCATTGTGACAGTTTCAGCAAACTCACGTTCTTGCCTTTTGTGGGAAAGTCCTGTTCGACTTTGACCCAAAGTGTCAAAGTCGACACTTTGGGTCAAAAAAAAAGTCAGATACCTATTTGACTTTTTTCTTTTTTTTTTTTTTGACATGTTTAATGTATTTGCTAAATCAGGCAGTGCTGTAAATCATAAACGGTGCCGTTTTCTTTGCTGAGCCGGCTTTCTCCCACTGAGGGATCGAGGGATAAACCGTCCAGCCTCCTCTTTGTATTTCCAGCTCAGCATCTGGAGAGCGATTATTACAGCTGGTGAAAATTACAGGTTTGATTGTGGGACCGGGTCGTTTGTCTTGATGCAACATGTCAGAGCTGGAATCCCGACAACACACGAAGCTTAAAAGATCAGACTGGCTCTTTGCTTTCATGCCACCCTTATCTCAAAGGTTTAGTTATTAATGAGGTCCTTATTAGAACGGTAACTCCTTCCAGATGTTAAATACGGCCTTAAATCGGACTTTCTCTTTCCTGAAAGAAGAGCATGACAGAACATGTTGACCCAGCTGAGGAAATGTACCTGCAAATATTCCTTTCACCGTGACTCAAACATTCAGTTGCTGCAGAGCCGTGGCATGATAGACCTTTGGTATTTTATTTTGAAGCACGATGCACGTAAGGCATCTTTAAAAATCAGCTGCAAATCTCTGTTCTCACAGGTATAGCAAATGTGTGGTGTCTCCTGCGCCGTGTGTGCCAGTGGTTGGGGTGGAATCACACGACAGGAAATGATCTACATGTGGCAGTTGCTAATATTTAAACCCTTGGCTTCCTTTACCTTTAATAGTCCAATGCACTATTATTATTGTGATGTAATTGGTTTCAGCTTCGTCCCTTGCATGGATTCAGATGGGTTTCTGGAGACGCCGTCTATGACAGAAGAGATCAAGATATAAAACGCCTCCACGTCAAAAGATATAGTTCTTTTATTCCTTTAACTTGAACCGTTATGTTACTTATAAGGTGACGTTTATTCTAGCACTATTTGTCCTGTGAGAAAGAAGCCCCACTCTGAGTAATATTTGTTTTTGATAGCAACACTTATTACGCTTCTTACTTTTCTCCTGTAACATCTTCCTCAGATCCTCTCTCATCCAGAGGAAATCACGCCTATAAATAGCCTCGACTCACCCAACACGAATGCCGAAGCTCTCAAAAGTGGTCGGAAATGAGAAAACTTTGTATATCACAAACACACGGTCGGCATGGAGACACTGTCGGGGGGTGTGATCGCATATAGAAAACGCTCAGGTGTTTCACCGCGTCAAGATGTGACATGCACCGCAGCTCTCCCGACGCGGTAGAGCTGCGGTGCATGTCACATCGGTAATATTTCCTGCCAACACGCTCTACTCATCTCTTGTGCTGTTGCTCTTGTGTTTATTCAGCGCTGCTGAGCTGTTCTGCATTTCAGACACGCAACGTTGCTGCGTTGTGAAGCGGCCACTGCCTCTGCGTCTAACCAACATCGATTCGAGTCGAGTTTCCCGCTCGCAAACACCACGCTCGTCTCATTCAGCGGAGTTGCAGGTGTTGAACGATTAAACCTTTAGTTGCATCTAAACTTGGCGTCAAGTTTAGATGCAATCGTGCAAGTGAGTTGTAAAAATAAACACGCTCCCACCACAGAGAACGATCGTCGACGCTGCGCGTACATCCAGTGTGTTTTCCAACTCAGAGGTTTGAATTTCTGACTTCTGACAGCAAATGGACCACTTGAGCTTAGAGATATGATGTTTAAAAGAATAATTAAATCTTTAAAGAAGAATAAACGCTGCTTTTTATCATACTGCCTCATTTTTTTTTTAAACAAGATGTTCAACTGTGAAAAAAAATGTATAATATGCATTTAAGTCACATAGTTTAAGGGCAATGGTACTAAAGCCTAATGAAGTACATTTAAACTTTTGACTTTAAAAACTGTCATCAAAAAATTCCCTTAAAAATTCTCTTTCTCGTTTATACTGGCATTTTGCAAACAGAAAAAAAAAAAAAAGAAATTTGGGGAAACCCAAATTGACCTAAAATAGGAAAAGTTTATTCTGATGTCACAATGTGAAATAAATAAATCCTGGTCCTTTTATTTAGTGCACTAAACGTCTGCCTTCGTTTGTAACTTTGTAACTAACGCAATTACACACAAATTACGTTTGTTTTATTTATTCTGTGAATAAATAATTCACCCAAGGCAACCAGTCAGTCCTCCGCCCTTGTGTAATCAATAATTAATCAAATTAAGACGTCGTTTTTTTTCCCTTTCTTTTTCTTGGGGGGGGGGAGTGTGTGCGTGCGTGTGCGTGTGTGAGTGTGTGTGTACGGCGATGCTCCCGCCGCCCGCGTCCTCACCTCTGCTCTCCGCCTCTGGGTGGAAAGTTTCGCCCTCTCTTTCGCGGCCGATTAGCTCCAGTGATGAGCCGTGGGCGGCCGCGGAGCAGCAGCGGAGGGAACACCAACCTGGACACGGGATGCGTTTGACTTAGATCAGGCTAATGACGCAACGGGTTTACTCATCGCAGCCTGAAACGGTGAGGAACAGGACGCCACTCGCAGGGATTCCCGGGTCTCCTGTGACCGAGCGCTGGCTGAAGCTGACGGATATAACGTGACAGCTTCACGGACTTCAGGAAATCAGCCTCTCCGGCGACACCAGATGTGAACTTTCAGCATGGGATTCGGCAGGCTGGCATTTCTCTTACTCGCTTTGAGTGGAGGAGCGGTAAGTTTTCTCCTGCTTTATCTTCTACTTCTTCCTTTTTTTTTTTTTTTTTTTTTTTTTTTGCGTGCGGATAAAACAAAACAAACAAACAAACAAACAAACAAAAAAAAAAGTCGAATAACAAATAATTAATGTTTCATTCCACTGATTTTCAGCGCATGTTGGTGTTTGGATCTGAAATTGTGTTCTCCATGGCGCCCACCAAGAAAGGTAAGTTTTTTTCTGTTCCAGCTTTGGTGAACAGAGTCAGAGCAAATGTTTGGAAATGAGGCATAGCTTCTCTGGAAAGGACAGATATATGAAGTTTTGGGAAGAGAAGTGCAAAGATAGTGTTTATGCAGAGAAGCCAGATACTACTCAAGTGAAAAATAAAAAGTCATAATGCAAAAAAATAATAATAAATAAATAAAAAAAAAGGGAAGAGAAAAGGAGTAAAATATTATGTTTGGATTCTGCTTAACGGACTAACTTATTTGATCTCAATGTGTAATTGTACAGAGAAAGATATAGAATATTTCCCAAATTCTGGTATTTTAAAAAAGTGTAAAAAAAAAAAAAAAGTGTACATCAAAACCATGTTTCCAAGGTGACAAGGCAGAAGAAACCTAATTTTCTTTTACTTTCCCCACTTTCACCTTTACTTTTTAAAGTTTTTAGATCTGGGCAGTTTGGGAGAGTATCAAAAAAAAAAAAATGTAAATTTACTTCTGTATATTTTAGCTCAAGTAAAAGTAAAAAGTAGCCGACTAAAAGTATTTTGTAAAAAGTCCACTTGACTAACTGATCATAACATTTGATTTAATATTTAAATATGATGTCACAAGACATATAATAAAGTGAAGTTATGTGCAAATATTGATATTTCAAAGACTAACCCAAAAAAATAAATAACAAATTCACTTCTGAGATGTCCTGACCAGGAAAAACTTCTCACCGACTTTAGTAGAAAAGCACATTTCTCTGTTTTTGAGCAGTATGTACAGGCTTTTAGTCTTTTTAACAGCGTTGAGTGATAACACACTGAACTTTTTGCATATCCGCAATCATTTGAGTTAAGTGTGCATGAAGTACTGCGGGTTCTGATCCAGTATGTTTCTGGCTACATGGTAATATTCCAGCTGGAAGGTGAAACGCTGCCCCAGTCTTAAATATTTTCCAGGTCGCTAACTCTCCCACCTGAGCCTCTGATCTCTGCAGCTCCTCCTACTTAAACAACATTTTTGTTTGTTTGTTTGTTTTTCGGAGATGTCAGTGTTTCCTCTGTGTGAACAGACTGAAAGCCGTTTTTTCCTTTGGTTTTGGTTCTTCTCCCAGTTCTTACGACATCTGGCCAAGAATGCAAGTTCCCTTTCCGTCAGGGTGGATGGCTCCATCACCGCTGCATCACCACCTCCGGCTCCAAACCATGGTGAGTCCCCGGCAGCCAGCTGGATCTGCCTCAGTAGGTACACCTGCAGTCGTTAATCTGCGACAAGCTCAAACCTCCCTTCTCTCAGACTGTTTTCTCTCATTCACCGTTTAGCGGGTTAGCATAGCGATTCGCTGAATGATCGCTGATGCAGTTTGTAACTCGAGCAGTGTAGTCACACCTATTTACAGCTGTCTGTGCTTGGGGATTCATGCAGCAGTGTCATCACAGCAGAGTGTTGGGCGAAGTATTCTGCCCCCTAAAGGGAGACTTGCATAATTTCCTCGTTGCTGAGTTGTTGGCGGGACTCATCATGTCATCAAGTCTTCATTACTCTGGAGTTATCTCCATCGGCTGTGTTAAAAAAAGGTAGCTCAATATAAACAGAGACACTTCCTCTAAAACTGTGATAACAGCAGAAGTTTATACCACATTTTTAGTATTTCTCACAGTTCATCCTCGGGGTGTATAAACAGCTGACACAATAAAACCATAATGAAGCTTTTTTTTTTTCTTTTTCTTTTCTTTTATGACTTCAAGTCGTAACCTCTTCCTCTTTTATTATTTTGGAAGAAGCAACCCAAGACATGTTGAATATCTTTGGCGTTGCCGTCACTTGGAGTCGAGACAGGAAGGGTGGATGCCAACAAGTCCAAGCAACCTATACGCAATTATATATGGCCCAACAACACTTGTCCACCTACACCGAAAGTTTTTGCAATAAGGCCCCACATGTCTCCGTGATGAGCTCATGGGCTCAGCGATGTTGCAGCAGGTTTGTAGCCTTGCGCTGTAAATTCACTCAGAGAGGTGACAAGATGAGTGGGTGGTTGCAAAAAGGGGGGGAAAAAAACCCCTCCGTCTTTTTTGCTGCCGATTACTAAACAGCTTTCAAAACGAGACCCAGATTTAATTTATCGAACAAAGGAAGCCAAAGCAAACTGCGCCTGTACTGAAAACATTCCTGAGCCTGATAACTGGCTGTGTCACTCAGTCTGTGGGCCGCTTTCCTTTAGCCACATTGGAGAGTTTTTAAGCGGTTTGTTTAAGGTTTTATTGTAAGGTCTAAACTCGATTTAGCTCTGGACTTTGACTAGTCCACTTCAGAATCTTCATTTTAGTTCTTTTTTAGCCATCCAGGTAGAAAACGCAGGGTTCCATTACTTACAGCAATTCGTCCAAACCTGGATCACCACACTGATCATCACACTCCCACCAATGTGTCTGGGTGTAAGGAAAATGCTATTGGTTTCACGGCGGACGTAATGGGATGTAGACATCCCAAAAAGCACGACTTTTGTCTCATCTGTCCACAGAATATTCAGTGGCTTTCATGTTGAAAATCATCCAGAGGATATTTTCCTCTGGATGAGGAAACTGACCTTAACAGAGGTGGGTAGATTGAATAACATTATTTGCCAGCTCATTGCTGCTGGATTTGAGTAACATTTACATATTTACTTCACTTAATAAAAGTTGCTGCTGGCCAGTATTGCAGAGGTAGCAAGTGTTTCACAGCAATACGCACAAATCAACCAAAACTTGTGAATCCATCAGCGTCTGTGCATTTTACTCGTCTTTGTTGAACTTGTTGAAAAGGAAGCGTCGCCCTGTTTCTTCTGTCGTAGGTGCTCCCTCACACACAACTTTGACCGGGACAGACAGTGGGGCTTCTGTGCTCAATCTGTTGGTGAGTGTCCTTTTTTTGATTGGAGTGGAGGTTTCACTCGCGTCCTCCGCTGAATTTTATTTTCCTTCCTTTTCGAGGTGCCTCTCGCAGAGAACTCGACCCCTGTCGCTGGAGGAATCCCTGTCAGAACGGAGGCGTCTGCACAGCGATCCCACAAACAGGATCTTTTCAGTGCTCGTGTCCCGAGAAGTTCACCGGGAGACACTGCGAGCAAAGTTAGTCAGCGCTCATATTTCCTGCTACAGTTGGCCTGATATTCAGCCACCAAAAAAGATTCATTTCTCATAAACGTCTAAACATTTTATCTTTAAGCCGCAAACTGCAGAGTATTTCACTGGGACTTTCAGTGACAGGCTGACACAGAGCAATGGAAACTGTGACGTGACAGGAGAAATGACATAATAGTGTCAACATTTAATAAAAAAAACACTATCAGTGTTCATTTGTAGACAGCTCACACGAATCAAAGCATCGTAGCCACATTGTGTTTTCTTCACAGAGCAGAAAGATTCATTTTGGTCTTGTTTAACCCGAGCAACTCGGTCACAAGATGCAAACACGACTTCTGGCTTTCTGTCAGCATTGGCTTCCTCCTTGCCACTCTTCCACAAAGACCACGATTGTAAATTGTGAAAGCACTGCTTGTTTATTGGTTTACATAGTTTTAGTTGGAAAGAAGTAGAGAAACGTGTCGCTTTTTTCAAATTATTTCACGGTTTTGCACAACTTCGTGTTGGTGTCGCACAAAACATCCCCAAAAAGAAGTGAAGTTTCTGGTTGCAATGTGGAAAATTGTCAAAAAAGTCATTGGAGAAGGAAGGCTCCTGTTAAAGACTATTACATAAAAGGGCATTTTATTTTAATGTTCCTTTTATTTCAGAAGCTTTGCGCCCAAAAGAAATATCATCGCAGTCATTCTGGCTTTTAGCATCCTTCTGGTTTCAAGCCAGCAATTTGAGAAATTGGAGCGTTTACTTAGTTCTGACTCACTTGTTACTAAGGTTTCCTCATTTCTAACACATGCAGTCAATGCAACAACAGCCAAAGAAAAAAAAAAAAAAAAAAAAAAACTCAGCCACTTAGCATGCATTTTGCACAGCTCATCCATCCTCGCTATGCTCCATTGAGCTCTTTAATCTCCTCTCACGTTTCCACCCGCTGCCTTTCAGAAAAGTGCTATGAAGCCGCACACCTGCGGCGCTATGACACCGGAGAGTCTTGGGGACGAATTCACCTCCGTAACGTGGAACAGTGCACATGTGAGGCGGGGGAAATCAGCTGTCAAAGAGTCCACTACACAAGTAAGATATGCTTTCTGCCTTTGATGCCGTGCCTCGAGCGCGTCCCGTTTGTGCTCCGTTGCCTCCTTTTGTTGGCTTGTTAAGAAGTGAAACCCGGGCTTGGAGGTTGTGCTGACCTCACCAGTGTTTTCTCTCTGATGACCTGTAACTTTGATTGTGTCTTCATTGAAGCATACAAAGATAAACATATAGAAAGAACAGCTTGAACAAACCACTGTGTTCAATGAAAAGGATCACCTTCCCTCTTATTCTGAAGAAAATGTTGTTGTTTTTTTCCTCCTCAGCAGAAGCAGCCCTTCCCTTTCTTTGATCACAGCTCCATAGCTACAGGAGTAACCTTGACTTTGAATAAAAGGCAGATTATATGACTCACAGTGACTCAGGGTAGGTGTTATATAGAACACACCCCGCGGGTCCTCGCTGAGCTTTTTATCTTAGCGGAGGGATGTTCATGGGAATTTGACAGATTTCCTCGCATGAAGAAGAGATCATCACTGGAGCGTTTTGTACTCTCCCATGAGGCCCTTTCTTTTTTTTTGTCATCATGGTATGGGCTTAAATCGCATCAGTTCTGCCCAAAATCAAAGAAAAATCTGTTCACTTCCGCAACAAATGCAACAAATGAATAAATGAAATTGATACAGTCTACCCCTGCACTGCTGGGATTTGCAGTGGAGAGAGAGCGACAAAGAGAGAGAGAGAAAGAGAGAGAGAGTCCCCAACTCTGATTAAGAGGCAAGCAGGTTGACGCAAAGAAGGAAACAGCTTGATACTACACTCAGTCTGAATTTGCAAAACGAGGTACAGAGCAAACAGAGCAAACAGAGCAAACTAATAAAAATCCAAAATCCTTCTGTCCATCATCTTGCCTTGTCAGTTGAAACCTGACAGTTCTTATGTACACAGTCATTAACGTCCTCCTCAAAGGTCGCAAACTCATAAGTGGTCACTGCGAAAGAAGTTGGGTGTTCATTATCAAAGCACATTACTAGAAGACTGAGTGGAAGGAAAAAGTGCGGTTGGAACAGCACAAGCAGCAGATGAACCCCATTGAAGGGTTTTCAGGAGCTCCTACACTCAGACATGTCCAGGACGTGGAGGTCTTGTTTTGCTTTTGTTCGGCCACTCTTGGACCAGAGACGTTGGGCTGAATGGCTGGAAAAACGTTGAAAGGACCATGAGATGTGTTTGTTTGCCAGAGGCGGCAAGGAGAGGAGCCAGTTTCCCTCTGGCCAGGGCATGATTCATGAGAAACTCAAATTAATGAACTACGAGGGAGCTCCCTCAGCGCCAGAGAAGGCGTTATTCAAAAGTTACTCTTTTTCCGCCTCAGCCACACCTAATTCAAATTTCTTAGTGTCACACAACAGCGTTAGGATTCCAGAAAGTAGTGGAGAGAAAGCTGCAAAAGTCTTTCCATGGTCACAAAAAATTTATTTTGGACACAATCCACTTCCTCTCTTCAGAGAGGAAGTGGATTTTTGATTTTTGCCCATTTTCATATGGGCAAAAATGAAAATGAAACTCATTTTCATTTTTGCCCATATCACCACCATAGATGTTCTCAAGGACCAGTTTTGTGAGATTGTATTGATAAAACCTATTAACAGACTGCTGAGATATCAATACAAAGCTGTTTCTGCATTCAGTAAGTTCTTCTTAAAACGAAATAATAGACATTTTTCACATTGATCAGTCCCTCTGGGATTTTGTGATTTTTTTTGTGTGTGTGTGTGTGTGTGTGCTTTTTCACATTAAAAAACAGATTTTGTGGTGCTAATTTAGAAATATTTGCAAGAAATCATCAAGTACGGCCAACGCCGGATTTGTTCAATAAACTGGATAAGGTGGAAGAGCTGCTCCACGGTGTGTTCATGAACAGCTCTAGGACGCTCTTGCTTCACTTCTTTACGCCATTTGGCAGTAAAATGCATAAATAGATCATGTGATATTTTGTGTGTTTTCAGAGTGTCGCAGAAACCCTTGTAAAAATCAGGGAACATGTCGGCTGATTACGTCCACCGGAAAGGAAGTGTGTTACTGCAAAAGCGGTTATGGTGGACCTGACTGCAGCCTTGGTGAGTCACTGTAACATGACTCTGTTTCACTCCAAAATCTAGCAAAATTATGAATACCCCTTACCTTACCCCTCACACACACACTTAGGTGCTGCTTGTATCTCTAATAGAAGATAAGGGTTTCAATTGTGTGGTATTTCACAGATACTTGAATGTTGGGTGAATTATAGTGGCAGGCAAGGAGACCAGTGACATTTCCTCTCAGCTGACTTCAGTTCTTGCTGGAATAAATTTGTCCAGACTGATTTCGCTTCGTGTGTCTCTGCCTGCTGTGTGTGTGTGTGTGTGTGTGTGTGTGTGTGTGTGTGTGTGTGTGTGTGTGTGTGTGTGTGTGCAGTGCCAGACACTAAGTGCTACAAAAGCAGGGGCACGGGCTACAGAGGAGTGGTGGGCACTGCCGAGTCCGGCGCCCGGTGTCTGCCCTGGAACTCCGACCTGCTCTTCGACGAGCTCCACCTCGGCACGGTGAACGCGTCGGCCCTCAAAGGTCTCGGGGAGCACGCCTTCTGCAGGTGTGTGCATGCTGGGATCCTGCCGTCGCTGCGCCCCGAAATGAAAATGATAAGGGGAGCCCGGCGGCCTTATCAGGAAAACCAGGCTCGCTTTGATATTTCCTATGAATTCTATTCTAAAGCAGAAATCTCCAGCTTTCTTTTAAAGCCCCGCGCCACCCAAAGCGGTGCGCTTCCTTATCTCCAACGCTTGTGGCCACGCACATCCCAGTGGATGTGTGTGGCCTCATCCACGCAGTGTTTTACTCAGAAGAATAACAAACTACCTTGTGCGTTTGAGAAGCGCGCGGTGGAAAGAGGGTTTTATCTCTGACACGGTTGTTCTGTGTCCGGTTCCCACTGTTTTTCTTTAGCCTTTCTTGTTGCCATGACTACCTGGCAGCAATGCGGTTCACCCACATCAAATGGTATGTGTTGAAAAATGTTCCAGACGTCCAAGAGACAATTTTAAGAATCGGTGAAGGAAGCCTTTCAGGCTACATTCTGATAACAAGAAAGAAAATCCTTCAAAGACTTAAACACAGTTTCTTATTTATTTATTTATTTTTTTTTAACGTGTTTGCCCTGAGAGACCGATGTGAGAGGGTCTGCCTCTGCGTTGTGTAACCCGCTGCATCTGTGTGTGCACAGAAACCCAGATGGAGACGTGAAGCCGTGGTGCTACACAGTAACTGACAGCGCCATCTCCTGGGAGTACTGCAACGTCCTCTCCTGCGTGACGCGAGATTGGCAACAGCTGACAGGTGAAGAGGAAACGCAGAGTTACAAAAATGGGCCCTTTGTGTTGGGCTTGGACATCAACTTGATGTCGAAAACGGGGAGAAATGCTCAGAGAAAATGAGAAAGAAAAGCGCAACTCATGACAGCAAAAGTGAATTGCTCCTTGAAAGTAGGATGTGATTTCAAAGTATTTTGATGGACGGCTCTTCTATTTGTCCAACACAGCCTTTGAGTCTGATGACCTTCCCTTCCCTGCACTCTTAATTCCACCTCTTTCGTCTCGTAGTTTAACCTTACCATGGTTCAGCATTTGAGGATAGTCATTCAAAACGCAACTTTAAGTTATTCAGAGAAGACGTGCCTATTCGCAGATTTCTTTTCGTAAAGCACATTCAGAATGTTCAGAATATTCAGAAGACCAGTGATATTCCTCAGTGCTGTATCCGCAAGCAGAGGCGGTTCTGGACATCGGGCAAATAGGAATCCCTTGGATCAACTTCATTTTAAATTTTTACTCTCACTGTTTTAATGAATTAGAAATCAAAGTGTTGCTCTTGCAGTTCCTCTCGTATTGGGGGTCTGTAATCATCTCTTTGGCTCACTTCATATGCTAAATGATGAAATACTGTCCTGTTTTTATTGTTTCTTAATTTTCTGTGTGCATCGATGCATATTGAAATATATTTGCTGTTTGAACTGTTAAAATAAGGAGTTATGAGCATTTTTAGAGGGAATCTATAACATATGTGGTCCCTAACCATCATGAGGGTTAAAAAAATGAACCATAAGCAATATTTGACATGTTTGATGTCACATTAAATCCCATCCATCATCTTTACAAGGCTGTCGTGGGTGAGAGGCCGAACTGTTAAATTTGACCAAAGGCGCAAATTGGTCTCACACACTTGAAGTGCACCATAAACATCCTGCAAGCAAAAATCAACACAGAAAGGAAAATACTAGATGCAGACCTAAATCGTTGAAACAAGAACTTAACTGCTGTGCAAAGATGCACAATGACCCAAAACAGCCCGCAGAATCTGAACTTCATTTTTCTCGAGAAAAGGAAATTTCAATAGCTTCTTGTTCAACACAGAAGATGCGAACCTGTGTTTAGTTGCTTCATCATGAACTAAGTTTGAATTAGTCTTAGCCTTTTCTTCAAAAATGTAATATTATTTCACCCACAGCCATTCGTTTCTGCGTCCCAAAGCATCGCAACTCTCGACTCATCGACCCGGCGACACTTTGTCGCTCGAGAATCAGCTCAGCGCCTCATCATGCACCCAACCGTTTGATTAAAGACCTTGTCGTTTCCTGATCTGAAAGAGAAAAACTGAAAGCGCATTGAGCGCCGCTAATCTCCGCCGAGCCGAGGCGCAATCAAAAGCAAGAGTTTATCTAAGGAGCTTTTCTCGAACCTGGGCTCAGCCAGATACCGCGGGGCAGAATGAGGCATGACTCAGCCCGAATCAACACGTCATTGTCAGGTGCAGCTGAATGTTTATGAGCCGAGTGGGATCTGGCAGGGTCGGCTCTCTGTCGCGATGCCAGGGGTATGCACAAAATCCACAAGCTTCTCCCATCTGCTGGAGCCGCTCCCCGGCAGACGATTTGCATAGAGAGAGAGGAGACCGTGTCACCCAAACACTATCACCTTAAAGAGACGCTTAGAGGACACTTGTAACTGGAAGGAGGCCAGGAAGGTTACAGGGAAGGAATCTACCGGCAGAGCTGTGAAGACGCTTCAGATCTTCCATGTAATATTTAAATCAAAAGACAAAGAAAGTAAAAAAAAAATAAAAATAAATAAATAAAGTCTTTTTTTTTTTTTTTTATGAGGATTTCATCTGTTAATGTAAAATTGCTGTACTTATGTGAAAAAGTAATCACCCCCCCAAACCTAATAATTGTAACCAAGCATTTTTCATAACTGGCAAGTAGATTTTGCATCACTGAGGAGGAATTTTTGTCTTGATTCAGCCACAATGTAACATTTTGAAGCATAAATGGCCTACTAAAGGCTCTATCACAGCATTTAAATGGGGCTTTAAGTTTGTACTTTGACTAGACCACTCTGAAACTTCATTTTATTGCTGTGAGTTGGCTCATTGTCTCACTTTGTGATCCAAGTATGCATCAGCTTAATGTCACACACACTGGCAGTTGGTTTTCTGGTAGAGGTCCGATTTCTCGTCTCTCCTCGGGAAGCTATCTAGTGTTTCCATCTTTTATGCATTTATGAATAATGACTCATTGTGGTTCACTGAAATTCCAAAGCCTTAGAAATGGGCTCATTTGTTTGGATCAGGGATCTTTTAGCTTATCTTAAGTTGTCAACCGTATAAATAATGAAACTCCATTTTGCAAAAAAGGTGCTCCGGGTTTCCCCCGGTCCATTTTAAGCCTGGCGGGCCAACAGGCTTTACTTGCATCCCCACCAGGCTAAAAGCATCATGTATTTATTTTAGTTTCCTGATGTTTGCCTCTTTTGACACCCTGTAATTGGTTTTTGGATGACTTTTGTCTGTTGATTATCAACTGAAAAGCGCAGTTTTGTTTTTCACCTGGTGATTTGAGCATTGATATTTTATAGATAATCCGAGGCATTCATTTATTTAGAGAGCAACAGCAACAGCTGCGTCTTATTGCTTGGAATATTCATCTGCTTTAACCATTTCTTCTCTTGTCTTTTTTTCTTCAGCTGCTTCTCGACGGATTGTCCCGTTCAACGCCCTGCCTAACATCAAAAAACCCTCCAAGTCCTCCAAGCGAGCCGGAAATCCTGTGTGCGGGGTGAAACACAAGAAGAGGTTAGCGGTAGCCAGGGGTCGGATATTCGGAGGAAACGCAGCCCTGCCGGGAACTCATCCATGGATGGCAGCCATTTATATTGGCCAGTCTGATTTCTGCGGCGGCAGCCTGATCTCCTCCTGCTGGGTCTTCTCTGCTGCTCACTGCTTCTTCAGCAAGTAGGCAGTGCAGTTCAGCTGCACTATTCATTAAATGTAGACTACAAAGTATTGTTTTGTTTTTAATCCAGATACTTTAACAGAATGTGAAAAGGGAAGCATTATATTCTGAAAAATGTTTCAGAGGTTTGTATGTGGGGATGCAGAGTTTCGTTTTCTTAACCTATGAGCTTCAGTCATATTCTGACAAAAAGCTTAAAGTTCAAAGACAGTTTTTTCCACCTGATTTTAGAAAACAGGTAATTTTTCTCCTTGCAGACCTAAATACAGATCGGCTTAGATAAAGTATTTGTATTTAGGTGTTTTACATTCCAATTTAATCCCTCTCCTTGGGTCACTATAGGTCGCTCTGTCCAACAGGAATCTCGTTCACTTGGCTGCAACTTTGTGTTTCATAAAGATGATGCGAATTGAAAGACATATTAGAGTCAAACTACATAAAGCAGAATCAGCCCTATTCACTGCGTTTGTGCACAAAAACAAGGACTTTGATTTTGGCTCAGATATATAAAAATAAAACAGGCTCTGTCTTCTTGGAAAATGTTCAGTGATTTTACAAAAGAGCAAAACAATGTTGAAATAGTGCAACATGCGTGATATTAATATGCAGAACTCTGCTACTTCCTATTTCTGACTGAGGGAATGAGCTAAATGACCAAATTACATGCAAAGCATTTGTGATTCATTAATATCAACGTAAGAGAAAATGTTAAATAATGTACATTAAAGACAAGAAAAAACTATCAAAATTACTTTTTTTAATTTATTGATCTATTAGAGATTAGAGAAGACAGAAAAGTTTGCCTGCATGTTTACGCTGCCTGATCAAAATTCTTCTCAGTGGGGCGTTTTGTGATGACCTGGTTTCAGACAGAAAAGCTCATTTGCATAAAACAATGTATTATTTTCTCGTGATCCTGTGTTGCTTCCAGCTGATTTAAACCTATTTCCCCCCTCAGCCCTCTGAAGTCTCAGCTGCGCGTGGTTCTCGGCCAGCACCATTTCAACATCACCGGTCCCAACACTCAGACTTTTGACGTGGAGGACTACGTCTTCCATAAACACTTCTCCATTTTTAATCCGACGCTACACGACATCGGTAAGCAGCCTTGCTTTATTGGTGACCTAGAAAAGTGCCTCCTCCTTCCATCCAATAATCAAATAAAATGTAGGAAATAAACTAATTTCTGGAGTGTGATTCACCGACAAATAGCTTGTAAAACAGTCTTCCCCATGCTTGGCATTAAGCGCCAACTACTTTTGATGTTTTAACGTCTGCTTAAAGTGTGCCGCCCCTCTTCATAACCCCCTGAGTGACTGCCCATCGTCCCGTACCAAAAACTACCTCTGTCAGCAAGGATTCAGTTACAAGTGTCCCAGTGAGTCACTCTGGTTTGAACAAACGGCGTCCTTGTTTAGAAACACTCAAATGAGTTAAGACCCCCACTCTGCGTTCAGAGCCGTGCGTCACTCAGCAGCTGCGCTCTTTACTGCCGAGCGTTGCCCCCGGAGTCTTCAAGACTCCCACGTACTTCAGCTTTCTAACCCATTTCGTAACCTCATGTTTGTGGTTTTTTTGTTGTTGTTGTTGTTTTTTTTCCCCCCTCTTCCTCTCAGTTCTAATCAAGCTGAAAAAGCAGGACGGGCGATGTGCGAGGAGAACCCCGTTCATCAGGCCCATCTGCCTCCCAGAAAAGAGCATGAAGTTTCCCGCGGGCTACTGCTGCGCGATCAGCGGCTGGGGACGCACGCGGGAAAGTGAGTCGAATCGGCACTAAAGAGGAGTTTATTAACTCCCCAATCCCATAGAAGAAGACGTTTTTTTTATTATTATTATTATCTTCTACATAATTAATGAGCTATTTGTGGTTTCGACTTTACAGAGGCAAATGGTTACTCTACTCTGCAGGAGGCAGGAGTCAGGCTGGTTTCTCATGACATCTGCAAGCGACCACAAGTATACGGGAACCATGTCACCGACGACATGATCTGCGCGGGGCTCAGTGGATGCGTGGACGCATGCCAGGTAGGCAGCGCATTTAGACGAGCGGAGAACGATTAGGAGGGTTAAAGCCTCCACTGTGAATAGGGCCTGCAGGGCCTCCACTTTGCTGGGCACATACTGAGGAGAAACAGTGAAGGTTTGTAGTAAACGGTTACAGTCTGATCAAAAGTATCCATACCACCTTGTTCACATTTTGCCACATTGGAAAATTTGCCTGAATCGGACTATTCAAGCTGATGTGTAATGTAATTTGCAGGGATTTTATTTCAGAAGTGAACATAAATTAATAACTACTTTTGAATTGCAATCTGAAAAAACAGTGAGGTGAACATTTCTATTTAGCCCCACTTAAATAAAAATCAGTGTAACTTGCCTTAATGAAGTCTCTGTGTTTGATTCACTCAGATTATTTCTGCCACAGGTTCTCAGTGTGATTCAGATCTGGACTACATCCGTGCTCATTTATGTCTTTGAGCCAAAACACGGTCGTCCGCCTTGCTACTGGTGACAAAATCAACAAGTTAGAATAGAGTTGCACAGGAATATGTCACAGCAACACAATGTGGAAAGTTTTAGACCATCCTGGTGAACACGCTACACAAACTTTAGCATTTCAGGCAATGAAAATGTTCATCTGGCGAAGGTAACAACGGCAGTTAAAGTCTATTAAACAGGCCAGATTTATGTGACCGATATGCGGCGTATGAATGCATCACACTAAAAATCTAACATTCCTCCAAATATTTCATCCAAGCAGCTCTGCGCAATCACACTAAAACGCGATGATGACTGTAATTCCGTGTTAAGGTCGAGAGCACCTCCAGGGCATCATCTTGTATTATTTTTGTTTCAATAAAAACTAACTATATTGTTTTTAGTGCCTATTAAAGAGGCAACACAATAAACAGGCAAGAATCTCTAACACTGTGAAGAAAAAAAAAACCAAACATTTGCATTTTACTTGATCTTGTTTGGGAGGAATTTAAGTGAAACATTTTATATGTGCGATTTTCTTTGTTGAATTATTAAATTCAGGGGGAATGAATAAAAGCTGACTTCAGTTGCCCTCGAATACAGGAAGAGATGCTTAATCATGATGTATTTTGGAAAATATAAACTTGAGTTTACACCAGAGTGGTCGGTTTGAGTTAAAAACCTCTGCTTTCTAATTAAACGTAGCAGCATAGGCGATGTCAGCAGGGATTCTTTGGACAGAAGTGGAAGTTTTTGAGGCTCTCGCAGGCTTACAGGCATCGTCACCAGCACAAGTTCAAACTTGAAGCGCTTAAACTCCGTCCTCTCGCGGCGAACGTCAGAGCGGACTGTTTATACCTCACTGGCGGAGAGCAATTTTTAGTGACGCATCGGGTTTCAAGTGTGTGACTGAGTTGTTTGCACGCGAGAGCTTTAATCTGTGCATGTATGTTTACACGCGTGAGCCATGTCCACTTATGTGCTTCCTCAGGGCGACTCTGGCGGCCCGCTGGCTTGTGCGATGGGTGATGTCAGTTTCCTGTACGGGATCATCAGCTGGGGCGAGGGCTGCGACCAGCCGGGAAAACCCGGAGTTTACACCAGAGTGGTCAATTATCTCGACTGGATCCATTCCGTGATTAAACGGAAAAACGGGAAAACATGACAGTGTGTCACCTGGACTATCAACTTCATACTTTACTTGTATGTTTTTATACTATTTTTGGAAGCAAATAGAAAATATATATGTATATATTTTTAACTGTGAAATACGTTGCGACTGAATAATGTTTAAATTACTTGACAAACCGCGAGTCTTTAAGACCAATAAAAGTGTACTTTAAACAAAACAACTACATTGAAACGTGTTTTTATCTGCGCAACGACGATCAAAATCTTCTGCTTTTCTGATTATTTTAAAAGTCGAAGTTGAATTTGCTCCCATTTTCTTGCTGAACCAACGAAAACATTTTGATCAACTTAAGATTTAAGAATCCTTGAAGAAACCGTCAACAGGAAGTGAAAGTCATGTGTTTAAAAACCGGGATTTAAACTCATCCTTATGGAATTGCGATGGACAGAGAAGTTTAAGTCCAAAAAACCCAAAACACAAACAGAAAATGACAATATTGGGTTCATAAAAGAGGTCAAAGGAACTGACCTCTTACTCAAACTGACAAACAGATTTACCTTAACAAGACAAATGGGAAACTTTAATACTGGCTGATCAGGCCACAAACACAAAAAGGGGAGAACACACACAAACTGAACTGAACCAAGAGCATAAGAAAATCCCACTTCTGGTGATGCTGAGTTTTGGTACGAATCAGTCTGCAGGTCTTCATGTCCTCACTCCACCCCTTTTACACCTCTTCGTTTTTGGACTGGAGCAGATGGCACTGAGGTAACAAAAAACAGAGATTATATCAAGTCAGACTCATAGCAGTGTGTGACAGATCAGGGAAGAAGTTGTAAAAAACAATATTCCAGCATATAAATGTCTTCTATAGCAGCCATAGTGCTCCACATGAGCATTTTGAGCAAGGAGAGCATCACCCAGACATACATCTACCAGGTCCAGTAAATCTGCAAGAACCACAGCTAAAAAACAAGACAGCAATTGTTTATGCACTTCATAAATCCGGGCTTCATGGAAGAAGAGAAATGAATTGCAATTCACGATTTAAACTTTATGGCAACATTCAAACTGCAGGTCTTTGACGCTATATTTAGACTCCACTGTGGAGCAGACTGTGGCCCTGAAAAGACCAACAGAAGACGACAGGACAGAACCCACTGGTGGGTCCTGCGTGGACGGCTGCTCCTCTGCAGGCCCCAAGCCAATTAAAATTCTTGAAATTGTCTGAAATCTTAGGGAGAGAAGAAGGCAGTGCAGTCCTCACAAACAAGCCAATCAAGTCCCCTCCGTCTGGACAAGCATGAAGACCGTGGGAAAACACGCTCAGGGGGTTTCCAGGCCACATCTCGGTTTTCCTGTAGGTAATTTCCTAATAATCCCATCACCTCTCACAACATCAGTGTCTCTTCCTCAATCCCGTTCCGGTTCACCCAACGACCTTCGAACATGAAGAAGACCTCGTTCAGAGGGGAGGCTCAGCGCCTTGACGCTGGCTCTGAGCTGCTTCTTTCAGCAGGACTAACGCCCAAAACAGGACAGAGTTAGCAGCGAGTAGCATCCACTGGTGTTGTCTTGACTTAAAGTCCAAATAAAATACGTGAAATCTTCTGATTGCTTTCTGACAACATTTTAATGTGAATGGGACTGAAAGCACTCAGCTGTTTATGAATTATGTGGCAGCTTGTCTCCACCAGTGCTCCCAGCAGCAGCAGCAGCAGGTGGCTCAGCCCAGTCCAGGTGGCAGCCAGGAGTTTAACACCGGCTGCTCGAGCCCTGAAGGACGGACGGACTGACACCAGGCCCCGGTCATGGCATTTCTCCCCCGCCTTGCTGTGGGTGGAGGGGTGGAGGGGAAGGGGGGGGCGGGGGGGGGGCAGAGCGACCAGCGCAGCTATTTTGAAAGTGACCCTTCATTCAGGCAGCGACTCTGCAGCTGTCAGGAACCATGACTGAAGATGACGGAGTCTGTTGTCGTGGAGGGATACGCCAGACTCAGAGATGGGAAAAAGGTGCTCAGGTTTTTGTTTGTTTTGTTTTGTTTTTGTTTTTGTTTTTTTGTCTTTTTTTTTTCCGCTCCAGGGAGGACAATATCAGTAACTTCCGCAAACACGCTTGTGTGAAACTTTTTGTTTTCCTTTCACAGTGGAGGACTCGGTGGCTCGTGTTTCGTAAGCCGTCGCCTGTAGCAGGTAAGAAACCGCCGATGTGTTCACTGCGCGCTTTTGGTGCCTTTCACATCTGTGCGCAAGTTTACTAGCGCCACTTGGGAGAGCATGTGTAGCTTTTTTTGTTTTTTTTATTTATTTTTTTTAAACGTTAACAGCTTGAGGCTGTAAGTTTTGATGATGTCACATCTTTCTAATATTTGTTATGCAGAAAACATAAAACACTTGAGCCGGACGGCGGTGGAAGGATGATGGTTTGGCGTGTAGAAATGAAGAAAATCAAATCAGTCTGTTTGTATTCATCAAACTCAGCAAATGTCAATTTGTTGTCAAACTTACAGCATGAGGCTGTTCTGAGATTCGACTATACTTCAGTATGTCTTTATATATCTACGTGCCTCAAAGTGAAATTTGTTGTGAATTTGTGCTGAACTGAATTGTGCAACTTTAGCTGAAAATGTGGTCGGTTGTTTTTGTTTGTTTGTTTGTTTGTCTTAAAGCTTCCCCTCTTAAAGCTGTGCTCATTTTGCTTTTCTGAGTTAGAGTTATATGTTGACTTGGAGAAAGAAGGTCCCCGGTTCAAATCCAGGCCTGGGGATATTTACGCACAATTTCAATGTTCTTCCCGTCCAAGCCAGGGTTTTTCCAGGTTTATTAGTTACCATACATCCATCCTGCAACAATAGGTGGATACAGATGACACAGTGATGGAAAAATTCAAAATCACAATAAAAAAAATGTACTAATATATATATATATGTTGACATATGTGAAACTTGTCAACATTTTTAAGCAATTTCTCAACATTTCTCATTGCAGGATTGTTGCTGCATTACTGCTCAGCTCAATGCTTGATACAATGTACATTTAGCTGTCTCTAAAACTTTTAAAATGTAACATGGTCTGTAATGAAGCACAGTAGTTTAATTTGATTCCTGTGCAGATTGAAGCTCTTTGAGTGTCATGTGGGACGTCCCAGTGAAGTGTGTGTTTTCTGTGTGGTGTGTGTGGAGGGTATGTTGAGCTGCACAGCTTAACATGCTGCACAGGTTGAGTGGTGCTCCTCCTCAGATCTTTGATGTCAGTGTTGTTACAGCTGTCTGCACTAATGCCTTGTCTTTCTAAATGTGTGCGTGCGTGCGTGTGTGAGCGTGTGCGTGTGTGTGAGCGTGTGTGTGTGCGTGTGTGTGTGTGTGTGCGTACGCGAAGGACAGTAGAATGCGGACGCGCTGCTGTTTTGTCAGTTGACACTGAGTTGTTCTTGAAAGGTGTCAACAGGCTGGAGGACACACCAGCGGCTACTGTCGGTCAGAATATGGAGTCAAAGTAGAAATAAAAATATATGTTGTGTTTGAGGAAACATCTTGAATTATAAATGCTTCTCATCAATTATTTGATAAAAATGCCATCAGTATGTGAAAAACAAGTCTGCTCTTTCTGTCTCCATAAGTGTTGTGTTTGCTGCTAAAATCAAATCCAGGATCCGAGCATCAGCCTCTAAAACAGGAAAACATGTCGTATTTAAGAGATGGTTTCTGTCATTATTTTAGTATTTAATGAATATGAATATATTCAATAATTTTACCTGGAAACAAGAAAAGCTTTGTCTATTTTAATGTCAGTGTTATTTTTTTTTACCTGGTGCATCTAAATCTTATTTCAACTGTATTTAAGTAAAACAAGTAACTTTTAGGACTCTAAATGTTAATTTAGATGTGTGTACCTCTAACCTCGAGTATTTATTTATTTATTTTTTTTACCTCATCCTGTGTAAAACTCTTTGTCTCTCCACTCCAGATTGCCTCGTTTTGGTGGTTTTTAAAGACAAATCAGACAAACTCCAGAGCAGCAGGGAGAGGGCGAGCGTCACCTTGGAGGAGATCTGTGGCCTGGAACCTGGACAGTGGTATGAAGGCGTGGCTTTTACTCTGACCATCCTCTGCCTGAACCAGGTCGCGCTGCTGGGCTTCGACAGCAGGGAGGCCCTGCAGGCGTGGGAGCTCCGCCTGCGCTACGGCCTCGGCGAGGGTGAGGACCGACGGACTCCAAAACGTTTCGTTATTCCTTCTCTGTGATGAAATCCCACAACTTTGGCAGCTTCAGTTTCAAATTACCAAACAAGGAAACGTATACATTTGTAAGCACCCAATCTGATTCAAAATCCAATCCAATAAGGATTTTAATGTCTGATTCCCAATTTTTTTTTTCTTTTTTTTTTTTTTGTAAATGCGAGAACAAAAAATAAGAATGAATGAAAACATGCAGGAGCATCACCGTGTAATCTTCAGCAAGTCTCCCTTGTGTTTTTCTGATTTTAATTGGATTTAAAATAACTGAATGCAGTACAAGTGAATGTTTCCATTATGGTGATTTGTAACTTGAAATTCTTGTATCCAGACCATCTATTATAGAACTTATGACAACTTGTCTTTGAACAATGAGCATTTCTGGCATTGCAGTGAGACTCACTGCCGTGTAACCCTGTGGAGCTATTATATAACCTACATAGAAACTAATAATAGCATTGAACTGTTCATCAGTTGGCAGCTGAATTGTAAATATGTCTCTGATGGCAGTCCTGTTGGAAACGACTTTGCAAACGATGCCAGGGAGAAATCACGTCACAGTTGTTCCTCCGAGTTTTGGTGTTTGTCAGAGTGCGATAGTTGCTTATTTTAAGTAAGTAAACTTTATTTCGACAGCAACTTTCAAATCTAACAAAGTGAAATGAGTTGAAATGAATCATAAAAGAGAACAGAGTCGATAAACCGGCAGACATCTAGCATTATAGAAACTTAAACTAGTTAAGACGGCTCTGGAGGATTTATGCCCTCTGGTTTCAGAACGCATGACCTCAACAGGGCTCCATAAGTGAAGACTGTGATTTTAAAATTCATTTTAAAAGGTTTTAAAACTGCAGAACAGCTTTAATATGTTTGATAAACCATCTACATCCAAAAGCACTTTGATCAACACAGTCAAAGGTGGATGTAAGGTCCAAAATATAACTAGAAATTTAAAGTAAAGCAGTTTTTGTGGAGTGATGTTTGTAAAAACCAGGCTAAAATTTGTTAAACGGCTCCCATTCATCAAAAAAAAAAAGAAAGAAAAACAAGAAACGAGTTGTTCTGTCACTACCTCTTCAAAACCTTTTGACATAAAAATAATCTTGGAGAAAGGCCTGTAATTTAATCATTTTTGAGCCGTGTAGGACAAAAATTGCTTTTTTATTTCCAGTAATGGCTTGAAAGAGCTACACTTGTTAAAAGTGAAGTATTGCAAATTTCTACAGAGCTTGTAGGTGAGTTTCTGCTTAATGGCACAGAATGGAAATCATCCAAACCTGCACAGATGCCACCTGCAGCAGCTCCGTTGGCCCAGGGCCAGCATGCCTGGTGCTTCTATCGCCTTGTGTGCCACTGTGTGAATCTCTCTCTACCTGAGTGATGATGTGAAGCTGCTGGCCAACTCTTTGTCATTGTCACCAACGTTAATCTCATCTGTTTGTCTCGGGTTCCTTATTAATCCTGCACCTGTGGAAAGCTGCAGAAAGTTTGGGTTGGAGAAGCACAAGCTTGTTAACCAGAGTTTGCTCTACTCCTCAACTCGGAAACGATTTTCTACTGTGTTTTTCAGAGTATAAGCCGCCACTTTTTTTCCCACGCTCTGAACCATGTGGCTTATTTATGTATGTTTCCAGTTTTTTTTTTTTTTAAACTTTGTGGATACGGCTTATATTGAGGTGCGCTCTGTAGTTCGGAAAATTCGGCACTTTACAATTTTTCCTCTGATTTTCTTACGCATCAACTCATATCCAGAGTTGATGAAAGTTTTGCATCTGTTGTCGCTCCGTCTGCTCAGTTCACAGATTCACCGTTGGGGTTTTACCAGGGACCAAGCAGGAGAGTGGACCTGCCACTCTTCACCTGTGCAACAACCTTCTGGCCCTCGTCCGGGACTTTCCTCCCGTCATCATCGGACACTGGAACCTGCCGGACCTGCGCAGATACGGACCGGTGCCGAATGGATTTGTGTTTGAAGGGGGAACAAGATGTGGATACTGTAAGTAGATTTAGTCACGATGCTCCAGCTTTGTGTCTGCAAATCGCTTCCATACAACTCGGCACTTAAAGAAGCTCTTTGATTTTATTAATAATCTCTCTCGTTTCTCTCGTTAATTCACTGATGAAGATGTGTCAAAGTTCTCCCCCCAAAGTTTCCTGTTGAAGTAGTCGCTCCAAGTTGGGATTTTTTTTTTTCTGCTATTTGTCGTGTGAAGTACAATTAATCCAGCTTTTGAGAAATGATTGAAGGAAGACAACAAAGCATTTGCTCTGCTTTTTATTGTCTGGTTATTAAAAACACGTGGATGAGGATATAAAATATAAAGTTTAATCAGATGTTTCTCACTCCTTGACTCCTTGTCAAATCTGAGTTCTTTGAGCTTTAAAGTCAGGATGGAGGATTTTTGGCATCAGACTCTCTTCTTTTTTTTTTTTTTCTTCTTCTTGTGCATCTGGCCTCTCTCACGCAGACACATTAGCCAAGACAGATGGATTTCATTGTTAACTATAATTTTTTTAAGAGTACATCCACAAATTTCTCCCCAAGAAGACTTTTTTTTTTTTAATTGTTTGTTTTGCAGCTTTTTGTTTGAGAAATCTTCCTGAGTAACTTTGGTTTTTATGTGCTATTTTTTGCTGTTTAGTTTTTCTCTGTGGTTTGATCTTCAATTAAAATTTCAGGAAGTATTTTACTTATTAATTAGATTTTTATTCCTGTCATTTTTCATTGATCACCACAATATGATGTGCAGCTCCGTGTGTAGAACTGTGAGCTCTTTGCAGCAGCAACTCAATTTTTCTCTTAACTAACATTCAGAACAACTTTATTAACTATTCAGGCATTTTAAATGAAGAACTCAAATTTTAATATATTAGAGTTTTCGGCCTGCATACACGGAGCATTAATGACATTTTAGTCTGTGATGAATCCAAACTTTTATTTTAGAAACTACATCTATTCAAAATCTTCTGACTAGGAAGATCTTTTTCCTTGTTGAGAAATCAATTCATTGTGCACACCAATGCCTGGTTCTTCAAATATGGAGAAAAGTTTTTCTAAATTATTCAAAATGCACGATTCAGGGTTTCCCCCAGTGCATTATAAGCCTGGCGGGCCACCAGGCTTTACTTTTGCCCCCACCAGGCCAAGCATTGCTTATTTTTTAAGTCTTTTTAAAATGTTTGTATGTTTAAGACTTTAGAGTTGGTATTCAGGTGTTAATATTTCAATCTTTCAATAAGACATAATTATCAAGTGATATTTTCAAATTTCTTGTCAACTTCAAACATTTTGTGACTCAGAGAGATGACAGACCGCTGGATGAATGACTGCTAAGCACCCAACCACTGGGCTTAGCAAGTTTTCTGGGGGAAACTTGATGATTACTTGTACTTTATTTCTCCCTAAAAACACAGAGACTGGAACAAACTCCAACTATGTTGCATGGTCAGGTTTTCCCTGCAGCATGATGCTTTAGAGGTGCCAGGTTATGTATTGCTCTTCAGTACTTCATCCCTGGTGCGCATGAGGCTTCAGAGCCTCGGGCTCAACAAGCTCAGAGGATGAAGAAGCTGTCTTGACATGAGAGCGTCTCGGCTCGGCTGAAGAAGGACGGACGGATGGATAAATCCAAACAAACCAAAACCAAAGATGTTTGATTGTTGGTGAATTTCACTGCGTAGTTCTGCAAAGCAAAGAACTGACTTAAAGCAGTTAGGATTGGGAGTGAGGAAACATATGGCAACATTAGACATTTGCAATCTAATGTCGGAGCATCAGTTCCCACATTGAACAGCAGTGAACATGATCAGAATGGTGAGACTTTCCGCCAACAGAAACACATGCAGCATTTAAAACCACCAGGCACTGCTTTAACTTTCACTTACAAAACAACAAGTACAATCTGGTAATGTAATCTCTGAGTACAGTTTATCCGCAGCAGCTCGGGGACGAGTGTAGCTGAAGCTTCTTCTTTTGGCAGCACACTAAGCTGTTGTCTGTGTCCTCTCTCAGGGCCGCTCCTTTGTGGGAAATATGAGCCGCTCTCCCAGAACCGCTCAAGGTTCTGCTCACTGTTTTCTGCTACCAGTGGGTGTTTAGCTTGGTGCTGCAATGACAGATGGCTAATGAAAGCAGCAAAAGATTCAGGCTAATAAGTTTTCACTTGCCCTCAAGTTTTTATTAGGTGCACATTTAGATCAGCGTAGTTTAATTTCTCAAATTACCGTGAGCTTCACTTTCATAATTTAGGATTTCCTCTCCGATCTTAGACAATAATGTTCGGCATTTTAACTGCCGTAAGCTGATATATTTCTTAAAAGGTCAACACATTAATAAGTAATAAGGATAATCTTTGACTGCCCGGTTATTTTCCAAATAATGCCAGTGATTGATTTAAAATGGGTGAAATGAGAATTATTTTTTATGAATAATTTATCATATTACATTTGGAAATGTACCTCAGACTTTTTTTTCAGCTCTGTGAATTACATTTGCCTCAAGCTACCTCTGCAAGCTCACTTTTTTTTTTTTTTTTTTTGCTCTAAAAAACTTTCTTGGCTTTCATCAGAATTATTTAATTATGTTCAAGAGATTTATCTATGTCAGGAATTCACACAAGACCTCAAATGTACTTTTCCAGCAAAGCAGATGAAAAACACAGCTTTTAAAACAATATAACCTTGGTGAACAGTGCGCTAGATTAACACTGGTAATTTTCATCATTAATAATCAGCAATAAAAGTATACTCTGTGTTTTCTGCAACCTGCTGCCTGCGTCTCTTTGGAACATTGTTGCTTTGCGGTGATTTTTCCTTTGAAACAGTGGAACTATTTTGTTTCGTTTCCACGTTTTCTCTGGGACAATTTCCCTAAATCATATCAGCCTGTAGACATAATGCAGAAACAGGGGTGTATGGTCACTTTTATGAAACTTTCTGGATTGGTCAGTTTTGCTGTTAGAGTACCTCAAAACCCACTCTGGGTCTCAGATGATCAGAGGAAATAAAGTTATGTTGCAAAATCATTTCAATTAGGCCTAATGAGGTCTGAGGAGATGCTGGGGAAGAGGCATAACATCATCTAAGAAAGGAATAAATTGTGACCATATATTGGACTGGATAGTTTAATTTGAAATGATATGGTTCTGAGAGCTTTTAGGACCTGGTCCAGAACCTCTAAACTGTGACCGTAGATCATAATAGAGCTGAGAAGAACTTCCATTTCAATTCTCCAAAGCACATCTGTAACCTCTGGCTACAGCAGCATTGTTAGGCGCCTTGTGAGACATATACTGGTTTAATCTTTTACCAGTTCACAAGCTTTGCTTGCTAAATGATACATGGACTCAAAGTGCTTTTAAACTCCCAGTTTCCTCAGCAGCTTTGGGTTTAGTCTCTTGTCCAAGAACTCTTCAGCCTGTAGCAAAGGGAATGCTGGGATCACACTCACTACATCACATTTCTTTAGTAAGGACTCAGCAAAATTCATGTTAAATTTTATATTTATATAACAATCTTATCACTCTGAATTTATAAATAAAAATAAAATCACTATGAATCTCTTTAGTCCTGTTGTACATGAGAAGAGAATGATACACATGCAGACTTACCATGACTTTGCTCTGCATTTAAACTGGCCCACTGAGCAAGGAGAGCTTTAATCAAAACCAGTCAAGATGCCCAACTCTCAAGGACAGACAGACAGAGTCCCTCCAGATGCACAGCAACCCTAAACATTCAGCCAGAACTACAATAGTATGGTTTAGAAGGATAGTCATAAAAATAAAAGCCTTCATCTTTGCAAATCCAAGTGAGATTCTGTTACAGGACTTGTAAGGTTTGCAAAAATGAGTGGGCACAAAAAAAAAAAAAAAAAAAAAAAAGGAAACGTTGACTTGCACTAACAGGTGAACCTCAGCGGGCTGAATGCAAAGGCCCAGCACACTTTTCAGAGTTTTAAGAAAGAGCTAAGAACCATGTACTTTCCTGCTGTTAACAGAAACTCTTGGCTCTTGAGTGCCTGTGAAGATCCAGGCAAGCTCACACCTCCTACCTCCTGGACCAGTTTAATAAGTTCTGCTGCTTTTTATAGAGACAGTGTTTTGTCACTGGTTGAAGCAGAAGCCACAAGGGTCCACTTGAGTTTTTATTTTTTTTGTTTTTACTCTGAATAATGTAAGCCAAATAAACTCTGCCACCTGTGTTTAGTGGTTATTTTGCACCCTAGCTTTTGGCAGTGCACCTGATGCTCTTTGTCTGCTGATAAAAGTTCAACTTGTGGGCGTACAGGCGCAGGTTTCAAGTTTCATAACTAGCTAGTTGGCTTGTCTGGACTAGACATGCCTTGATTAGATAACACAACAGCGAGCAGCCTGCAGATTCTCAGTTTCAGCCGGTGCAGACATTTGAGCAGACTTCACTGCTGACCTTTGACCTCAGTGGCATTGGAAATACGATTTGCAAGGGTGGTCTTGAGGAATGGAGCGACCTTTTTTATTGTTTGTGTCTTGAAGTGGACCGGCAGCTGTACAGTCAGAGATGTCGGAGACCTTTGACCTTACGACGGTTTTTGTTTTCTTTGAGGCTCCGAGCTGAAAGACGGGACGTTTTAGTCTCAACATCGGACCAACCTGCTGCTTTGGTCTGATGTTAAATTTAACAGTGATGTGTTGAGCGTAAGGATCGTCACCTCAGAGCTTTTAGCGGCAAGTTAGCAGAGAAACCTGTGTCAGCTTTGAGGTTTATTACTCGTCTTGAGACCATCTGTGTGTCTGAAACGCGCTCATTAGCTGGAGTCACGGGGTACGATTTGCCTCTGGATTATTTGGAAAGTATCAACTATTAATTTAAAACATTTTTTTAAACATCTTCAACATTTAGTAGTGTCTCATAAAGGTCTTAGCTGAAATTTGGGAATGATTTTAATAACTTTAAACCCTGTTAAAGACCTCATTATTGCTACAGACGACAATGGGTGTGTTTTTGTTTTTACCAAGACTATCTGATGCCAAAAATCCTCTTGTTGTTACAAAATAGTGCAGAGCAGGACCTAAAGCGCAAAGGAGGTTGGAGGTTAAAAAATAAACTACTTACTTTTAACAAGTCAGGAAGAATAACGAGGACCAGAGGAGAAGCAGGAGGAAACAACAGGATCTGTCACTGAACTAACTCTGAAATACATTGATCCTGGAGAGGTGACTACTGGACAAGGAGTCTGATTAGAAACTGGGTGTAGCTGCGGTGAAAGCAAGTAACTGCAGTTGATCTCAAGGAATGAGAAAAATGTGTGACTGAATGCACGGGGAACATTGGAAACAATTACAGAAATGCCAACAAACCAGAGACTAATAAAAGTTAGTCAGCCCAACGTCGGACGTGATCAAGATTCAAGCAAAACTGAAGACCAGAGAAGAGCAGAAGAAACAAAGATAGTAAAGACAGTTTTTCACTGAATACTGCCACTAAGAGCTGAAAATACATTTGAAAAATGAAAGTTAAGAACAAGGAATCTTAAAACTGAAGAAATGACTGAAGATTGTGACACTTGCTATGTTTGACTTCACCGACTTTAAAGTTACGGTGGAAATTTCACCAACTGTGTGCTCTTTGAATTTTTGCCCACAAGTCTTACAGTATTTAAAGCAGAACCTCATGAAGATATTAGCATGGTTTATTAGTCAATAAATGTTATTTTAAAAAAAAAACAACAAAAAAAAAAAACGTAGACTGATGACGTCCACTTTCTACAGGGGCTGGTGTTTTTCTTCTGGCATCAGCAGAAGGCGAGCAGATCAGCTTCCTGTTCGACTGCATCGTCAGAGGCATCTGCCCCAGCAAAGGTCCGTTCGGACTGCGGCCCGTTTTGCCAGGTAAGCGCTGCAAAACATTTTCCCTCCTAAGCTCAAAAAGATACGCAAAAAAAAGTGTAAATAAATAACACAGGGAGCTTTTAGATTCCAGAACAATTATACAAAAAAGAGGCAACGTAAGCAAAGCCTGATACTCGTCTGCTGCGTTTCATGCAAAGATCAGCCCAAGCCGCCATGTTGAAACAATTTCTGCAAAACGAGTTGGTGGATTCAAGAATCCTTCGCTAAGATGTCTTTTATCCCATTTGATAATCCTGTGAATCAGTCAAGAATTCAGACAACATCTGACTTGAGGTGTTTTGAAGTGAATAGAAATTCTTTGGGCCACCTTAAATGTAACACAAGGACAAAGATTTTCCTCCAGCTTCTCTGCAGATACAAGGGGAACCAACATTGACATAAGAACAAAAAGTCTCTTCTGTTAATTGCCAACTTGAACAGCAATTATTTTCTTTTATCAGGAGTTGGAAACAGATAACCCAAACCCACGAGGTCAAACAAGATATAAAAAGATATTTTCCTGCTTTAATTATTAGACAGTGGTTTCCAACCACAGTTTTTTTTTTTAATTTAAAAACTTTTATATGTGAAACTGAGTCAGTTGGAAGTTTACATACTCTTATTATGTCCCTACTGACGACCTCTGCCCTGTAAGAAACTTTGCTATCTTTTATTTCCCGCAGTGCTACCTGCAGAGGTTTGTGCATGTTGCGGTTTTCACTCATCTCGCCGCCCAATCACAGGTTGAGCTCATCTTCCTATTATTAGAGTGCGAAGAGCAATAAATAGCAGGGACGATGTCGGAGAGGGGCCTTCGGGCTCAAAGTCATAGTTCACACAAGCAGAGAAGCCAAAGCCTCCTAATCACTCTGAGCATGTGTGTAACCTCATCCAAAGGATTCCTCTGCTGCCTCGACTGATCAGTCAACCAGCGCTCAACTCTCCCTGCTGATGTTTTTGTCACTTTTTAAGGTTCTGCCGTCATAAATCTTCTCTGCGGTGGAACAGTTATGCGCCTTGTTTTCACTTTAGGTCCGCGCCGTGTCGTCCTGCAGGTTGCCTGACAGATTTGATTAACTGCTGTAATGACGCTAGGTTCACTTGTCGCTCTGAGCCGCTGTGCTGCCCCAGCCTCAATATCACAAACTCTATTAGCTTTCTGATCTGCATTCTTAATTTAAGATTTATTAAGTTTGAAATATTAATTAGAGATGTAAAAGCAGGTTATCTTAAAGGCAAATAGCAGTGACTTTTTTGGCGTGTTTTTGTAATTCGCACGTCATTATGGATTCCTTTATTAAACTTTCATTCGATTTGTCGTGCCTGTAGACACAGGGACATTTTAAAAGTTTTGAAAGAAAACATCCGATTTTTTAAAAAGTCGTTTTTTTTTTATTTATTTATTTTTATTAAGTGGCATTGCAAAAGTACTTCCTTTTATAGTCCAAAAACATGACTGTGGTAAATTTACTTGGGTCTGTCTAGAATTACCCTGGGGTGTGAATGTGTGTCTGGCGGCGTGTCCACGGAAATGAGTGGAAAGGAAAAAAACACCGTGTTCTAATAAGGTCTTTAAAAAGTCTTAAAACTGCGGCATCTACATGTTCAGCCAGCTTTACTTATTTACTCTTTAATAAAATCCAGGAAACCCACCTAATTAGTTAAAACATCACACTTGTGTGTGTGTGTGTGTGTGTGTGTGTGTGTGTGTGTGTGTGTGTGT
>VMRN01000065.1:172481-231892 GCA_010277015.1 Poeciliopsis turrubarensis
GTGTGTGTGTGTGTGTGTGTGTGTGTGTGTGTGTGTGTGTGTGTGTGCGTGCGTGCGCGTGCGCGTGCGTGTGTGTGTGTGTGTTTTTATCCCTAAATGGAAAAGTTCCTCTCAGAAAGGCCTGTGTCTGGGAAAACAAAACTTATGTTTTCTTGTACAGTTGGAGCAAAAATTAAAAAAATTGATTATTGCAGGTCACATTGCACTGACTGGCATATTTATTTATTGCTGTTTTGATGTTGATACATGGATCAATACGATCGTTAAATGAGAATCAGCTGTTTGATTTACACAATACACAATACATTGTTAAATTCTACTTCACTCACTGCAGTGAGGTAAATGTGGTTGTTATTTTGTAGATGTTTTTGTAACAATTTTACACAATGATTGACTAGTTGCTATTTTTTAGGTAAAGTATTTTCACTTCTTGCCGTTACTGTTTTTTTGTGGATCATCACTCTGATAATATTTGACTGTGTTGCTTTAGTGCTGTGTTCCTGCACTTGTTGCTTTAGTCTTATATTAACTAAATATTGCCACCTTCTCTTTGCGTAATGGCCTAAGACTTTTTTTTTTTATTTGCCAAAAGTGATTTCAGCAAACAAATCACTGCCTCCTTTTTGCCAAGATTATTAAGGCAAAAAATGACTTAGGCCATTATTTTAGGAAGTTTTACGACTGTTAAAGAAAAACTACTTGACTTTAATAAAACTAACGAGTAGCGCTGCATGTCACAACTTTCTCAACCACAGACATGGATTTATACATTGTGTGAAAATTTCTCAAATTAGTTTTCTTCTTTAGTCTCAATTTGTTTTTCACGCAGAGTAAAAATGTTTCCTTTCAGCGAAAGGCAATCTCATATTTCCTAAAAACTTTGCTCAGGATTGGAAAGATCAAGCAGAAATCAGACCTCTGAATCAATTCAGCGTCAGAGTTGACCTTGGCGATTCGAAGTACATTAGATCCTTGCTCGGCTCCAAGAATCTTACCAGCAGCAGCAATAGAAAGCATGCCAAAGGAGCCACGTGGCGGTGCTATAAATAAACCCTGTACTGGTGCACAAACATTGCAATGCTAGACCCCTTTTTCCAGGCCCAGCCAAAGCTTCAGGATTCTCACAGTTTAAGCTTTCATCACACCTTTCTCCTATATCTATCCTGAAGATTTTTGTTGTTGTTGTTGTTGTTGTTTATAGTTTAAAATATATATTCTTTTCTTTTTTGCAGAACTCAATTCAGGCCAAACAAATTCAGAGGAGAAGCTGAACCTGGAAACCCTGGAGCTGGAGAAGCGGCTGAGCATGCTCTCTCGTGGGACCAGCACAGGTGGGATCCTCCAACCGGAGGCTGTCAGAGTCTTTGTGGCACAGCACAGACTGACGTACCAAGTGGCAAATTTCACTTAAAAAAAAAAAACAACACAGCGACATATGTTTGGATAAAACCAAAGGCAGTATGTACATAATGCAATGATGAATTATCCTTCCACCAAAACTCAAGCAGTTTATCGTTAACATTTCTAAATTAACGTTTGAAGCAAAATGTCCTGAATGTGAAAACCTGGGAAACAGAATCTTCAGACATGTTTGGTTTGAGACAGTAGGTAGTTTCTGTTAAAATATGTTTTGAAAAGGTGCAATTTTACATTTCAAGCATAGTGATTAATCACAGAGCTACAGTGATTAATCTAGTTAATCAGATTTTTTAATCCACTGACAGCACTAGCTATGCTTATGTTTAACCAACTTATGATATCATGCTGCTTTTATTTGCTTTATGAAATGTTAAACATAATGTATACTTTTTTCTTGGCAGTCTCATCCACGTACTTCCCATCTGCTGGGGGAGACGACCGCAGCATATCTGGCTCCTCTGACACGTCCGACACCAGCCAGTCAGACTGCAGCATCGGCAGCAGGCTGGCCATTTGGACCGAACCCGCCTCAAACGTCATCGGAAGCACTAAGGTGCCACTGCAGACAGTAGAGAAGCTTTCGGCCGGCTCGGGAGGCGGGGGCCGACCTTCAGCCAAGCCGCCCCGGCAGCTTCAGGACATCGGCCGTCAGAGCTCTTCAGACAGCGGCATCGCTACTGGCAGCCAGTCGTCCTACTCTGGGAGCTTCTCCTCGTACACTGGCAGCCTGGACATCGCCTCAGGGGAGGATTTTGGCTCCGTGTTCAGTTTACCCCCACAGCTGGCTCAAGAGCTAAGCCCGTGCAGCTGTCCCACTGCTCCTGGACAGGAGTACCAGGTGCCATCATCGCTTCTTGGGTACCTCTATGACTCTCCTAGGAGAGTGTTGCATGAAGCGAGTGGGGGCGACAAAGACTGCGAGCCCTTGAAATCAACTGAAGACCACCCTGTTTCTTCAGACTCACCAACAGAGTCTGATTTGGGGGGCGCAGGTGGAGCAACAACAGCTGAGGTTCAGACAGAGGCGACGGATGAACAATCAGATCCTGCGCAAGCACAGGGCCCTTCAAGTGATGGCAGGAAAACAAAGGCGCTGCCCTCTAGTGGGTCCTCTCTTACCTGCAGCTCCCTCTCTGCCTCCAAAACTGTAGTGGCCGTCTGCTCAGTGTGTGGTGGGTTTAAGGTAAGAGAAACTGATCGTTTCTCCTTTCGATGTGTCAGGCAGCCTCAGCTTTGTGTTTGCTTTATCAGCAGCATCTCATCTGCTCAGTGGATTATTGTAACACTGACCTTTGTGGGTTCAAGCTGCGTTTTGGTGGCAGAATGACTAACAAACCCACGCCCCATCTGACTAACAGGTCAGCATAGCAGCCCATTTAGCTTCACACCGTCATTGTTCAGAGCAGGTCTTTACACTGAGCCGCCAGCGAGTCTCTCACTCTTTTCTTTCTACTTTTGTTGGTGCGTCTTTTACATTTGAAGCATTTAGGTGCTTTTGATTAAAACTAACTGTTGTCTTTATTCTTCAGATTTGTATGATTATGCTGTCGCCTGAGATGATGTATATTCCTGCTTCATAATTATTGTTTTTGGGCTGAAAATTCAGCAATTCATCTCATTTATCAACTTCAGTGTTAGTACGTATTTTTTTCAGTATTTGTATTTTAACAATTAGTTTTCAGGGAGGGTAGAAATCAAACCTCAAGAATTATGAATGTGACATATTCCCTTACTTACATATGCAATGTATGTGGTTGTTTGCTGATTTTGTAAGTTTGTTCACTGTCTGATCAAAACAGACTCTAATTTTTATACCGGCTACTTTGAAAGGTACAGATGATTAGTTAGGATCCTTTCTTGGCTTTTGGACTCTCTTAAGTCTTTGTGGTACAGAGTCAATGTGTTAAGATGTCATGGTCCATATTAAAAACATCATTAAAATTAAAATCTCCCATTTAGATAAAATCAAGATTCATAATCAGGAAGCATGTTTCCAATTTTATATTGTCCAGTTTTTTGAGTGCGAGTTATTTTTAGCATCCGCTTCCTGTTGTTGGCTGGCTAGGAGTGGCATCATGTGTGGTCTGATGCTTTTACCTGATTTAAGGCTGGTAACCTTGGCAACTTTGATTGTAAAGGGTCGTTATTTGAGATCCTCCTGTCTTTTTTCATCTCATACCAGTCTGTCCAATCTCCTATGACTTCAGCAAGGCATTTTCATCCACAAAGCAGCCAGATACTTTTTTTTTTGTTTTGTGTTTGGACCATTTCATGCCAAGCTGAGAGATTGGTGTGTTTCAAAATGCTAATGGAGCAGCAGTTTCTGAAATATTGAGACAAGCTCAGCAATTCAAAGTCACTTAAAACCTCTTTCATTGACAGATTGAAGCTCAGTCTCTGCTTTGTTTTACTACGTCTAGATACCTCGATTCATTGATCTGCTGCTGTATGATTGACCGATTTGCTATTTCTGCGAACAAGCAATTGAACAATTGAACCTAAAACAATGACTGTATTGAAATAATTAGATGACTGTACCCATCGAATGAGTAATTTTTAGCAATACTTTGAAAATTAATGTTCCTAAAAGAACTATAAAGTGCTGCTCAAAGAAACTGGTGGGCATACGACTTTCTTAAATGCTCCAAGCAGTTTCACTCTTTTGGATAAATTCATTTTTAAAAAGATTAAAATTTGAGCACTTGTCTTTATCAAACTCTTCAAGGTGTACATCATGAGTGGTCCTGTTAAACTTCTTTATAAAGCTTGGACAAGGAAGCAGTTAATCTGCTGACGGTTTCTTTTATACCAAATGCATTAATTGCTGTAAATCATCTTAAGGAAAGCTGGAGAGATGGGGAAACTGCAAACTTCACACAACACTGGCAGCTAATTTTGAATATTTTAGATTCTGAAGGGCTCTAAAGCCGACTATGGAGGAAACAGTCTAGATGCATTATAATGTCACATTTTCATTGTTTCATAGGGTAACCCCTACATCCAAATGAGTTCTTCAGGAATCCCAACCTTACCAGGTAAGAAAAAAATCCCTTTGAAGCTTTATGAACATAGTGCATGTGTTGTTTCTTGCATGAGCAGAAGCATCGATGCATGCTGGGAAAACTCAGTAATCCATCAGCCGTGCACTGTCATGCACACCACTGCAGTGAAGAATGCTCTGGACACGTCCCGGGCCTCCACTGGATGCATGATGGAGTCGCCAAGAGTGCAGCCGGGTGATGAGTCTCCAACGAGAGGAGAGAGAAAAATAGCCGACCTCTTATCTGATCTGCTCAGCTTCCTGAGTGCAGGCGGCCAGCCGCACACGGCGAGCCTGTACGAGTCAATGAGCCCCGCTCGGGCAAATGAGCTCATTTTGGCACGGGCTGCGCCGCCATGGGGCTCCCAGCAGGACAAAAGACCTGCCGTTTATGAAAACTGTTTGAAGTGTCGAGGAGAGCTCTGCCAACCTCCGCTGCAGGCCGCGCCTGCTAAAATGCCCCGCAGCAGGGGCATTCATGGTTGTCAGAGCTTCCCGACTGGACTGTACCTGAAGAAAAGCCAAGGCAGCGACAGAACTGCTGATGAGGAGCTGCTTCACAAACTCCTCAGGGATGTTGATGAGAGGTGTCGGCCGGAAGACACAAATGTCTCCACGGGAAGTGAAGGTAAGAGAGACCCCCCGGTGTCCTTTGTGCATCTCTCCTCTGAAGTGGATATTCTCTTCGTCCTTTTTTCTTCTTCTTCCTGCCAGCTTTTGTCTAATCAAATAAGTTTTTACTCTTTGCACCGGTTGATGTTTGCCTCTTTTGTCATTTTCAACTAAGCTCACCTGAACCTACACTATACAGACTGAGGAATTTGACTACTTATATTGCCTGCATATTCTTCTAGTAATTTTTTTTTTCATATTTTATGAATAACAACTTCTTTTAAGATGACATCTAATGAATAAGGTTGTTGACTTTGCAGAGTTTATGCAAGATTATGAAGTGCAATTCAATCAAAAAATCGACACCAAAATAAACGGATTAAACAAAACATAAAGATTGTTTTTAGTATTATTGTGTATTGGATATGCATGGTACAGTCATGTAAAAACTCCCTTTTTTTGTGCTTGCTAACATATTTGGACATATGGCTATTCAATAATAATTTTACAAACACTATCCAAAGACCTTTTAAAATGCATCTTAATTGTAGTAAAAAAAAATGAATCGTATTCCCTCTTTGAATGGCACTAATGGTTGATTGGCAATTAAGATGACAAATATGTGTCTTTTGTCTGTAAACAAGGCATCTGAATAATTTGTTCTAAGTGAAACGATAATTTATGTGCGCCGAGTGTAAATGTAGAGCATGGCGTCACGTGAGCAAACATATTCTCCTGTCCTACCAGAGAAAAAGCTTGATAGTAAAGAAGATCGACGCAGAGCTGATCCTGCTTATGAGGTCATGGAGAGTCGGATGCCGGAGAAACACCCAGAGGTACGTCGACACGACGCTGCGATCCGGTTCACACAATCAGCTTTTCACACACATGTCACTTTATTTAAACCAGCAAAGTGGATGTTGTGTTGGTTCATAAGTCCTGAATGTCAGATTCAAGAAATAAAATAGAATCTTTCCGCATTTTTTTGTTTTCAGTCTGGCTGATTTTTAGTTTCTCATTTTATGTTTGGAATAAAATAAAGCGCTTGATTATTAGTTGTTGTTTTTTTGTTTATTTTGTTTATGTGATGATTAGTTTCTGTCATTTCAACAAGTGACATACAATGCATGTTACCTGCAGAGTGTGTTACTCTTTGATATTAACATTAATGTTCTTCGTTGAATTGATTTTCAGAGGGAGGTTTATCTAAGAAAACAAATATTTTCAGCATTTTTTAAAAAATTTGTTTGTATAAAACGTACATTAACGACCCAAATAACTCATGAATTCACAAATAAGGGTGTTCATTTTTCTTTTTTTCATTCTAAAAAATTCCCATTTACCTGGATGTAAGAGAGTCGGTTCTGAGTGCAGCTGAAGGGTTGCTGTGCTTTGGGGTGGAGGCGTTTAGCAGAGGAAAAGCAATACATGTTCTCAGGTCAGAGGCCCTGAAAGTCTCCAGTAACACCAGAAAAACCCTTAGCTGCTTTTTTTTTGTAAAGGTTTCTTTATGGGAATTTGAAAACTGGCTCAATAATAGCTGCAGAATCGCTACGCTGACAACACTTCTGCCGTCTCGGCTTCCCACAGAGCCGATGGCGTCAGACGCAGACAGGAACATACAGAGACCAACTCGGCCTGTTTTAGGGCTGACAAGACAAATCATTTGCTAAAATAGGTATCAAAAAGTAAGGTTTACCAACATTCATCTGGTAATCCAGGCAAACTTTTGATCCGCCGTGAAAATGCACAGCAGCAGTTGTGACAATAATTAAAACCTACAAAGCAAACATAAAGTTTTATTCTTATTGGTATCAAGTTGACAATATGTCATTTCTTATTGTGAAATTTATCTATGTAAACTGCAGCTGCACACAATCACAGACAATGAAGCAGCAAAAAGGACTTAAAATAAGTTTCTGTGGACTGTGCCTTTTTTAATGAGTGCTCTGATAGAAATCTACTAGTTTTCAGTTTATACAACTTGATATTTACCAAACACTGATTTCAACATGAGGACTTTATTTAATGTAGCCTTTGTAGATTAAAGTTTCAAGTTAACTTTTAATTTGACCAGCAAGTCTCTTTGAAATAAAAGCAAGACTTAATATTTTAGAGTGGTCCGGGCAGCGTCCAACTTGAATTTGATGTCGTATCTATGGAAACAGACAAAGATTAAGTTGAAATGAGCTCTTTCAATCCCAAGCAGCTCATAATCATATATTTTTTTGAAATACCACTGGAAATCGCTATTGAGCAATTATAAGAAGGGTTTGATTGCTGTGATGCCGACAAATTTTATGGCTTATGATTTCATGACTTTCATGAAACATTGTGATAAAAAAAAATATGTTACGATCCAGCAGTGAGCTCAGAAAGAAACTGTTCACGAAATATATTACATCTTACGTTCCAGCCTTGATTGTAATGGTGGCCACATGAAGTCTGTGGTCTTTGATCAATTTTCCCAGCAGTGTTGCTGTCGGGTGTCTGGGATTACACGACTGAGCTCTGAGAGTAGCAGCGCCTTGGATAATAACACTTTGGACTCAGTTTCCACAAATGAGACAAGGTCTGACTCCTCAGTAAATCCTGCTCATCCACTCTGTCCGTAAATCCTCCTGACCTGTCCACTGAGTAGGGCAAAAAGTAGAAAATCACACTTGCGTAATGAAGTCACGCACTTGGTATGGCCACTCACTGCAAATTATGTTTGAGAGTTCTCACTTTTCTGTATCCCAGGCGGAAGAGAAGAGCAAATACGAGCTAATGGGCAGCTACAGCCAGCAGAGGTCCCTCCAAGAGGCTCCAGGTGAGTGAAAACCACTTTATTTGATCACCATATGCAGGCAGGTTTTGACTTAATTTGCTTTCATCCAACCACCCTGTCAATCATTTACAACTTGAGTGAGTTTAACTTACTCAGGCTTCCTAAAATAACCACAAGCCACTTATCGATAGAGAAATAAACGGATGAGTCACCCACTTGAATCAAGATTGCTTTGACGCTTCACCTGTTGCTTGGTGTGCGAGAATCGAAATGAGTCTATTAAAATAACTCAGTCTGCAGAAGCAGACAAACAGATGGCACAATATCCCTGAGGAAGGAGGAACATCCAGGCTGTAATTCACTTTATTCAGGCAAATGGACCAAGTGGACAGTAACGTTGATGAACATTGTTTTTACAAATTGTTTTCCATGTATGGAGCAGAGCAACACGTCACTCGCCCGCTGTCGGTGGAAACAGTTTAATGAAACAAGGATGAACGCAAACACAGCGGGTGCGGCTTGTTTAAACTCGTCAAAATTTGCAGTTTTTGTTCATTTATGTGAGCTGGAAAATTGTTGCATATGCCCAAAACCGTTATATTTTGCAGAGAAAAAGTTTCCCATTTCAACATTTGGTCAAGTTGAGGGTCGTAAACAACTTTGAACTCAAAAGTTCAGTGTAAGAAATCACATAGTATTACCAACTCAGAAACCCATGGCGTTTTCTGAAAAGATGCACAGAGAAAAGATGGCTCTGAAATCTCCAGTCTTCAGAATAATTACGAAACAAGTGTTGGAAACACCAAATTTCTATTTTATTTCTCAACAGGTCTCTCCTATGCATCACAACTATAGTGAGGTTAACAGGACGGCAAGTTTCCCACCTTTTTCCTTCTGATGTAACCAAGTGTTTGGCCGTCATGACCAAACACTTGAAATATGACATAACCAGGGCACAGGACATATTTATTTAAATACGATGTTTACATTTGGAGTCTGCTTTGTGGCTTTTTAATCTTGATTTTTGAATGATACTTTATATCTCTTAGTCACATCTCAGTGACTACTATCATTATTTTGGCTTAAATAACATCTTGATTTACATGTTTTGATGTCTTTTATGCCTTATGCAGTACTATAAGTTATCTTTTTTTATTTTCTCATAATACTCTCTGCAATAGGTGGAGGATGGGAAGCTCAACTTGGAAATAAGTTGAGCTTATTTCTTTGAATCTGTGACTGACTTATTTTGTAACTTTTCAACTTCCCACCAGAAAGCAGCTCATGTCTATTCTTAAAATATCTTGATGAATTATTTGAGCCGAATCGACAAGCTCAAAAAGAAGTGGACCAAAAGAAAAGCGGTGGTGTAAAAATGACAAAGCGAGTTGTTAAAATTAACTGAATGATTCATTAGAATCCTGGATTGTTATCCATCTTTTTCCAAATAAGGAGGAAAAAAGGTTTGAGATATTCTGGCAACGAGGCGGCTTTTTTCTTACATTCCTTACAGAATTATCATTTGTGATTTTTTTTTTTTTTTGACAATAGTGACTCTTCATTTCAAAGCTGCCAAGAACCTTTCAGTCAAAATCCCAATTTGTTTCCCTCTGGCTTTAACCAGACTTGTTCTTCCAAGCTGTCCATTTCATTGCTCTTAAATGTTGACATATGGTGACGGATTTGTTCATCTTGGCAACTTCTGGGCTTCTACTACGTTTTCAGCAGTTTAAATTTAAAACAATGAGATATTGTCTTGCTTGTACATCCACCAGGACATACGGCATATAAATCTTTTTCGTAGTACTTTTTTACCAAGTATGGAGTATAATATGTACGTTATGCAACATGTTTGTTTTTCTTCTTTTATGTCGCTTGAAATAAACCAATAAAATCTCATTCCAGGATTTACTTGCTGCCAACTGCGCCACAGTGACAAGGTTTGGAGACTTTTTAATAGCATCGGGTTTTTGATTTCAGTTTAATAAAAGTTAAAACTAAGAAAAAAAAAATCATACCTTGGTTGATGCCTTTTCAAGGCTTAAAAACAGCATAAATTTGAGTTGAAGTGCTTCAACCAGCCAAAACTGAAAGTTTGTGCTTTTGTTGTAGTTTGGTAATATTTTGCTGGTTTTCATTTTAGATTGAAATAAAAACATTTTGTCTTTGTGACTAACAGCCTTTCAGACTCAAGTGTGCTTCTGGGCTGAACATTTTGAGCATTTTCATCTGAACTTGGCAAACAGATTTTTTTTTTAGAAGCAACTTTCATCACCGGGTATCTCTCTGGATGTTATCTGCATTTCACCTCAGACAACCTAACCTTGTCTCTGTAGATGTTTACTTATGTTTGGATCAAGGTTTTGAGTAAGACAGAACAACAAACATGAGCTGCAATTGTTCTCCACGAATCTTTATGCTAGTCGTTTCTTTCAGCCGCAGTCAAGATGTCCGTCTTTGGAAAAGTTTCAGCAGTTTTCTTGTAATTGTGGAGCCTGCGCAAATAGAAAGCTTATTACAAAGCGAGGAGGAAAAAATGTTTCAAAGCCCTCAGAAATCCTCACAGCTCCAGTTAATCTACTGGTGAAGCTGTGTTGACATCTTTATTCTAACTTTGTATAAATTTAATTAAAGAATGATTCGACAAGCTGGTGTTTAACTTTCTTCAAAGACCGCCACCCACACGCCAGACACATCAGCCTAAGTTGAATGCATTTAAATTGAAGCAAGTCGGCTGAAGATTGTTTCACATTCAGTAGCAAAAGACTGGTAATAAGGTCTGATCACATTTTGATAATTGGAACATTGTCAGATGTAAATGACTTCTTTAATGTCTTTTCTTAGTTAATATCACGGAGCAGCATTTCAGGTTTATTAGTCAAAGACCGTAAAGGTGAGTTTATTGCCATAGTGCTAGAAAAGCATCAGCATCTATGTTCATAATGCCTTATAAACATGAATACACTACCTTGCAGGAGTATTCAAAACTTTTCCATATTTTATAGTGTTGTGTCCAAAAACCTTGATATAATTTGTCAGGATTTTATTTAATAGACTAACTCAAAGTGGTAAAAAACTTTAAAGTGGAAAGTAAAAGATGTCCAGATGTCTTCAGATGAAAATTGGTAAATGTATGAAACTGGACAAACTTTTCAGGTTACGTGTGGTCACTGAAACCACAAATCATTTTCTTTCTGCGTCATTAATACACTCCACTTGGTTTGGTTTTGTCACAGAAAATCTTAAAATAAAACAAAGTGGAGCTTGTAGTTGTAAAATTGATAACTTTGCAATAGATGTGACACAATGTTCTTCATCACCTACTGAGCCGAATGCAAGTTATCCTGTGAAGTGATTTTATTCATTTTTAAAAACATACAAATACTAATGGTTTCATCAGTGATTTTCCTGTAGATGTTAATTTGAATAGTTGCTAAGCTAAAGTTAATACTGTTACTGTGGCACATAGTTTGCATTTGGAGGTCACCAGGATTTAAAGCAGCTGAGTTTGTGTATAGTTTAATGTAATTCAGAGTTCGCCACCTGCTGCTGTCGTGACGTATCTGAGGGCCTCTTCTGTCGCTATCTGCATTTTATGTAACACCGGGGACTTCAGTTGCATAACAGCCTCTCGTATGTAAAGCAACCAGAAGTGCAACCGAACGAGTGTGGGGATGTGTAGCGGTGCTGCTGCTGCGCTGACGTGAGGTGAGAGGACAGTTGACAGTGGACATTTGGCCACTTTAAACATCCCACGCACTCACACACACGGCCTCAGTCCAACGCGTACCTGCTCTGACAAGCCACAGCAGCTGCCACGGTCTCTCACGGATCCCATCAGTCATGTTCGGGTACCGTCTCACGCACGCACACGGCGGCAGCCTCCGTGTCATCTTTCTCATTATCCTGCCTCAGCAGGCAGTTAATGGGCGAGGATGAGCAGGAGGTGCTCAGGCCCGCTGGCACAGGTTTGCACCAGGAAGCAGAATTGCAAATTGGGATTTGTTTATTTTTCGTCTGATTAAAGGTTAAACTTTTCAAAAAAAGAAAAACAAAATAGGTGTTCGTGTGTATCGTCTGAATAGAGAAGAACGTTGGATTGTTGGATTCAGCTGTCAATTTGACCCGGTTGTTGCGTTTTTAATCTTTTGTGACTTACTGAAGTGAATAAAGCCATCATATTAAGTGTTAAACTGATAATTCTGGCACATTTTTACCCGGTTGAGTCTTAAATTTTTACAGATTTTGAATCTTTGCAAGCTTAATAAAATATTGTCATATTCGGGATGCCCTAACTTTACCGCCTGCCAGCTTTCAGAGTGCAGAGTTTGTCAGAGTGCAGTGATGCACTTTTCATTTGGTTCATCTTAAAGTGCATGTGGAAATGATAATTATTTAACTAGTTGCCTTAATTTAGCCAGGGATCAGGATTCAGACTGAACACATGGTGGGATCCGGATCAGCTTTATTTTGGTATATATATGTAAATAAGAAAATAATTCTTATTTTGTGCAGCTTTGGCTGCAAAGCCTAATATTACGGATTGCAGTTCTCACTGCTTCTGCTTTATTTAGACTTGTTTTACTTGCCGTGCTGCAGTGTCACATTAAAAATGGGAGACCAACTGGAAGTCAAGCCTCTCCACAAGTCTTCCTTCTCTGTCTGCGGGGTTTTCACCGCTGAGCTCTAGCAGGTTCAGCCTCCAACGATTCCCCTGGAGGCTCTGCAAGGTTTATGAAAAAAGCCCCCCAGCCATAGTGCTGTGGGCAAACCCAATGTTCTAATGACGGCCATTATAAAACACCACACTTCTGCGAGGGCTGGCTTGCTGTCTGAACAATTAGGTTAGTCGTTGCTAAAGGCTGTACCCACCGAGATTCTGCTGGCGTCTAATGGCCTCTCACTGATCGTAAGTGTCCCCTGGGGTTGATGCTCCTGAGCTGCGGGTAATGGTCACTGCTTGCTGCCATTTAGGAAGAGTCCCTGAAATATAAGGATTCACCTTGGTCTGTCTTGTTCTTTCTCAACACAATCTGTTTTATCCATTCGGAGCGTGAAGGTCAGGCGTGGTGAATCAACACACGTTTAAGTTGGTGTCTGTAGAAATGCTAGATCTTTCTCTGGACAATCACAAGACGTGTGTGCTCCGTATTGAGAGTATTTTGTACAAACACTTGCAGGCTGCAGCTCCTAAGCCTGCAGATACTGTTTACAACCAGTTGTGAAATAATGGCACCGTAACAGGATGCATCAACGCAGTAAGTCCAGATCAGCATTTTTGCACAGACTTGTCTTTATTTACTGCAAGTTGATTATGCAATCAGTTTCTTCAAGCTTCAAATAGTAATACACAGATGTATAAAGATACTCCAACCAGAGCATTTTCTATTTTAATGTTCCTGTGGCTTAAAGTCGGTTCAATGGGAGAATTATGGTAACTCTTTTTCTAACTTATTCCCGCTGGTGATACTGCTGTACTGTCAGCAGGTTGAAAGAAAAAAGAAGAAGACCACTGTTTTTTTCTAACTCAGAAGAAATGCCAATGTGGCTTTTTGAAACGTTCACAGAAAAGGTAAAGCACTTTTAAAAATGAAATTGGCCCGAGTGATAAAATAGGGGAACAAAGTGAGAAAGAGAAAGAAGACATAATTCTGGACCCACAAAAATCCAGCCGACTAAAAGAGTGTGATTATTATCTAATTGACATGTTTGTGTTTAGGTCCTACATTGTGTGTAGCAGCACTTCCAACTTAGCACAATGGGAAACACCAACTTGGCGTCGTTAGTTGAAATTGAGGAATCATTTTGGATGAGAGGGAAACAAGAAACTATAGAAGAAGTTTACTTGTCTAAAATCAGGATGCTACCCTCTTATTTTTTTTAAAACTTGCATTAATTTAATGTAAGTGTATAGTAATGCTGAATCTCTCCTTGCACTTAGTTGTTTAAACCTTAATCCTTTGATTACTTTTTTCTTTTATGTGATATTTAGAACTAATTTGCATCAAAAAGGTTCAACTCGGTTGCACATGTGAACCACAGCAACTTTGATCCAAAAGACTTCCTTATGTTTCTCTCATTTGGACAGAAACATTAGAGACAGAAACGTTTTGTCTTTTTAAAGGTTGTTGTCGTGTTTATGGGTAAATTTGTCGAGAAACGTAATCAGTGTGTAAAAATTTCCACTTTCACCAATCAAGCATAAAACTGCAACCACAAAAATGTGAAGTTACTAACACAACATTCTCTCTCCATCATGGCCTCAGTCAGGAGGGGGGATACAACGGGCAGGTATGCTGTGTTGCTGCAGCAGATGCATTTGAAGCAAAGGAAACTGGAAAGTCGAATTATTTGAGTGAGTTTGACACTTGCTGTCTTGTGATGGCTGGATGCCTTGGTCAGACTGTTCCTGTGTGAGGTTTCCTTCGTCTGCAGCGGTAAAAATCGGCCCGTGAAGGGAACGGTGGTGAACCTTTGACGGGTTGAGTCATGTATGTGCTGAGTGAGGTCAGGTGGGTGTGGTCCATTCTGCTGTCACTCAAACTGCTGAAGAACCTCAAGCTGATTCACAGTAAAAGGTTTCTGAAATACAAGTAATGATCTCAACTTTACACTCCTTCATCAAGCCTGGCCTTTAGACGCCTTCCCACTTTAACCCAACCGTTATTCATCCTAAATTATGCTGACGACAACTTACTTTAGGCAACGTGGGAATATAATTTCTGTTTGACAGAAGAAAGCTGTTCAGCTAAAATGGATTGAGGGAACATTTTGGCTTTTTGTTCTGCTGACTGAATACGAGCGAACAGATTTAGGCCCCTCTATTTCCCTCTTCTCATCCGAACTCGGTATTAGCAGAGAAGTGACCGTGGGCCTTATTTCTAACAGCTTGGATCTTGGATAAGAAGCATCCGGCAGTCGACAAATGACTAAATGGTGTAATTAAAAGGGTAATAATTTGGTCAGGTTTACTAATTATGCATAATTAGGCTCCAGAGCAAATGAACAATGCAGTGGGGAATACAGATGATTGCAGAGCCTTAAGCAGGCTCTGTGCTGCAGAAAACCCTGTTGTCAGCGTTGATCAGACGTCTGTATTTAAATAACTCCAAATAACATTAGTTGGTCGTTAAGTGCTGAAGTCTCAAGAGGCTCTCAGCTTCCAGGGGAGTCTAGGTTTTGATTACGCTTACGATGACAAAATGAGTAGACGCACCCCGTTGCATTAGCATGACATTTTGCCAGTGTAAAAAATAAAAAAATGAGGTACTTGAGTGTAATGAGATGTACAGCAGAAAAAAAGAAGTCCCTTCCTGGATTTGGTTTCTTGGATCAAAACGAGAGAAACAAACAGAGAGAACAAAGCAGCCGCCTGATTTTAGTTTGCTTTTATATTCACAGGGGCAGCGTTTGTTTTCCCTCCAGAGGCTGCGCTTCCTGAGAGACCGCGGAGCGAAAGCGTCACGTACGTGAATATTCCCGTCAGCCCGACGTCTAAGAAACAACTCAACTACATGGAGCTGGAGCTGCAGGAGCCGGGCCACGGCACCAGAGGGACCGTCGCACATCTGCCGCCTCAAAGTAAGAATTTATTGGGAGTGACATCTGCTAAATGAGAGGCCTCATCTTCAGTCCCTGAAGCAAGTCTGGTTTGGTTTCTGAGCGTCTTCCATATGTTAAGGAAACAATTCAACCATTGAGTGACTGATGACTTTTCATCAACAGATCTCAATGAGCAATCAGTTTATTCCTCAGCAAACCCTTTGTGGGTTTTAAAAGTAAATCTTTGTGATGATCAAAGGGAAATTGATTGAGCTTACTTAACTGGTTTAATCTAGTATTCAAATTTATTGTTATAGAGGCTGCTGCTAATAACTGCATTTTTATCCATAAATGCTCCAGGAAACACAGACGAACACAGCTGAAAAGCTGTTAACACCGAGCTTCTGAAAGAAGCACAAACCAGGAGGAAGTCGTAATTTCTAAGTGATTTCCAGCGGGAATTTATCCAATGAGCTCTGACAACATCCGGATCCACAGTCGCTCCCTGCTGTAAATCCGATGAGACTGGAGTCTTTCTCAGGTGGAGGCGCCGTCCTCTTCTGGCCTGAGGTCACTGCTGAGAAGCAGAGCGGTGTTGCTTTTAGCATCCACATGAGATCCAGACCCGAGGGATACACCTGAAAGTCATCTTTGAGAGAGAAAATACAAATACTTGATATAATGTAGATTATACTTAGAGCACAGCTCAGTCCAGACAAAAACATTCACAGCATTTGTATTATAAAATATTGATCAAGTCTTGGTTCTACAGAGAGAAGAATATAAACAATCATCATTGTACATGAACGTTTCTCCAGAGTAACACAATCAAACTCTGCCACATTTATTCTTTTGAATAACATGTAGTGACCTATTAGTCATTGTTTAAAGCTAAAGCACGATGGACCGAATTTCTAAATTTTCCAAAATAACCTAATTTATATAAGAAACCTTTTTGACACACATTCACAGGCATTCAGACAGCATACTAATGTTTAGTCAAGAGAGGAGTCCAGGAGCAAAGCAGTTCAATGTGTGGCAAAAGGTCAGATTTACACTGAGGAATAAAAAAATAGAAGCAAGCGTTTGAAGCACTGAACCTTCACGTTGTTTTTTTCACAAAGCTTTCCTATTTCTGATCACCATCTGTTTGGAGCCGCTTTTTTCAAATCAGGCATTTTCTCTTCAAACCCTGCAGACCGCTCTGAAAGAGCCTGCTTACAATAAGTCAGCGCAATAATTTCAAGGCCACATCAGGGCAGGATAAAAAGTCATTGTGGACACATGAATCATCAGTCACTCGGTTTTGTCCCATCGGCGCAAAACTTTCACTGAAACTTTTACCGAAAGACATCGGAGTCCTTGTTACCGGAGACGAACCAGCGAGCTGTAATTCACCGACGGGCTCAGTCTTATCGTCGCTGACTTCAAGAACACGAGAAGGGTGGGAGGTCAGAGGTCAGCGTCTGATGGCAGCGTTGCAGTTTATCTCTTATTAATCTGTCGCCTGGGAGGACGGGTGTCCTGGCTCACCACTGAGAGGCCCTCAGATCGCAGCTGTGAGTTCGCCCTCTCTAATGGGATCATCCTACCGGGACCGCTGATGGCCGGGAGAAGCCGGGTTGAATTTCTTTCACTTTGCGAGACGATAAAACCCGACTGAGGTGTGGAATTGCAGCTATTTGCATTGATATTGAGTTTAAATGTGACTGGTGCAACTCTATATATTGGATCTACGTCAGTAATTCTGAAAGTTGTGTTATAATGATTCATTACATACAGACATGTTTAAATTGTTTATTTCTGTTAGCTTTGGTAACAGAAATGAACAAGATTTTGGTAACAGAAAATTTGAATTTTATATAAGACACAGGAAAAGAAGCATTTTTGGCAGTAATTAATAAAGATATGAAAGACAAAGTGTCAAGGAAATTCAGCTGAATTATTCGCATATTTTCTCTGATTTATGTGTGGGAACTGGCAACATTAGTGATTTGTAGCTTTGTCCAGTTTGCACAAAAGGAGAAATTTAAATCCCGGAAGATTATAATTCCTTATATAATGTTTGTACTGGTCCAGAATCTGTTGACCGACTATTTGTATTAATTATCAGATAAACTAAAACTCTCAGCAGCAAACAGATTTAAATATTCTACAGAAAAGACTGTGAAAAATGAACAACTTCTTTAAATTTGTACCTGATGATTTTGTTGCTTTTGGATGAACCGTTCACATCCGAGTTCAATCCAGACAGAAATCTGCCCTGATCCGGGCTTTAGAAGCAGCCCTCTTCTATACCAGTTCACAAACAGCTAAAGGCATTAATGTTTGTATTGTTCATGACATCGATGTGATCTCTTTTATTAGAACTGAACTCAACTTTAAGCAGCTTTAACAGGCATACTCATCAAAGGCTGAGTAATCGTATTCAGGGCCATGCACACGGCTGATTAAAGTAACACTGAATGTGTTTTTGGTTGTTTTTAAAAACATGGTGACGCAACATGTTCTGTGGCTATATACAGGTATAGATGAAAGAAAAGCAGTTTTTTTTTTTTTTCAGAATTTCCTGGCTGATATATTTGCAGGTAACTCCTTTATGAAGTCTTTTGATTTTGGTTTAAACAGATAATACAATTCAGGTGAATATTTCTTCTGTTAGATTTTGCTTATTGCCTTCTTATTGCACTCTGCCAGCTCAGATGATGTAGTTGGTGAAATAATAAACTTTTTATGGGTTTAGACTTTAGAAAAGACATTTTCTAGATTCAAAATCTTGTTTCTCCTGCAATTATTTTTGACAGGAAAGAGCTCCACCAGGTACGCTCAGATCGACATCACCGCGACGGAGATGGCTCACAAAGTTGGCACGCAGCACGCCCTGGGCAGGCAGGAGGGCCTGCACAACCTGGAGCTGAGGAGGAAGGGAACGCCGCATTGACTCCATGCTTTGGACTCGCTACGCTGGACTGTATCCATCAGAGATGTGAAGAACTTGATGGGAGCGTTTGTTTTCTGTTCGCTCACAATTTCTAAGCACAGATTGGGTTCACACATGCTAGAATCCAAGAACATGTCGCGTTCGCGTTGTTAGGTAGGCTTTTGCTTCTGTAATCGAGAAGCTGCGATAACGGTTGTGTGGTTTTGCATGAAGCCAGGTGCAATAGTTCCTTCTCGTTAGCTCAGAAGTTGGTTGCATCATTAAACGGCACTGCGCCAAGTAAGAGGAGAAGGCACTGACCCAGAGATGAGTCACGGCCCAAACGCCTCCCCCTCGCTCAGCTACGCCTCAGCACCATCTTGGACCATGCCAGAGAGCGCATTTTATCATCATTTGGAAAAATAACAGAGATGAGGCAAGAGGTAATTATTCCATGACGTAATTATTAATTAGGTTGTGCAAAGCCGCTCAGATTTGGCCTAAACTGTCCATCCAGTCTTACTCAGAGCTGTGCAGGAGAAGCAAACGATGAGTTGTGGTGGAAAGGAGAATCTGTAATTGTTTCACATTTCACCTGCGTTGGCCTGCTGTGACTAACAGATGCTGTTTATTGTTTGAACAGAATCTGAGTGCTGCTTTCTTTGTTTCTCCTGTCATCGTGGGACGGGATTTACTGTGGGAAACTATTTATAAATTCTGCAAAGATGGGAAAAATAATGTTTGGAGATTTTCTTTGAGATTTTTAAATGACAACAATGATGTTTATTTTGTGTCCTTTTAATTTTTCCTCATTTCTTGTGCATACTTTGGTAAACCGCAGTAGAGAGTCGTTTTTGTTGACTCCAAGAAGACTTTTATTTCAAGCATAACATTTGATACACAGGTTAAGAGATATGGAGAATGTATAATTTGTGCTTTCTAGGTAAAATTTTCTTTTTTAGTAAGTTATTTATTACTACAACTTTGTGTGTTTTCCAGTGTTTACAGTTGCAGTGAAAAATTTCCATGCACCCATTAGGGGCCTTAACTTATGTTTTATATTTTTATTGATTGATTTGATGATAATGCACCAGTACCACTAATGGCAAATGACCCCTACAGCATGCCTCTGCCCCCACCATGCTTTATAGTAGGTACAGCATTGTTGGGCTTGAAAATCTAACCTTGACTGATCCAAGCTCACCCATTAACACAGAGACCAAATCCTTTGAGTGTCACATTTCTCTCCAGAAGTAATTGATCTCTTTCATGTAGGCGGCTGCACATTTTAGTCTTTCTTGAAGGTGTACATTTTGAAGCATCAGCTTCTTTTTTGGTTGATGCTCTGTGGGCAGGGATACCAGTGAAGCTGTATTTTTACTTCTTCGCAGCCTGGTGGCGTGTTCCTGAACTGACTAATCTCCTTCCAGTTGTTTTTGTCTTTGTCCAAGCTTTCCTGAAAATGAATAAAATAACGTTAAACTGGAAAAAGAAAGCTAAAGAATAAATATTTGGTTTGTGGCCATGGTTCATAATATTCATGCTCTTGCTAATTGTATGTAAACTTCTGGCCAGAACTATGCAGCCAAACGCCAGTCAGATCCAGTGTCTGTTTTTTCAGATTTATTGTTCTCAGATGATCAGTGTTGTAAGAGGTCAGTGTCGTCTGTGTCAGGCTTTAATTTTCTCAACGAACATGCATTTTTATTGGTGGTTGATTATTACAGTTTGATAATCATGTCATGCAGTAAGAAAGAAAACTGAATCACACGCTTATCCAAAAAACATGTAAATTGTAAATAAAATGGGATGAATATTAAACTTTTCAAAATTTGTGTTAATTTAATTTTGATTGCTGGATTCTTCAAGGCGTTAAACCATCTCCCATCAGCAGCTGGGAGTAGGATAACCTGAACAGATCAACTTTAGGAAAGGCAACACAAAAAGAAACAAATTGAAGAAAGTGTAAATGCCAAACTTACAAAAAGGATCATGTGGACAACTTGTCGGCAACTTAGAGCTGGGGATTTTAGACGTGGCTCATGACGAAGTAATGCTGAACAATTTAATTGCAATATTCTTAAATATACAATTCTGTTTATTTTTACGGCACCAATGAACAAAAACACTGTCTCAAAAAATCGTTTTAATTCAATCACACATGCATTCTGTTTGGTCCTAGTCATCAAACAGTAGAGTGAGCTCAATTAATTATTCAAACTAGTTCAGAAGTTTCTATATAAGGAAACCCAGCAGGTTGCACAAAGTTACTGACTTGCAGCATTTCCTCCTCCTGGATGAGCTGAAACCACATTTTTATACTCTGATGTAAAAACTATGTAATCCACAAACTGTATTCAGGTTTTTTATGTGTGTTTTTTTCAGAGTATTGCCTTCGCCCTCAATTGAGTGACTGTTCTGCTCCTTGTCAACCATTTTCTTCACCAGGTGTGTTGATTTTGTTCTGGGATTAATGTCCACATTTCATCCAGAAAAAAAGCATCTTCTTCCTCAAATGTATGATTGTTGGACATTCCCATGTTGTTTGATTTACAATCAACTGCGGTAAAAGTTTAAAATGTATTATTATTTATTTTAATGAAGTACATCTATCAAGTCACTTTGGTGATGAAACAGTGCCTTTGTAAACATAAACTGCTGATATTCAACATGCAGAGCTGGTTGTTTAAGAACAACTGTGCTTTGAATTGAACAGCCGATATCAGCTCGCACAGCATCATCATTCACATTGACTTAACCACATAAATCACTGGTTGTTAAATTCACTAACCTCGTACAAAACCACACAGGGCGACGTACTGCGAGTGTTTCTTAGAAATTCATTTCCTTCAAATGAACTGAGAAAGCAGAGAAAGTGGGACTGAGCGTCTCTGCGGCCACATATTGATCTGAATAAAGAAGTAGAAATGAAGATCGAAAATTGAACAAAAAGAGCGGCAGTGAATGTTTGTGAGGGAAGCAGCTCGGCTTTAATCCCTGCTGTGGCTCGTATAAAAAGTAAAGAGCAGGACGAGCGCCATCTGTTCACCACAGACACGCAGGTAGCAGATCTAAAGACCTGTGAGACTTTCTGGTGTTATATAAACACATTCAATTGAATTTAAATTACCTTCAAAGGATCACTGAACACAGCACTACAGGAAAAGTTCACATTTTAACAAAAAAAAATGAATGCTAAAAAACAAATTGGTCAGAGGTACGCCACTCTTTTTTTTCACATCACTTTAGGAGAAAAGCAAAAAGTAATTACATCATGAACTAATCATTTGTGTTATTAGCTGTTTAAATTCTATGAATATTGATTTATATTTGACTGATTGTGAGTATTGTGGGCTCTGCGATATTCTGACCTCTGCCAAGAAATTATGACCAAACATTAAATACTGTTGTGGAGCACAAAATCATTTCAATCTGGAGAGACTCAGACAGAGAAAGAAAGCGATTAGCAAAGTTTATTGACATGCATAAATTAAGTCTTTGGCGCTCGGGCCCCGGCTAAGGACATCGAGCTGTGATTGCGATAAGCTCGGATGAGCATTCTGATAGGATGCTGATAGGAATGTCATTTCCCCCCCGGACCCGATACTGGTGGTGGACAGTATCGGAGGTGGAGAAGGGGTGGAGGTGGGTTGAGCGCAGCAGCAAAGCGGAAGACCCCTTGGATGGATGTCCTTATCAACTGGGGCATGGTCGGTGATTGGGTGTGACATGGCTTGGTCCAGTGATGATAGGTCGTCGGTGATTAGCGCCGATTGGATGATGCAGGTGGGGCTAAAGAGTCTTCCAGTTTGAATTTACGCCTAGGCTTCATTTCTATTTCGCCCTGTCAAAAGCCTTTTCTGGAGCTATTGAAATGGTTCAATCACTTTTATTCAATAGGATAGTTACAATCTGAATTAAACTTCGCCAAATAAAAGTAGGGAATTGATAATTGTGGAATGGTAAGTGTTTTTGGTTTCTGCTTCAAGTCTTCCTAGTTGATCAGTTTGAGTCTTTACCACCAGCCTCTTATCAAGGAACAATTTGCTCCAGTGTCTTCAGCTGAATCTGTGAAAATAACTCAACATAAAATATCATTTGTTGGACAACATCCTAAAACATCTATAAGATTAAAACTTTTAAAGTCACTTCACATAGACTGGAGAGCTGCTCCAAATTAAACTCAACAACAAAGTCTGGCTGGTTTGAAGGTGAAATAATGAGAGGTGCTTTTATCTTTTACACCCTCATCTTTGTCAGTACTACTTTCAAATCCTTAGTAAGTGAAGGTTCAAATACTTGATTTATTTTGTGATGGAAACAAACTACTTTGTGCAACAATTGCGTCCCTGAAGATCTTTGATAAAGGATAAAACATTCAAGGTTTATTAGGGACTGAGTTGAATTTGGCTCTGAAGTTAAGATGCTCTTTGAAAGCTGACATGAAGCTCGTCTCAGAAAAATGAAAGACTTTAGCAAAAAACATGCTCTGTCCAAAGGTCAAAGGTGTCATGACCCTGGCTGCGGGTGTCAGATATGCACCATCTCTACTCCAGCTGAACATGTCGATTGGAACCAAATGTGAGCATCCTGAGGATTTCATGTGGAAAAAAACAGAACAATTTTTACAAATCATCATAAATCCACACCAGAGCTCTAACGAGCCAGCACCTTTCGACCTCGGTTATTTTCCTCTCATTTGAAAATGCAGCCGAGAGTTTTTATTCCGTCATTCAGAGCTGAAGTAAAATGAACTAATTTATTCTTCAAATGTTCTTCTCTCGTAGGAGTCGGACACTCCTTATGAGAACAACTGAATTATCCATCCATCCTTTGTCTTTTGACATTAAATTAGACTCAACTTTGTCTCATGTCAAAACTATCCCAATTATTTCTACTTGCTTAATGCCAGAATAATGAAAATTATTGCTTTCTTCAGGAGTTTACATGCCCTCATACTTTACTGTGCAATTAAACAATTTGAGGACGTTCCAATTATGTTGTCAAGACTGACATCTGACTAAAACCTCCTTGATGAAGTCAAAGGAAATCAGCTAACATGTCAGGAAGAGAACTGTGGACCTCCACAAGTCTGGTTTATCCCTGGGGGCTGAGCCTGATGCCTGAAGGTTCATTCATACAACAATTACATATATGCACAAACACTGTGTTAATGTCCAGCCATCCCAAATTGGCTTTGTGTTACAAATGATCAACTTGTTTTGGTGTAAATTGTGCACATCGGCCTCAAAATACGCATAATAAAGACCTGGTGAAGCTGGGTGGAGATGGAGTCCTGCTTACATTTTAGTATCTGGTTTCCACCACAAATATGATCTAGTTTAAGCCTGTTTGTCTGGCAGGAGCCAGGAGTGAGCTGCAGAAACATATTGCCACCACTGCAGAGCTTGGAGCTTCACTGATTAACTTCATCAGTCGTAAGTCATGGATGAAAAAGTGGGTCATACTGTCACTTTAACCATAATTAATGGTTTAGATTCAGTCTGACTATGAGCATGCTTCACAGGAATGTGACAGGCCGGTGTTTTTATATTGCTGTGCCTTTTGGGATTGAACAACAAAGGCCACACATGCAATCTTGAGACATTCGGTTCTTTTCCTTGTACTGGTTCAGTCATGTGAAACCTCCTTTCTCTGCCTCTAAGAAAATTACGTCTGCTGAATAAGTAATTGGTGCTTGCTAATCAAACTGTCCGCTCTGCTTTGTCAGTCTTGCACACACTTGTCAGAAAATAAATTCAAACATCTCAGTCAGCTTAATTATTCATGCGAGGTCACTTTTCCTCGCTCGCGTGTTCACACGTCATCACTGAGGCCGCTTCTGTCTTCACAGAGGAACTAATGACTTCGGTATTATTAATTATGTAGGAACCACGAGAAACGGTTGGATTCAAGATACCAAAAGGCACTCAGGAAATTTCCACACTGAAGTGCTTTAATATTGCTTCAAGAAAATTTAATACGTTACTGCCTGCTCAGAGAAAAGAAATTTGGGCCCAAGATTAAGTCTGGCCATCAGTGACTGTTCAATTACCATAACTTGATGTTTTAAACTTAAAGAGATTAGTGTTATTTTTATATATATGTACATATATTTAGAGTATAATTTTCAGTTATAGTTTATAACTGAAAATTAACACATTAAAGTGTTTTCAGTTAAAGTTTATTGTCAAAATAGTAAATGAAATGCACAGTCTGAGTGCAGATTTTATTAAATTGTTTGCACTTCCTGGTACATCAAGTCCTGCAATGCTGGTGTAATTCTGTTCTGCTTTTGCAAGGTTGACTACAAACCAACTCTGAAAGGGCAACATCATCTGCTAACGGCAACAATATGATCCTGAATTGGGCCTCCTCCATCTTTACACTGCAACTTTGAATTCCCACTTAAACGTATGAACTCATCAGTGACGCATAGCAGACTAGATTTTAGAAACGCGAATTTAAGCGGCGTCCACCAGAGCGCTTTGAAATCAGTTATTTGTAAGACGACTGCTGAAACTGAAGCGTGGATCGTTCTGCTCAGATCACCGCATTGTGGAGAATGGCTCCACAAAGTGTTAGGCTGTGGTTTCCTTACTCACGACACACAGATGCTTAAAGCCTTTTGCTTTCTAAGTAAATGTTATGCATCCCCAAATAGCGGCTGATTAGTTTATCTGTCGGAGGTGATTTGTTGCAAATGGTCAAAGCCTGCAGGGTTCAGTAGCATTTCCGAACGCCAACCCAATAAACTCGAGCCACTGACCTTTTTGTTCTGGTCATTGGCCCTGTTCAGCCCAACTCAATTACAACTACTAATGTCTCACAAAAACACACAAAGAGGCTCTTACAGCAGTTGCCCACGAGGCATTTGAAGAGGATATGCCTTAATCTATTTTTTCTACTTCTCTACACAGCATTCATTCTCACTGTTCAGATGCCCAACGGCCTCATGATTTCTAAACTTGTGTTCAGATTCAAATGTGCTCAGTGGAAAGTAAAGGGAGAATAATTTGCAATACTTGCACTCCGGTCTCATAAACTAGTCCAATATTCCAGACGGTCAATATGGCGAAAGGGGCAGCTGGAGATGCTAAGCATCATTATTATCCGGTTTAGTAACATTCACCCTCATACATCAGAGATGCTGTGGTACCTCTTCTCATCTGCTCTTTCTCACTCCCTCATCATGTTCTGTTCCTGATAAGTGCAGGACAGTGGAGGAAGTGAGGAAAAGTCCAGTCTTTTCACATCCAGAGACTTAAGACTTTTGCCCAAAATACCTAAGTGAATCAGACTGGATTGAAATCATTTACAAAACAAAGTAAGTGATTGCTTACTTAGATTTAGTTTTGGACTTTGACTAAAACATTCTGACAAATGAAAAGGCTTTGGTCCAATTCAAAGTGATGTGGAATTAATAACAAAAACATTTTGAATTTAGAAAAATAAAACTATGCTATACTCGCTAAAGTTGCTATTAGCAGTACCATCTGACTTCTCCTGTCTGGTGGAGAGACCAGAACCAGAACTAGAGGAAGGATCACCAAACAACTTCAAAATGTTCAAACTTGTTACTCCTGACTGCACATCCAATAGCTACGGCTTTAAACATCTCCACTACTTTATCCTTTAAGCTGCAAGATAAACTGTTTTTTTTTTTAACCAACATAGACTTTCTTATTGTTAAAAGTAATCAGAAGCAAAAAAAATGTCTGGGTCAGATGGTACCATGGCCTTGATTCTTACAGCAAAGAGCAGATTAGGGTGTAATTAGTCCAGCTGACATATTTTATGTGTCTCTTCTCAGTCTCACATCATCAGTTAAAGCGTCCACAGGCCATGTTTTAATTTGGTTCACCCACTGACAGCTTCAGGACACAGAATGGCAGATATTGTACGCATGACATATCTGAACAATCGATCTCACAACACGACGTCTGTCAAGCTGACCAGCAGCTCATGTGGCTTTGTTTTTATGTTTTTGTTTTGTTTTTTTTTTAACAACTGAGCGATTCTTTTAGCTAAAAATGTAATAATAATAATAATAATAAAAAAGCTCCATCTCTGACCTCTCTGTGGAAACGCCTGGGAGCTGAGCTGCTGCAGCGAGCTTTGTTTCGGGGTGAGTTACATAATGAGCCAAATGGGGTGCTGACATTTACTTGTTAGGCATTGAGGAACAGGAAATGAAACCCAAATATGCTGGCCCTGCGCTCATTTATGAACAGTGCTTGGAAAGGAGAAACAGCAAAAACACTGAACCGGGTGAGAGGAAAACAACAATCAACCGAGAAATAAAATGTGGCACACTTCCGTTTTAGATTATAACTACCGATTTTTATCTGTTTGTCATCAAAAGGATACACACAGAATGCACTTTATCCCTCTTTAAAATGTAATTACATTAACGTCCATTGTTTAATTAATGTTATAACTTAACATTTTCCTTTTTCAGGGCGCTACATTTATTACTGTAATAGAACATTTAGAGGAGTTCTGTATTTTTCTCAAGATTCAGAATCACTTGACAATTAAAACCATAAAATTGGTGATTACATTTGTTACAAAAGACCAATTTACACCAAAAAACTAACAAACAAAAATGAACTACGCTCACTGTTCTCCAGGCAGCTAACTATATAATTACAGTTAAAACATTATTAAGAGATTTTTGGGTGGTCAGAGGGCAAATGAAATGATTTTATGGCTCTAATCTAACTCACAACACTTTATTTTTATTTGAGAGAAAGAAAAGGAGAGGAAACTGAGACAATGTCCAGCTAAGTTTATTTGTAGATTTTTTTTTTTTCCTCTACAGTCTCCATCCAGGACAAAGACAAAAATATTTTCTTCAATAGATGTGCCATTGTAAAAGAAGGACCGTACAGTTGCACAGTTGCTCTCTCACCGTGAAACGAGAAGGTTGTGGATTCACGGGGTGTTTCTGCGTTTGCATGCTCTCACTGTGCGTGGGACGTCTCCATATACTCCGACTTGATGTGAGGAGGATAAAATACCACAAGAAAACAAACCCGGAGAAAAAGGATGTTAGAGGTTGCTCAGACTTAAGGATTCGTAGTATACGCACAACAAGAAAGAGTTTTTGAATTTTTATTCATGGTGTAAAATTATGGAACAAGTTAAATGAGGAGTTAAAACAAAGTCAAAATTTTATATAATTTTAAAGAAAATATATGAGTGTGGATATGTGCATGCATATAAAAAAATCAGATAAAATGGAAAATGTTTTTTATCATGTTTTTTTATGATTATTATTATTTGATTCTTTCATGAGTCCATCTGAAAACATGTAATGAGTTTATGGGGCAGGAGTTCATAAGTTTCTTTTTCTTCCTTTTCAAGCACATTAAGATTATTGTCGATGTATTTTGCATTCCTTTCTCTACCATTTTCTAAATACATGAAACAAATAAAACAGTGGGGAGAGTGAAACAAATCCGTCTGCCACATTAAAAGCTGTGTTGGTGTTGCGACACAGTGAGCTGTGTGTCCCTTTATTTATTTTATTTTTTCCACAAAGTTTAAAGGAAATGGCAGCATGAAACGAGCAGGGCTGCAGTCATCCTATGGGATCACAAACACCGATGTGGTGAGGTGAATGAAAATGTCCTGCGGCACCATTAGGAGCGAGACCTGAGCAGAGGGGCTTCGACTGGCCTACATTAGATGTGACACCTACTGACCGAACGGGAAAATGCAACGTCATCCATCTCTCTAAACGGACCGGGAGGACTGCTGGACTTTTACGGTTAAATCACCTGTCAAAGTACCGGGATCACACTGTCTGGGTTGCTGCGAGGGCCATCGCATCCCAGTCATCTGAACATTTTTTAGCATGCCCCTGGTATCATTAAAGTGAGGTTAAAGGCGGTTATGCAAAAACTACTCCCCCAGAGTTTGTGACTTTATGAGAAAATAAACTGCACTGCCTCTGACAAGGGAGTTCTTTAGCTTAATGTCTTCTGGAGGGCTTCCCAGCACATCTGTGTGGAGCAGAAATGTGGACTTTGATTAGCTCTCCGAGGCAGAACCAGATGACATGAGACGCCCTCCTCACACGCCCAGGAAGCCTTGACAGTTTGGAAATGAGTCACAAGATTTCAACAGCGTGGGCCTTGAAAACGGAGAGCTATTGTTCAGCAAAATGTTTGCACAATTATCTCAGTTTGATCAGTAAATGTGAACTGCGTGTGGATACTGTGAGGTTCCTCGGCTGATCCGAACTTGAAATTATTGCACTTTGACCCGAAGATGAGCTCTTTGATGCGAATGTTTTTCACTTTGGGCTCTTAGACTCTCCACTAAACCTGAGTTATTTAATCTAATGTTTCCAGTGTGTGCGCCTTGCACAAAATCATCTGTCAACAGAACATGTATTATTTTCAATAACATCACCATGTTTGACTTCGATGTTCTGAAATACTGCATTAGTAACCGGATAAAAGTTGAACTTTTACCTTTTTCACTTCAGCGACTTTGTAACACTTTTTCCATTATATCTCAGCAAAGAGGTAATGGAAGCATTCTAATTTATTGAATAGATAAATTATAAGATATATGATGTCTTAGTTTGCTCTAATTCTTTGAGGACTAATCCATAATTACTGTTAAACAACGTCATATGGTATTAAGTACGACAATGTAATTCATTGCAGTTCTGTGTTTATGTTATTTAAATCTAATCTTATTTAAACAAATTAATCTGAAATGGCTCCACAGTCTTCCTGCTCTTCTTCATTTTCTTCTCCCTTGAACACAAAAGGGTGAGTGGGTGTTGTCGCAGCATGCCACCTCTAACAGATTTTACACAATGGACCTACGCAGCAGCTCTGCACCTCTTGCAATCTGTAATGAATGCTCTCATGAATAATTGGCTCACATATATTTTAATGCAGGCGGGGGAATTGACACGGCTTTGTTGATGAAGGGTAATAGCTGCTCCCTTTAAGTAGGTGTAATGATGTGTGGTGGGAAAAAAAAAAAAAAACAGCTGATGAGACGCATACATGCGGTTGTGATTAGCCATCACTGCCCATATGAAGTGGGTGTATTGTATGAAATTTTGACTGTGATGAGTGTCGGAGGGCAGTAGTATTGAAAGCTCTGAATATTCTGACGATTGTGTTATTTAAAGACGATGCTGAAAAGCTCATAAATGAGGAACATGAAGCATGGCTGTTTCTCCAGCCATGCTTCATGTTCCCATTGATTTCCATTTAAATGTACCTGTGTCTTACAGGCTATATTAATCAGCCAGCAGCTGTTTTACACTGTGTAGCAACTCAATGGTGTTCAATGGCGGCACTTTTAACGCGGCTCTGCTCACTAGTACCAATCAATGTGTGTGATGCCATAGCTACATCACGACCTTCTTAGAGTAGTTTATGTCAAAAGCTGCTACCAATAAAGCTTACTGATTAACACAACTCTGGAATGCAGCGTTTGCATTTATGCATATGGAACCAGATTTCACAACCAGATTGTGGGATCTGGTTGTTCTGCATTTGAAGCTGCTGAATCTTTTCCCAGAGAGCAGCAGGGAGAATTATGAAGAATAATTTGCCTGAGAGCAAAGTGTCAGGACTTTGCCAAGGCGTAGAGGAAGATCAAACTGTCATCCTCAAAGGGAAAATCTAAAATGTTTCGGAACAACCCAGGAACCACCAAGCTCTGTAAAACAGAAACCGCTGTGTCCTTGTCCACAGCGAAGCACGTTTTCAGCTCCCGACATGGACAAGAAAGAAAAACTTAGAGGAGGCAAAGTGAGCCTTTCAACCTGAAGATCACTATTACAAGTGTCAAGAATGGTGGTGGTAGTATAGTGGTGAAGAGTCGAAGAGTTTTAAATGTATTTAAATTCTTCAATTTCACCTCCAATGAACAGCAAGATGGTTGAGACTCGGAGACCTGTGGGTGTCCAAACAACACAATAATCAAAAATCAGATTAAAAATGGTTTTGGCGAAGATAAAATAGGCCAGCACAGCATTAGAGCTGTTGTTTCGGCAGTGAAAATTGAAAAAGCAGGAATTAGTTGGACCAGACTCTGCATCCCATGGTTTTAATCTTGTTTTAACTAATACTGTAAATTATTCTCACTAAATCGGCCTGAATGCTCTGAAAGGAAAAAAATGAATAAATAAAAACATGTCAGCTCATCAGATTCAAACCTGGAACAACATGACAACCAAAAAAGGATAGTTAACCAGTGTCAGCAGTACTTGACTAAAAAGGTAAACTGTATTACCAGAAAAAAAAAAAAAATCATTAAGACTGAGTGAGACTCTTTGAGTTTTTGGCAGGTGCACACTCGGGGGAAATATCCGAAGCTATGAGGAGCTCCTGTTCAGAGAGCAAGAAATATGGCAAGGAAGAGAGCAAAGGGAAACAAAGTCATTATAAAGTAATTATCAGACCTAGCAGTGTAATTACGAAACCAGGCTTCAGGCATATCGAAGTCACTTACTCCGCTCTGCAATCAGCAATACGGGAACAACAACATCACCAAGTATGGAGTGCCAAAGTAAAAAAAAAAAACCCAAAAAACCAAAATCCAGTAAAAATGCAGCTATGAGTGTCATGAGTAAACACACAGTGACACACAGACCAGACTGCAGACTCTGGTGGCTGTTCGCTGATTTGCATTTATAAAAGCAAACCACAGGCTTGCTGGCTGGTTTGGTAATGGATCGAAAGTGAGGACAGAATCAATATGGCCGCCCCCACTTTGAGCTGAAAAACCTTTACCGGGAAGGAGCAACCCACCCCGGGTGGCTCGATGGAGACCAACAAGCTCCCATCAGACACTGGGAATCTTTCCGGGCAGCGAGAGCGAAAACGGAAATAAAAGCCACGCAAAGTGATGCCAAGGTGTGCGCCTCGGAAAAATCTGAATCTGTAAACAGTTGTTCGAACAATGCATTGATTGAGATTGTTTCTTGTCAGCAATGGAAAACAAATTCAGCGGTGCTTGAAGCAAGGCTCAATCAAAACCTCCAACAGACTCAGTAGGAGAAGCTCGCAGATGTATTGTCACGTTTAATCTTTAGTTAACGCAGCAGCAGAGACCATGAGATGGCAAGGAGGGAAAGTGTTTCCTTTTGAGCTTTTTACAAATAGCTTTGGATAGACAAAGCTATTTGTCTACCTACACCTTGTTGTTTTAAATGCATCAAGCAAAAACATATAAAAAATGCCACAAACAAAGTCCCCAGTAGTTTATTGTTATTCTAATACTGTTTTGTATTAGACAGAAAGCTAGAGAAGATGAATACTCATCAAACCTGATGTGTTACGCTGGTAGAGACGTTTCCTAAAAAGCCCGCAGCTGTAATTTCAGTGAAAAGTGGTTCACAGGGACACTGACTCATTGAGGAGAATAGATTTAAATTCATACCACAGCTTCAATATGTTCATTCATTTAAAAAAAAAAAATCTAAATGATACTGAAGTTTGTGGTTGTAATGCGAAAAACTGAAAAATGGATAAATATTTTTGGTAAAGCAGGGTGATGTTTTTTAACAGATTTACTTGTTGAAATTGTCAATGCTGTGAGAAAATAGAAAGAGGCTTCAGATTTAGAAAATATATTCTCTAATTCAAGTTTCTGGTCATTTAGGATGCAATAATTTGTGCAATTGATGCTCTGAAGCTATAAAGCAGCAGAGCCTTCAAACCGGCTGTCATAATAGAAAATTGGGGATCCACATGAAGACGTACAGAAGCACAAACTCTTTAAAAATAAAATAAAATTAAAAATCCTTCATGCCTCTCATTTAACCTGGCCCAACTCTCTACAGACCTTGAGGCAAAACGGAAAAAACAGAGGAGAGAAAGCAGGAGACCTCTGGGAGAAACTCAAAATCCTTCAGCTGGAAGAATTTTGTCATGCTCGAGTAAGCAAAAAAATAAAGAAAAAAATAAATAATAAAGGCTTATTCGGATCTGATTTAGGAAAAGCATCTGTTTCCACTAGTGTAAAAATGTCCAAAACAATAAATTGATGATACTTTTTTTGTTGCATAGCAATGATTAAAAGCTCCAGCCTTTCAACAGTGCAGATTTATAGATGAGATATGTTTACATTTCACTGTTGACATCTGTATTATTTTATATTATAGTTCTGAATCTTTGGAGAAAAGAGTTTGACTCTGTTGAAAGTCAGCAAAGGGCAGATGGACACTTGTAAGAGAGCAAGAAAAGCTCTTAACTGTTGATCCTCAGGCTTAGTGAAGTGGACTTATTTTTGCCTGGACATGGCTTGGCACTTCAATCTAACTGCTGCTGCTATCAAGGAGGATTTAAGAAATCCTGAAGGGAAAAACACACTTGCAACTGAATCTATTTGGAAAGTAACGGAAAGAAAACCCTAACACACAAAAGTAAAATTGTGTTTGAGATGGGGAGAGTGTGCATTGTGACGGAGAAAGGGTATGCTTTTGATTTGAGATAAATTTCACCCCTCCTGTCAATTTCATCCTGGTTTACTGCCTTCTTTGACAAATGATGACTTAAAGGGCCGGTGTCATGTATTTTCCAGGCAAATGGTGCCATTTTGTATCAAAATCAAGGAACTATGCCACCTTCAGATATTAGAAAAAGGCAATGTATGACAACATAACTTAAAAGAGAATTGACTTAGCAATTTAACCATTTGAAATTGCGCGTCTATGTCTTTAAGAAGCTCTTACTCTTTCTGACACTCTGCCTTTAGCACGTCATCACATTATCCTGTTTGAGAAGAAGCTTGTATGACAAGCTCAATAGATTTGCAGTTCCACCAGGTGTTTGCTAATAGCTGCTGCTGCTAGTCTGGAGGAGCTGAGGGAGGAATGCTGTGAAACATGACTGGAGAGCTTTGGGGAACAAGGCTGCGCTTAGTGGGAGCAAGTATTTATGCATCTCTGAGTGGTTGCCATTGGAGATTCTGAGATTTCTTAAACATGTATGAAATAGTCAAACTATTCAAGTATCTTTTTTGTTACAAACATTCACTGACATTTCCAAAAGTCAAAAACAGTTTCCACTCTTGACCCTGGCCTTGGCCTGACTTGAAATTTTGGCTGCGCCTGATTGGCTGAAAGAGAGTACCGAAGTCTCTTTCATTAGTAACCCTCCCCTGGTGAACCGGGTTAAGACTTTTATGCATCTTTCATAAAGGAAATTTGCCTGTATGCGTAGCCATCAGCTTTTCCAGCGGTGGATGCATGACACAACGCCGCTGACCAGGATTCACAAAATACTTTGTGCAGCAGCAGTAATAAAATCTCATCAACGAGTTTGATTTTAATTAGATTTAAAGAAGGTGAAATGCATTCCGAGCACAATGTTTGATGATTCATAACAGGCCTAATCAAATAATAATCAACTGAGTGGGTCCCGCTTTATCAGGCCTGCAGGCAAGTGGAATAAATTTGTTGTCAAGGAGCTTTCATCAGCCCATCTCTTCAATCTTAGCAGAAAAGCCTTGATTGACACAGGTCTTTAATTCAGCCTGAATGCATTCGGCGCCACATGAGGGGTTCTTTCTAACCTCTCCATTCATCCCCTTATCAGAACCAGAGGTGGAACAAGATACCCGCAGGTATTTGTTTTGCCTTGCTTTACATGGGCAGATACCACTGCTTTCCACTCTCCTGCAAATCAGATCCACATCTTTTTACATCTGATAAAAGAAAAAGTATCAGTCAAACCAGTCAGATCACATTTCTAACATCTTCTTGCTTTGCCTTTATAGTAATCAAGAAACCCAACTTTTCTTTCAAGAATAAGATTGAACATAACTTGGTTTGGAGTCCAGAGAGAGGACTCACCGAGACACTCACAGGTACTTCAAACCGATTTAGTATCTATGAAAACCTCCAAATTTTCAATCAACAAATGATCCTCTGAATCCTAAATGAGTGCAGAGTTAAAAACTACATGGATTCAGGGAAACACAGGGGAGTTTTCCTAAACACAGCAACTTGAATGCTGGTCAACAAGAGGGTTTTACCCGGGTGTTCGGCTGAGTAATAAACTCTGGTTTTTGTGTGGCGTGTTGCTCCTGCTGTGAGGCTGCAGCCCAAACCTGCTAAACCTGAGGAGTTTTTTCATTTTCAGGTGTGTGATATTTAAAATATTGACAGACAATTTTAAAATATTGCCATCTGATCGGTCCTGAAGACTTTCTTGACTCAGTGCAGATGTGACTAATTACATGCACAACATCTAACAACTATTGTGACAAAGTATTATTAATTAATTAATTTTACCCTTTCTGCACAATTTCTTGCTCTTGATTTTCAACTTTCTTCTACCTGCATGCTTTAATTTATTCCATATGACATCTATAAATGATTTCAGTGTTTGTTTTTCATCTCTTAACGCTGGTTAATGTTGTTCTTCATTAAAATGATCCACTGGGGGTCCTGATGGAATTGCCTCCCCGTCATAAATTTATTTGCATTCTGGAGTCCATTAACAGACCTTTTAACCCGATCTCCAGTGATAAATTGTCAGTGACTCAACAGCAATCAAAGTGTAATTTAACACATCCTGCAGCCACAAAGGAACAATATGCTGACGCCAGGGAGCAAAATGAAAAATCTACCCGGCGTCATTGTGTGAGTGAACCCTTGCTGCAGAACAACACTAGTTTGCTGAAGCAAGTTTTTATTTTTTTTATTTTTTTAGAAATGTTGGCGGAGAGTTTGTCCATGAGCTCTTCACAACTTTTCTGCTTGCTGAATTGCTGCTGCAGGGTAATAGAGAATTGAAGCATCAGAGGGAGCGCGGTGATTCATTATTTTGTTTTAATGCAGTGTCAGACATTATTTACACAGATGGCAGCATGATGTGTAGCATGGATGACCCACTCACAGCTCAGTGAACTGATAAGAGCCACTACAGCGCAGGCCGCCTTGCTCCACAGTCGACACGCGGATGCAGAGATCCTCAATGTCTTATTTGTTTCAAGCTTCACACTTTGAAAGTGTTACATAAGTTTCCTAAAGGAGGAAGTAGGTACTATGAAAAGCCTACCAATATGTGACTTTATAGTCATATTCATGTAATATATGTAAAAGTAGGGCTGAATTGTCAGATTAAAAACACCTTTTGAAAACAACATTTTTAGGAGACATTACACAGTCATTTTCTAATTGATAGCATACGACTATGTTTTACATCTTATAGTTGCTTTAATTCTTTTTATTTTGATTTTTTAAATGTTGTATGCAGGTTTGAAGTGGACAACACAAAGAAACATTACTCTTTTGAGCGTAGTTTTAAACTGTCTCTCATAAATATTTGTTCCTGCTGTTTGGGAGCCTTTTGTAACCTGCCAGCAGAACTCATCCTCCAACGCATGCAGGAGCCAGCAGAGACATTAACACGGACCAGTTTATTATTTGATGTGCTATTTACTGAGTGCTAAGAGAAAACATGCTACAATTGCTTGCAAAAAAAAAAAAAAATCCTAGATCAGTGAGCTAGGATTGCTTGCAGTCCTAGATCACTGATCTAGGACTGGAAGCAAATAATGAAATACTTGCTTCCAGGGGTTGAAGCAAGTATTTACATTTTTTCTGTTGTTTTGGAAATTATGCAAGATTCAAAGCCATTCTGGGCCCCAGACCCCAGCCAAGAAAATATAATAGTGCGTGTTTTGATTCTTGTGTGGAAGAGGACAACAACACTTTCACAGATTTGCATTCACACAGAGAAAAACCTGTTTCATACAGCACAAGGACATGAGAACAAAATGACCTGTAGGACGATATGATGAGGTAGACCCTCGCTCTGCTCTCCTTTTGCCCTCCAGACAGTTGTTGACACTTTTATTTTATTATTTAAGATATTTACTGACAGATGAGGCAGCTGCTTTTCACCAGGCTCAGTGTGTGTGTCGATGTTAGCTCTATGCCAACATAGAGGTATCTCCATGTTGGCCTCTTAAAATAATAATTCACACCTTTCTGCAAGTACCAGAAGCTCCTTTTTTTTCCTTCCTGATGGCAAATACAGCAGCTTTTGTTGCACTGCTCCTCACCATCTCAGCTGTACTCATGCCAGCTGCTGCTAGTAAAGCTAAAAAGACAAAAAAAAAAAAAATACAATCAGAAATAGACATAACAAGATTCTTCTCAAGAAATTTGTATGTCCTGATGCAAATAATTTAATTAGTTATTTATTTTTGCTTCATGTTTTAGTTTTGTTATTGTAGTGCATCGACTTCATAAGGGCTGAACTTATTGGTGTCCTTTTCACGCAGCTTTTCAGCTGCGTTGTGCAGCTGTGCGTTAGCGTCCTCTGCTAGTTTACATTGGGTTTATCAAAGCTCCGATTCATGCCCTGGCATAAACTGTAAAAACGTCACTTGGCCATTTGGTTCCTCAAAATTGTCATTATCTAAGAAAAACAAAATATTCACAAATGTTTGCACAGGTGCATTTTTTTTTCTTTTTTTTGGACAATACAAATCAAATCAAATCAATCAATGTATTTTTACCTATTCTTTTTCTGTATCAATAACAACCATTTAACAACAATTTCACTTGTTTGTTGCTCTGTGAAATTAACCATAATGTCCTGAAAGAAACAATAAATGAAAAATCTATTCTGAATCCTTTCTTTCTGAAAGGTTTGTCAGTCAAGGACATCTCAGCAGAGCAGATATTTTCCCAGAAAGTTGTAGAGAAAAAAAAATGTTGTCTCCTATTTTCTCAACTAGAAAATTAAAGAACTAATCTGCGTTTGTATAACATCCTGCAAAATAGAGCAAATGATAGAGAAAATGCTGCCGTCTGAGGAATCCTTTAAGTTCTTGTATCCGTGTATTGCTTCTGACTCATCCTTCAAAAACGACACTTTAATTTTGTTTGATAGCATTAGTGAACATTCATCATAAATTAATTATCACATCTGGTCTAATGTATGAAAAGAGCAAACAACCAATTGAAATATGGAGAAAAAAACTCATGAATGCATTCATCAGCACTCAACCTGATGAGTGTTAAAATGCTTAAACTGCTTGACTTCAGAACAAAGGGCAGCTATTAACTGATGGGCATATGAGGAACCTATTCAGATTTATCATGCATTGCTGACTGAATAAATAGAAATAAAACTATCATTACAAGCAAGAAGCTGTTCAGCAAAGGTTTGGTTCTCTGTGAGCCACTGGTCCCCTGCCTGAGGTTATTTCTCCTGTGGAAATTTGTTGCACACACACACACACACACACGCGCACACGCGCACACGCACACACACACACACACACACACACACGCAAACAAGCTGTAACTTACAGTTACAATTTAAAGTCTGAGTTTATAAATCTAAGAAAATGTGTGAAAATGACTTCTGTTGTCGTAACACCCTGAACATTTTAGTGCCTTATGACGAAGGGTTAGGATATATATTTTAAGTGTTGGCACATTAATGTTAAACCAGTGAGCGGTACGGTTATAGCGCTGCCACAAACCACTTTTATGTGCTGCTATACACAAGATATTTGACGAAACAAACAAACATGATCGCCTTGTGGTCTACTGTTTACTGTACTAGCTAGAGTTAACACTGTTTGCTGGAGATAACACAAAAGCAAAACAAATCTAGCGAGCAACATCACCAACACAGCTTGATGAGTCGGAACGTATCAGGCGAGCTTGTTAGAGATGATGGAGAGGCAGCAGTAGATTCATTCAGTCAGAGCTTGAAGCTGATTGGTTGGGCAGGAAATTATTGATTAGTTTTTTTTCTGTTTGTTTGTTTTGATGATCTGAAATGCAGCCAAACTAGTGACATGGCTTTTGGTTTTTATCCACTGTTTTCTCCTTTCACACCAGAAGTTATCAGTCAGGGCGATTAAACTTGAAACCACTGCTGCTGGGCAAGTTACTCGACGACTTGTTGCTAGGTAACCTGTACCACCAATCAGGTGATTCAAAAACAAAAACAGGAAGTTGCACCAGTGAAATCTCTTTTAAGTCCAAAACCCAGATTTGTTGGAGTGATAAAATAATATGCATTTGCAAAGCTTGCATATAAAATTAAAGCTTGTGTTTTTTATAGCTAACTCCAATAACAGCCTCGTCACTCTCTGGCTAAACGCAGAGTAGCAGCTACAGTTCACCCACAACGGGCTTAAGAAGTTATGTGTTCATATGTCAGGGATTCATTCACTCATAAAAAAAACATCCAAGCTGAAAAAAATTGAACGGTGTTTAAAGTATTTTGTAAAATAAAGCTCAAAATCCCAACAAAGGACCTTATTTGCTTTTGGGGTACTTTAATTAGGACCAAACTGTGGAAAATGTCTTCTATTTCAGCATGAAGACTGAAGTTTTTGTAACTTCAACCAATCAGCATTTTAATAAAGACAAAACTCTCCCTGTAAGCTTCCTGGCACTAAGATCAAAGCATCGATGCCATTCTGGATCATCTATTTGTCATTAAACATTTATCTATTGGCAATGCAAAACTTTATACCCTTTAATGACACAATGCACATCTCATTACTTTGCAGCTGCAAACGCTGCCAGGCAGGTTGCTTGCATATTATAGCCATTGATCAATGTGACTGAGTTCATTACAAGGGTATCATGAACTGTTCTCACAGTCAGCTTCAAACTATTGATGCCTTTTCTAACCGCATTCATAATAAGTAAATAAGTAAAAGTCTTGGATTGTAGAGATTTTATATGTGTTGTTGCTTAAGGAAAGAATAAAGAAATGATTCACATCCTTTCGCTTGATCTTTTAGGTTTTAAATGCGAAACAAACTCTTTGCACAAGACTCAGGGTTTGATCTTTGAAAGGCTTTCCGGTACAAAAAAAAGGTGCAAACTTTAGCACATCTGCCTGTTTGCAAAACATATGCTGATCATCAGAAAGCTCAGAGACTGCTTTCTGGGAGGGAAATAAGCAAATGTAGCAGCTTACCATTCGTAACGCAATTTATTAAAACACAACCAGATTCTGCTGCTTTTGAATCTATATTTAGTATGTTTGAAAAGCAAGCGCAAACTTGTATGCAAAAATATCTGGGGTAGAAGGAGGTATTAACATAATCAAAGAAGACATTGCCTGTCAGATATATTAGACCATCGATTTTGTTTACGTTGTCTGTTCAGACAACTCAGGAATACTTCATATTGTAAAAATATGTAGCTCATGTTTGTCATTTTGCTCAGATCCTGACAGTAACATTCGGCATTAGAGGACTTTGAATGCCGGAACGACTTTGTGAAGCGGTGTCGGCCTCTGTATTGTTGGCAGAGCTCGGCATTGAAAGGGAAATTTTGAAGTGACTGCTGGTGCAGCACAGATGCTTTTCACACAAGCTCTCCGAATGTGAAAGCTCAGACAGTCGGCCCAGCATCTGTTCCTGAAATCTGCAAAGAACGATGCGATCAGAACAGAAAGAGGGAACATAATCCATATTAGACGAGCTTATTTGGATCATATTATCAGATCATAGTCAACGATGAAACATGGATGGAGTTTTATCTTTTCATGAAACCAAATTGGACATTCAGGCTGGTTTCTTTCCCTTTTGACTCTATTTCATAAATATGTGGGACATGGCCGCTGAATGGGACTGTTGATCATTTCTAACGTTGACACCTCAAGCTCACAAACCTGATTTACATTTTAAACTTTGACATTTTAAACTTCATTGCCCGCTTTACTCAAATGAAGACAGTTTGAGGGTCAGACATTAGACAAAACAGCATAGCATCCATTAGAAGAACCTCATTCGTCAACCACTCATCTGGAAAGGATTAAGTTTTGAGAGCAGGAAGCCATTGTTAACTCTTCTTCAAGACTGAAGCGGATAATTTTAGTCATATCCACACAGTCGTGTGTCCCTTCCTGTAAATTAAATTGTGTCTTTGGCGTCTTTTAATTAGCTTCCTTGTTTCAGGAGACAGGGGGAAAAAAAATGTTCAGAGTGGGCTTAAAAATGTCTTTCATTTCTCCATGCTTGCAAAATATTAAACACTACATGGTGAAAATAAAACAATTAAATCATTAATCCTTCTAAGAAATAATAAGAGGACACTTCAAGCTCAACAAGTGTAAATAAACAAAACTGAATCAACTTCGGTCAAAACTGATCATTCAACAATAAGAAAGAAAAAAGGTAAAAAAAAAAAAAAAAAAAGACAAAAAAAAGCATTAGAGGGAGAGTTTCCAGGTAAAAACAAATGAGGATCATGAAAAATGCAACCTTTATCTCCAAAGCTTCATTTTGGTTAAATATTTAAATATTATAACATATAATTTGGTCGTCGGACAAGTGGATGGTGAAACATTTTGGTGTGCAACCAACGCAAAAGTTAAGGAAAACCATAATATCGACATTCAAACATGGTGGAGGTAATAATGTGATGATGTGGGGCTTTGTTTTTGCTTCTTCGAGATTTGTTATTGTTGAAGGAATCACGATTCTTCTCTCTATCTGAAAGGGAAAACGTCCGGCCATCAGAATGTGAGCTTCAGACACACCTCGAATATTTAAGGAAAGGGTCTCCATCTTTCTGACAAACTGCAAATAGAATGTCACTATTCTATTAGGAAGGTGTCACAGTCACCTTCCTAAGGCCAATTACAGGAATTGTTCAGAATTATTACCTGCAAATAAACTTGCAATCAGACTCATGAGAGGTTCGGGTTCGTGCTGAGCCCGCTAAACCTGCTTCTTTTTGTCTTGTTCAGACTCAGGACGACAGTTTTGCTCATTTAGCAACATGTTTTCCTTTGTTATCCAGTCAGGTCTGCTGACCCCAATGTAAAAATCAACCAAACCTTCATCCGCATCATTCCTGTCTTTGGGAGTATTTTGAGGACGAACCTTAATGTCCAGAGACAAATACGCTTCCAACACAAAGAACAAAGTATCACATGACACATTTACTTCAATGTTGCTTTTTTCGTTATTGACACATGTATGGAACAGATTACTGGACTCCAGCGTCACACAGTTGTAGGTGTCAACACTCCTAAGTTGGTCTGTTCTTCAAACCCAGAGTCAGCCTGTACGGAGTAGGAGGGACTCAAGCAAGAGCTCAGACCTGCTCTTCAGATTCTTCTTCTGGATTAGTTTCTGCTAACTAACCCAACCATCAGCAACAAGAACCTGAAGCTTTTCAGAAGATTCTCTGCAAGCCACGGAACAGCATTAGTAATTTATGCACCAAAGGAGCAAAGTCTTATGACTCTCGGATGTTCGGGTTTGGCTTCTGTTGTGTTTGTGTTGTTTCCTAAGCGGTTTAGCTACGTTCTGTTCAGATCCCTCTATTCATTAAGATCTCTCCATATAGGTTCAATCCATTGTATTTCAGTTTCTGTATTTATTCTCGTGTTCTGCTCTTTGCACATTTGGATGCAGTTGTATTCGATCGGTGGGATTCTTTCTTGCTGTTTCTTATGGGGTCGTTCAGCTTCAAGTGTTAATTATTCATCTTTCCTTAGTCTACCTGTTCCCCCTCTCTCTTCTTTTCTCGACTCCCTCTTCGTTATCAACCACCTGCCTCTCTCTACAATCACTCTGTATTTAAGCCTCTTAGTTTCTGGCTCGGTTTTATTGCCGGCTTCTCCTTTAACTATTCCCTTCTCCCTTTTGTACTGCAAGTCTTCTTGCGTTTTCCTTATTAAAATTCTCATTTTACCAGAGTTAGTCTCTGTGCTCGGGTCCTCATGACATTAAGAGCCATTTTGGAAAAAGTTAAAGGAAAAGGGAGGTTTTAACGTGGAGCAGTGGTGTATAGGGGGTTCAAATAAAGAGGCAGAGTTTCTTTGTTATTTTGCTGTTGTGCAATAAAGCAGGCAAACCAATAAAAACGTCCTAACTCACTCTCCTTGTTTTGCATGAAATGATAAAATATCTGAAGGGAAAAGTCGAATCAAAATGATGTTATGGGCCACAAACACCAGGAAAAACCTTTTTCCTGCATAGAATAATGTATTTCTCCTCCATATCTATAGCAAAAACATCATTCCTCAAAGGAATATGATCTGAGTCCATACTTCATCTGAGCTTTCTACATACAGTTTCAGTCAGGTGTGAGTCAGCACTTTTTTCCACGGAGAGTCTCACCGTTTATCCTAAAAGACACAAAGAGCATCTGGAGACCTCAAAACAAGAGAAGCTAACATTGATCAAGAAAAACAAAAGTCCAGAAAAGCATCATTTAGAGGCTAAACTTCTACCAATCAGATGGATTCTGTGCATGGAGAGGGAAAAAAGTATCGGCGCTGTTACGCCCTCCGGTAACACTCAACAAGGAGAGATGAGCACAATATGGGCTGCAACAATTGGAAACCGAGGTGCACAACAATGCAAAACAAAAGGCACAGCTTCAAGAAAAAAAATAGAGAAACACAGTAACTCTGCTGAAGATCATTTGGAAAAGAGTGAAAGTAGAGAAAGAAATGTTGGTGACAGGAGACTGAACTGACTTGGGGAGCATTCACCTACTTTTAAGAAATATACAGTCATGTCTAAAGCAGGTATTTAACTAAGCCCACATTTCTACATTACTAATGTGCTTAATTATTTGTCTTTCATAATATTCTAATCGCAAGTGTTGTGTAATCATAATTAACAAAAATAAAGGTTTTAAAACATCAGTCTGTGTGTAATTAATCTATATGTGTTTCACTTATTAAATTACTGACATGGAGGAACTTTACAATAAATACTTTGACAGAGTCTGTTTTTATATCATACACGTCTCTACAACTCTAGCATGGATTGGGGGAGGAATCCCCTGATAAAAAATAATAGTTAAAATCAATTGTGGCACAATTGACATCTCCAATAATCCTCATGAAATGACTTAAACTGAAATATTTCTCTTAGCCACAAGACCCAGAAAATTGTTGCCACCATAAGATGTGTAAAAAATCATTAACTCTTTATCGGAGGATCGATTCTGTGGGCTTTCTCCTCTTCCAAAGGCTTGGGAAACCTTGCTAATGATGAACATGGCATCATAAACTTCGTGAAATGCTAGAACATTTCAGATAAACTTCTCCGAGCCTCTATCAAAAACTAAACATATGTCTTCATTTGGTCTTTTAGCAGGGCAATGATTCAAAACATTTGGCCGAATGAGCGTAGAAATGGTTTAAAGTACAAAATGCTCATCTCATCTGCACAGTCGGATGACTAATGCTACTTTTCAAAAAACACCAGCAGAGAAGACATGACTTTTTACCTTAGCAATGACTAAAAAAACACTTTTAGAAGAACCCTCCCTCATTGCGTGGCTTTCTAATAGTGACTAAAAATATTTCTTCATATTTGAATTTTTTTTTTGTTGCTTGTTTTGTTTTTTTCTCGATTTGAGCTAAATCTAAAATAAATGGGATTGTCAGGAAACTGTTGTTTGTAAGTTTGTCAGTTGATGGTACCAATTTAAGATATAAATAAATATGTATAAACTGTGATATCGACTTGAAAAAGTTTTTTTTTTTTTCACAAATAAAGTTTACAGATGACAAAGAATCAACTAATTAAGCAAAATCAAATTTTATTGTAAGGTGCATAACAGGACAGAAATTAAACGAATGTACAGAAAAAAGAGCCAAAAGAATAAATAATTCAATAAATAAATAAAAAAAGTACAAGTAGATGTAAAATTGTAAAATTTTAAAAAAAACAAATAAACTACTAAAACAAAAAAAAAAGAATGCAAGAGAAAGTAAACAAATAAATAAATCTTAACCCGATGATCGAATAGAGCAGATGCTGATGACAGCCGGAACAGATGCTGCACATCCTCCAAAACATTTCACCACATTAAAAAAAAAACTAACAGACGCTCCACCGGTTGATTCTCCTGATCCATGTGAGCAACGGGGCGCTGAAAAGCGCCGATCTGTTTTCCTGCTCCTGGTTTTTTACGCAGCGGCGCCGCGAGCCTCTCAGCTTGGTGATTTCCCATCATCTCCTCCCTTCCAGGACTCCAGGCATCATCTCGGCCTGAGTAAGATTCTGCATCAAAGTCTTACTTCGGCTGACTTTGCAGGATCGGCTGTCCGAGGGGAAACATTTGGTTTCGACCTCCACTGAAGTGATGTTTGCTGTAAGAAAAAGAGGAGCTTTGGTTCTGGAGATCTGTTTAGAGTGCGGCTGTCTGGACAGTTATTATTTGGGAAATGCACAGAGCATGTACAATTTTGGATGCTTTTTTTTTTAAGTTAAAATGTGCAATCTGAGGAAAATTTAGCGTTTATTTTGTGTCACAAACGGGAAATCAATGTGCGGAGGGAGGGGCAGCGGCTGAGGGTTTTTTTTTTTTTTTTTTATGAGAACACAAGGGCCATTATTGGGAGCGAGAGCGCACCGTGCTGCAGGAGGCAGAGCTGCGGCTGGACGCTGCTCTGCGCCTCACAAGCTGGAGAAGGCATGGCACGCATACTCCACCGTGCAGCAGACATGTTCTCTCGACATGCGTTATCCTCCGACGAAGCGGACAGTCAGAGCTGCACGCTGCACCTTAACCGGGGGTCTACCGGTGCGCGCCTGCCTCGTCAGATTTGGTAAACCTGCATCGGAGCCGTGCGTTATTGATGGACTCCCGTGTTGCTAGAGGAGCTGGGCGGTGAATTCGTCCCGACATTCGCCGGGCATGGAGTCGCAGAACGCCAGCGGGATGGACGCGTTCACGGTGGTCCAGCTGAATTCCTCCTGGAGCCCGGACAGCGGCTACTCTCTGGCCGCGATAGCCGGCATCGCCGCCCTCGTAAGTTTTCTGATTCTTTTCACAGTAGTTGGGAACATTCTGGTGGTTATCGCCGTGTTAACGAGCAGGGCTCTGAAAGCCCCCCAGAACCTGTTCCTGGTGTCGCTGGCCACCGCGGACATCCTGGTCGCCACTCTGGTGATGCCCTTCTCTCTGGCCAATGAACTCATGGGTTACTGGTATTTCGGGAAAGTCTGGTGCGGCATCTATCTGGCTCTGGACGTGCTGTTCTGCACCTCCTCCATCGTGCACCTGTGCGCCATCAGCCTGGACCGGTACTGGTCCGTTACGCAGGCTGTTGAGTACAACCTGAAGAGGACTCCGAAGCGCATCAAGTGCATCATCCTGATTGTGTGGCTGATCTCTGCCTTCATCTCCTCCCCTCCGCTCATGTCTATCGACAGCAACAAGGAGGTCGGCTCTCAGCCTCAGTGTGAGCTGAATGATGACACTTGGTACATCCTCTCCTCCAGCACTGCCTCTTTCTTTGCACCCTGCTTGATAATGATCCTGGTGTACATCAGAATATACCAGGTGGCCAAAACCAGAACCAGGAGTGTGTCGGGGAAGACCCCCAGGCCGGATGGTGTCACACAAACTGAGAATGGACTGAGCAAGCCGTCTTCGCCTTTCCATGGAGAGGGGGAGAACGGTCACTGCCAGTGCCCTCCAACACCCAGTCAACGCACCGTCACCATGGGTCCACAGACCGAGGAGGCCGACATGGAGGAGAGCTCCTCCTCTGAAGGCAAAGGTCACAAACCCCAGCAGCAGGACTCCCAGAGAGCCGCTGTAAGTGGCCAGAAGAAAAGCTCTCTCCCAGTTCGCATCTCCGGGGTTAGCAACAAATCCGTGGACCTCTTCGTCTCCAGGAGGAAGTGTCGCCGGAGCTCGTTCGCCAGGAAAAAGGTCTCCCAGGCGCGAGAGAAGAGGTTTACGTTTGTCCTGGCTGTGGTCATGGGGGTGTTCGTGGTGTGCTGGTTCCCCTTTTTCTTCAGCTACAGCCTGTACGGGATTTGTGGAGACTCGTGTAAGATCCCCCTCCCGCTTTTCAAGTTCTTCTTCTGGATCGGTTACTGCAACAGCTCCCTGAACCCAGCCATATACACCATCTTCAACCGGGACTTCCGGCGGGCCTTTCAGAAAATCCTCTGCAAGTCGTGGAAGAAGTCCTTCTAGGCCTGAAAGGAGAACCTGGTGGATTGTGTTTTGCTCTTTGTTAAATCTCATTGTCCAGTATCGTGCAAACCCTGAACCAGCTGCAGGAGCAACATGCTGTATATTTTCATCACTATGCCTCTTACAGAACATCCTGATCTGATTATTGAGTGGCGCCGTCCTTTATGTCCGAGCTGTAATGCTGTAAAGGGGTATTTTCAATACAAAAAAACCCTCTAAATCCACAAAAGATAACATTATGTGGCAGCTGAAAGGTAAAATAAGTAGATACAAGCCACAAGTCATTTCCAGTTTGTGCTTTTGTTTTGGAGTTCCCCATTTTGCCTATTGTTATTAAATCATTCCAACAGTTTTATTCAGAGCTTTAATTAAGGAGTGCAAAATGCATGAAGGAAGCACAAAGTGAGTATCCTCATTAAGATATAGTGACACTTTAAAGAACGGCTTGACATTTTGGGAAATGTAGTTTATGACTTGGTGTCTGATAAATGAGGTATAACCAGTGGTCAAGCATGTTGCAGGAAAAATAAAAAGCAACAGGTTGTTTTGTTTTAGCTTTCATGGTTGGAAATGGTCCTCAGACTTAACCAGAGTCCCATATTTTATACAATTTGGTCAATCTGAGGAAAGTGTTAAAAAAAATCAAAATTTTTCAATACAGAGGTGATGGATTTTGTTGTGAAGTAACAAGTGGGGTCAATCCCTCATGTTAAGCTTCACTTTCTGAACAGTAAATGATGTGTAAAGTGCCAAGAAATGCTGGCTGAAACAGCCTTTCCATCACGTGTTATTTTTTTCTAATATGTGACTGAAATAAATCTAAAACCTTCTCAAGACAGCACATAGTAATGTCTCTATAAATTGAAAAAATTTAAAGGACTAAGCTCACATTTTTGATGGGAGGTTCTGCGAAGACGTTATTAGCAAACAATATCTTACCTACATTAAACAATTCTCCTTCAGTCTTCAGTTATTTTAAACCTCGATAATCAGGTTGAAGCAGCTGAGAGTTTTCCAACGACCACAATCTCAAAAATGTCACAACGACCATCGAGTGCTGCAGCGCAGTTATTTACAACAGAGCAAATAATTACTCACATGTAAGAAGAGATGTAAAAGTAGAGCTGTAGATATTTCTCATTTTTACACTGCTGCACTTTAAAGTCACACAGTTGCACTTTATTCTTTTCACAGTGTATTTCGTACAAGAAGGTCATTGGCGGCGCCAACCTCTGTTTCTCATATGTAGATATTTGCGGTTGTGAGCATAAATAAAATCCAATGAAAGAGTGATGGCTCAAGGGTCAATGAAATGCAACTTGTGAGAATTTATTTGACGTTTCTGAGATTGATGTTAATTAAAGGTGGCAAAACTTTGGTCTGGAACAGCCGTCTTTAACTCCAGGCTTCATTTTATCCAGGTGTGTGGGAGCAGAGACACGTCTGAAAGTTGCAGGACTTTGGCTTCAACTTCAGCTTCACTTTAGCTTCCAGGACTAATTATTCTGTATTTATGCCAAATGAAGACAACGGGAGAGATGTCTACTTGAAGGTAGTCAATAGATAACTTTTCAACAGAACCTGCTTTCAAAATCCTTCATTCTTCAGTTTTAATTCTGAGACTGAATTCATGTTTACATGGACCTGGTTGGCGGTTCTGAACATGTCAACTTCTATACACGGCTTCAGCTCTTTCTTGTTGACTCTTTCTTAAAAATGAAACTCTATTGTCATTGTGGAAATGCAACCAAGCCTTGGTTGTTCCTCTTCATTCAAATAATTCAGATTAAATCATGAAACCTAAGTTTGCACACTCTCAAAACTGCAGGGCCATTTCGCTAATCCAGGTCTTGTGTGAGACGCCACACTGGTCTGGCATTTTAACCACCAAAAATTGGATAAAGGGACTAATGTGTAAGGCTTTTTTGTATGTGCATAGAAACCACAACCTTAAATTTGAAAGGTATTTCTTTTGCCATCCAGTTTTCTCCCTTTGGCTTGCCGGTGCAAACTGTTGAATTTTTCATGATTCCTGCTGTAAACATACTTTAAAACTGTAATTGTCAGGCTGGGGGGCCTTGAGTGTTGTCACGGCGATACATAACCCTGACTGATAATGACATGAACATAATACGTTTGTCTCTGACACTGAAATCTGCTCTATGTTTAGCTTAGAGAGGCATTGACATTATGTTATATGAGAAAATGTTTTTATGATGCGCAACCAAGGATATAACTTTCACAATGATCCTTAACTGCTAAGAAACATACATTTACTTTGAAAGTATTTTATTTAAGAAAAAAAAAAAAACTACCTCTGTTATTTTCTGCTGCTTCTGGATTTGACAAAGTGCAGTACATATCCTTATTCTGCTTCATCTGTTTGCTGTTGTGCAAAAATAAAAGATAGAAAACCCATAATGTCACCTGGTGTGATACTGAAACATGCACAGTAATGGTGAATAAATTGCTTGGAAAATGCTAGCATGACGTTATTTCTTGTATGTATAGGATGGAGTCGATCTTGGAACTCGTTACGTTTCTTCCCAAGGTTTATCCAGACAAGACGTGATGCTGGGCTTGGGCAAACCGAAAGTGAGATGTCCAGGAGAAATCCTGATCAGATGCCGACGTCACCACAGCGTACTCATTTCTGTGAGGGGAAACAGGCGTTCCTCACCGAGCCGTTCACTGATGACGCAGCTCTTCATCTTACAGCCAGAGCTCAGGCCAGTCGTCCCACAGGGCTCGTCTGTCCAGCTGCTTCGATCTGGAACCTCGTCCTTTCAGTCAAGATTCATATTTCATGACTGTTTGTGTGTTTTGCACATAAAGACGCATTTATGGTTAATGTCAAGGAAAAAATCAGACATTTAGAAGGAAGAAGAGTGGTCAGGCTCGTGTCCAGGGTGACAGCGGTATGTTGTTGGGTTCTTTTTCACCATTGCTTTGTCTGCAAACATGCTGAGTTAGTTCAGGTATTTGAACTGATGTCAGGGATCTCCCAGAAGACGGCAGATATCGGGAGCTCTTCTGAGTGCAAGAAAAAATAAATCAAGGATGGATGGATAGTTGTAACTGCATAGTGCTGTTACATGAAAGTACAAAATACTAAGAGGCAGAGGGAAAATTGGTAAGCAGGAGATTGGCAGCAACTAAAAGTGGAAATTTTGAGACAGGCTTGTGTGTTACAGGTCACCGAGGAAGAAATAGAGGGGCCTGAAGTCAGATCAAAGAAAAAGAGGCATTTAGTTTCTCTTATGGAGTGCCGCCATATGTGTTTCAGGGCGCTGGTGGCCTTTCGGCACAACAGGTTTGATGTTGGTTCTGGCAGCATCGTAATCTAATATTCCCCGGAGCCCCTGTGGGCCAGAACCAAGAGAACCTGAACTCCCCACTCAAAAACTCCACGTTTTCCTCATGTGGGTGAGTCCGCATGCACGCAGCTAGGCAACATTTGTAATGGCTTACGATCCCATCTGCTGTTGTTCCAACGGCTATTCGCAGCCACCGGAGATTTATGTCCAAAAAACACAAAAATAAAACCGTTCCTCACCACGTGTAATTGTAACGGGTGGGAAGTGTGATAGAAGACAGCAGGGAAATCTGTCACCATTTTTTGAAACCAAAAGCTTTGATGAAGACGTTTTATTTCTTTCTTTCTTTTTTTTTTTTTTTGCATGAGCGTACCCCGCTGTGAGGACTGAAGCTGCAAGTGGTGCAAAGTAATAAAATTTATTGATTACTTTGAACACCTGAAAACACAAAAAAAGAAGAAAAGTTTTTTTGCAAGGCGATCAGAGATGATTTAAAATCTTCTGTACGGTTTGTTTTTTGCTTCCCAAATTGAGTTTTAGCTCTTTGTTCGGGCTCCTCGCTTTGGGAAACATCAGCTCCAAAAATATCTAGACGTTACGTGGTGAGCTGTTTTACCTCTGAGGCGTTTCTCACCTGAAGCGTCTCTGAGTTTGAGCTTTTAAAGCTGTGGCTTTCTTTCTCAGGCAGATCTGAGCTGTGATCTGTGCAAAATAGTTTGTTTTCAAGAAACGTCACAGCTGGTGGTGAACCTGTAAAGTGTTGACACAGGTATTGGTCTGCTGACAGACCCGAATGAGAAATATCTATTTAGTTTGGGTCATCTGAATTTATTTAAAAATATTCTTGTCTTTGAGAGTCAATGATGCTATGTATTCTATCAAAAGTTTGCGTGGCCTTTAGAAGAGAGAAAGGTCCACAGCATAACAGATCCTCCACTTTACTTTACTAACAGTATGACAAGGTAATATGTCATTGCTTTACATCACGTCCTCCAATGATGTTTGTTCATTTTTATCAAACTGCACTCAGTTATGTTTTAATCCTTGTTTTTCACCCAAACAAACATTTTGAAAGGTAGACGCTTTGACTTTTCTGCGAATAATCATTTAGCATAAGAGTATGAAAATAAATGCACTTAAATTTAAAGTGGGATTATTCTAGAGTTTTCAGATGAGATTTGCGACTATAATAAACACTGAAGTTTTCAGGGGGTTTTTCACAAAGTGCAAATTTGAGGGAGTTGGCATCTGGTTTTTATAGAAAGCATGTTTCATTGGTATATTTTATATATATATATATATGCAGCTATTCAAGATGCGTCTGAAAAAGCCATTTAGGTTCCCCTTCTCATTACTAAAGGAAGTAAATTTTGGTGAAAGGAGGAAATCCTCTGAGTCTTGTGGATAAGATGCTGCCACACATGACTGGCTTCAATTTTCTGTGGAGCTTCAGAACCCAAGAGAGAAAAACATGAGCAGGCTGTTATGAGACCGACACAGAAGGACCACCAACAGGCAGAGGGTAGGCCTTCGCGCAAATAAATAAAAATACAGATATACGCTCTATATTTTGCTTTAAAAACACAATGAATGACAGGTACTCGTCTACGTTCAGTACCTCCGTCACATCCTACGCTGTTCCAGCCACACATTAACACAGGATTTGACATGAAAGTTGTTAGTGATGTAAGATGCTGAAGGTTTTATGAGCTTTGAGGCTCCAAATACTCTGTCGCAGCAGACTTTTTTTGCAATTTGCAGCCTGTACTGGAAGCCTTTGTTTGCTGTCGTGTCAAACAGCGTGGAAATGGTCACAATCAGTCAACAAACTGATATAAAATAATGTATTTTTGTCACCTGAAACCTGACGTGAGTTTGTGGATTGCAATTACTCCTTTAATTATAAACTGTCTGAGAAAGAATTCACCATTTTTTTCCATTTTGTCTTTTTCTAATGTTTCAGTTCATGAATTTAGTTTTTTGCTTCCACAAGACAAGACAATGAGAACTTGGGTAAATACAAAAAGCAGATTAAAAATTCAGGTGTCATTTATCAAAAGAAAAAGGAAATCATCCCTTGGCTTTGTTTTGTTTTACTTACCTGCCTAAATAAATTTAATAGCAGGCGAGAAACAAAGCCACTGATATCAGTTAATGTCAAAAAAGGCATTACAATGGTTTTGAGACTGCAGCGAATCACAGCAAGAGCCACAATCCACAAATGGAAAACCTTCCCAGAAATGTCTGGGATAGCAAGGTTACCTCACGGATGTATCGGGTCATGCAGGAGTTTACAAGAAGCCAGAACATCTAAAGAACCGCAGACTTCGGTTGTTTATGTTAAAATTCTTTAAACCTCTGGTGACCAAGAAGAACATGCAGACCCGACTGAAGACCTCGAGGGAAATGTTTCTGTGGACTTATGCGGCAAAAGTGGAACTTTTTAAAAGATAAGCGTGTCCCTTTGTAACTGGTGTAAAATTAGCACATTTCATAAAAAGAATATTAAAGATACAGTCAAGCCTGTTTGTGGCTGTTTGATGGTCTGAGGCTGTTGGCTGCTTCAGGATGAGAGCAACTTGTTTTAATTGCTGACTTTTGCTCTCAACAATCTGCTTGCAGTATTCTCATTCAAAGACACTCACAAGTCCACCAGTGAATTTCTTCAAAGAAAATGAGAGTTTTGCAGTGGTACAGTCAAAGTAAAGACTTAAATCTCCTAGAGATGAAGTGACACAACTTCAAACAGGCCAGTATTTATTAAAAAGTGTCCAATTTGGAAGCATTAAAAAAACGTATGCCACATGACGCACGTATCCATCCTTTGTTGTTTGTTGTTTTTTTTCTTGTTGATGAATCAAATCCTCATTCAAAACGTGCAGTTAGTGTTTAGGTAGGTAGTCTTTGTAAAAATATTAAAATTACTTTGATTACTCAAAACATTAAGATGTGAAGAAAGGCGCAAAGCAGTTTGTAAACGGGGCTATTCAGTAATTTCTTCATCATGGAGACAAAATCATGCAACCACGCACAACAAGCCAGAGGGTCTTCAAACAAATCTAGTGGAAAGATCTAAACATATGAATAATTAAAGTGTTCGGTATACAGCACACCCCGTTGTAATGTTACAGGAAACATCAAAGGAAGATAGATATTCTGTTTGTATGTTGTTGGATTAAAAAAAAGGAGAATGTTCAGATTTACTAAATTATTTTCTTACAGAAGCTAGAATTGGACGTTCACTTTTACATTTGTCCTCTAAATGTGAAGGTGATCGCCAACGAAAGTAAATATTTGTAAGTTTTTCTGTACGAACAAATTTTGAAGAGAGCAAATTTTAGGAGGTGGCAAAACGTGTGATGATGTAGTAGCAGTCAGGAGTTCACAGTTATAAGTTGAAATGGTTATTAGAACTGAAGAAGAAGGAAAAAATGGGTCGAATTCTTACGGCTTGCTTTTAATTCAACCTTCACCTCTTTTTGGAAACGCTTCAGCAGCATTCTTAGAACCATCATCTCCTTCTGCCCTGTTTTCATTGACAGGCCACAGATTTTATTAAGCGACAGAGGAACAAGCAGATCCTTAAACACCCCTGTAGTCACTTTTATTGTTTTGTTTGCACAGAGAGTGAAGCAGCCTCAGGGAAGCCATAAAGCCAAACAAAGAACCTGATCAGCAAGAGGAACCTATTCTCCCAGACATGCTGCTGCTCCAGTGTAACTGTGAAGAGCTGCTTTCCTGTGTCATTTTTAATAAAGTGTAAAAATTATAATTATCGCTTCGATTTCAACCCAGGGGCATCTTTCAAATTTTGATGTGATTACAACTAATAATTAAGAAATAAAAAAGATTACGATTATTTTTCTTTTAATGCTTCGTGTGATAAAAACAGTGTTTTACTGTAGAATGAAGAACAACAGTGGCGGTCCGGTTGGTGTTATTAAAAACCTGAGCTGTGCTTCAAACTCTTTAACTAGATTCGTTGTTGAGGGAATTGGACTTTCACTCCAGCTGTAACGAGAAATTCCCATAAATTAAAAAAAAAAGCCTCAGTGGGACTTTTCTCATCTAAAAACATGCTCTACTTTAAAGCATGTCCCCAGAGCCCGATGCATTCGAACACAGCAGTCGGTTCGCTACGAGGGCTCATTCCCAGGCTGCCAGCGATTGTGTGCCACCAGTTTCCAATGAAAACTTGGATTATAAAATCTATTCATTACTCTGCATTTTCAGACGTCTGTACCTGTGTTTTTAGCCACTAGAGGGCAGTGCAAAAGAGCTAATTAAATAAAAAAATAAAAAAAAAGTTTTCTGTCCAGTTTTTAAAGCTGTTACCTCCTGCCAGTTGAAACAGCATATGTACATACACTGTAAAATACAAACATAACATTTTATTAACATAATTTGATGTTAAATTACCAACTTCAGGCCGGTAATGATTATCAGAATCTTTCTGTTTACTACTTGGCAGCATGACGAGAGATGATTCTTTTACATTTGTTAACATTGAGAAGTTTACATACTTTCATATCTACATATATTTGTTGTATATAAAAAATAGGGGAGATGTTTTGGGTTTTCTTCCACTGGATTCTCATGAGAGCTTGCTGGTATTTTGCCTCATTCCTGCTGACAGGACTGGTTTAACTGAGTCGGGTTTTCCAGCTCTATTCTTCCTCACAAACTGTCTTCAAAGTTGAAGTTATCTTCTGTGCACTCAGCTTTATCCACACTCCAGATCTCCAGTCACATTCAAGTCGGGTGATTGACTGGGTCAGCTGTGTGTTGGGGATCATTATCGTACAGAAACATTCATCTTTGTTTTATCTTCTGATTCTTATCAATAGTGTCCCGGTTCATTTCTCCTTTCATCATCCTTCTGTTTGATGATGTCTACAGGTTCATCATGCTGACAACAACTTTACTGATGTTTTAGGTGTTTGAGATGCATTTTCATTCCCCCTTCCAAATATGGAGCGTGCTAATACAGTCGAAGTACATCACGTTTTTCATGTCCGAGCCTCTCCCTGGTTTGTCTAAATGTTCTGCAGGAAGCTTTAAATGACCTTCAGCATGTTTTCTTCCCCTAACAATGGAGTCTTTTGTCATCATGGTGTTACTTTTATGGAAAAAAAAATCTACTTGCTGATTCTGACTCTTGTTAAAGCTTTCAGAAATGTCGTGACGTGTGTCTGGTTATGGATGCTTGAGGTTGCATCTTCCAGATTATGTTCCTGTGCATGGATGTTTTTACTTTCCTGTTGCAATAAAGAAGCCATTTCACTCATCTGTCTATTGCTGCTTCAAAAAGAAACAAAAATCATGAAGGCATTCGAAATTAGTTGGATGAATATTTGTGGTCACCTCCAGTGTTTCTGCTGCATCCTCCTAGATTTTAACTTCATGCTGCAGCTTTGTGAGTTCACACTGTGGGCTCCACCTGTTCGCGCCCCTGAATGGATCCCGGTATGTCTCAATTCACGACATCTGTGATCGTGGCAGGAGCCTTTTGATGTCTGAGACCTCATGTTCATGCTTTTCAAATCCACCTCACTGAGATGAGATACTAGCCAAGAAGCATTTGGAATAAACTGAACTTGTCCCGTTATACTTGTGATGAACGTGCTGCAGGATTTGATAAATCAGACTGAATAAAAGCTGCTGATTTATATTCCCTCTGGCTTTTTAAGCAAAGAGGGGAAATTATATTCAGATGTAATGATATGTCCAATTTTCTCCATCTTTAAACAAGCCTTAAAGAATACTATAATTACACATCAAATGCAGTTTAAACAGAGACCCCCGTAAAGGAAGCTCGCAACACACCCTGCAGGCTGGGAGTACATATGGAAGGAATTGGCCCTGTTGTTAATGGCTGCATGAAAGCAAAAGTGAAAACCCCGGAGGCCATCCGGCGGTCGGTATTCCACTGCTTCCTAATTACTTGGCAGGCTGAAACTTTGCAGACAGCGCAGGCAAGACGAATGAATCCTTTAATCATAGCCAACAAAACCAAAGGAAGCTTACAGACCCCAAATTCCTACAAGGTTACTCAGAACTCAGCTCAGTAATGTATTCAGTACCTGACTAACTGGTAAATGTATGTATTATAACTATATAACTAGACAGGAAATCATGATTTCATGTCGTCATGCACTTTTCATTGTGGGGTTCCCTCTTCCTCAGGATATCCCAGTTTTTAACGGCTTATTTGCTCTTTAAAATAAAATTTCTTTACGAATATGTTTTTAAAAGCATTAAACTCATCGATCAGCTTGTGTTGCCAATAATAACTCGCGTTGTCACTCAGCGAAACACTGCACCAGTGCTGTGCAGCATTTGTAGTGAAAAGTTGACGTTTATGATCTTCAATTGGGAACTTTAACTTTTCCAAGATGGAAAGGTTTAGATGTGTCACCAGAAATTCCCTCCAAAATGGCTCCCATAAAACATAATCAAAGCACCGGCGTTAAACTGCCCATTTAATCTTTACTAAGTGTATATTTCTTCAAGTCAATCACATCCAGATATATTGGATACAACATCTGTTTGGCCACACACTAGCTGCTGTGGAAATTATTGTAAATTCCAGCTTCGAGTGAAGCATGTTGAGTATTTTGAGTGTCTCTAAACACTAATATGTTCTTCCTTCTCTCACCAGCTGCTGGAGACAGCCAGGACCCTGACCAGGAGGCAGCAAAGCCATCTTTCACGAATATCTACATTTACCAAATGTGTAAGAAAAACTGCTTGAAAGAAAGAAAAAAACGTCAAAGTTGCAAGGAGAAAAAAAAAAAAGTAATTTAACTCAGTGGTCCTCAGAGAATCTACTCCCTTTACATTTTCTTCGATCTTCAAATCAAAGTGTGCGTCTGATGTGGGCATGGTACACCTCTATTAGATGAAACAGCATTCTGAGCAAAACATGCCTTTTGTCTGGGATTTCACATTTCTTCTGCTGTCTCTGGAGAGCTGCTGTTATTTCTGTACCTGTCTAAGTTGTGACTGTTGTCTCTGCAAATCTCCTCTCCTCACTGCAAAGGTCAAATGAGGAGGATAAGTGTAGTTTCACCCTAAAAAAAAACACACACACGCACACACAAAATGCCCAAGATTACAAAATAACCTTTGAATAAGTTTGTCTACAACACGAATGATACAGTTTTAAATGAGTTATCTTCAACATAACTCAGAATTTAGATCTTTGAAAACTGTCAATACGTCCTACAGGAAACTACATGTATTTCATTACCACATGTATTATTTAAAGCCAACAGAGTTTTTTTGTGAGGGCAGCAGGAGTGCTAAATAATTCAATAGCACAGATAAGAGCAAATCAAGGTCTTGGTTGGATGTGCTGATTGAATTAAACCTGGGTGCCATGACAGCTGTTTCAAAGTGCACTAGTTGGTAAAGGTTTGCAGATTTTACTCTCTGAAGAAAAAGCAAATGCAGCATCTTTTGTATCACATGATCCAGCAGAGCAGCATCTGAAGAAACCAGAGACAAACACATGTTGTGCAATGTCTTCAAAAGTAAAATATTCTTCTAAGGACAGGTGAGGAGAAGTGTTTTTAGGTATTTTTATTGGTTTTCTATGAATGCCAGGCTACTCTTTTCTTCTGGTACATTTTTTCATTTCTGTTTTAAAGATTTCAGAGCATCATCATAATGGGACTATTCAATTTTTTCCAAACATTGGAAAAATCCTCTCAGTCAAGGTGAGTTTTGTAGACCAAATGGAAGAAGAGCAAACAATTAAAGTGGTAGAGCTGAAAAACAAAAACCTACCTGTGTGTGTTTGTGTGTTTTTCGAGAGCGGGATGATTGACACCGAGTACGGCAAGAGAAAAACAACAGGGATTACAATTTTATGTTAATAACAACAGATGGTGTGATTCTTCCAGAGGTGGGTGTCATTAGTTACACTTAGTTTAGTAACCTTTAGAAAAAAAAACTAATATTTTGAGAGCAAAATATAGTGCCGTAAAATACATTTTACTGCACTTCTACTTGAGTAACTTTATTTTAAAGTACTGGTAAAACTTGAGTATAATTTTTGGCTACTATACAGACATGTGGCTCCTGGGTGTGTTAACTTTAAGAAGTGGAGCTGTATCCCAGAGTTTGAGTGTCTTTTTGCCAATATGATCAAAACTAATAAAAGGAGTCTTACTTTTTCTGTAAACACAAAATGTTTCAGTGTAGCCTTATTGCAATATACTCTAATCGTCAGCAGTTAGATTTTTTTTGTGTGTTTCTGGTTAAACAAGATTTCTTTCCCCCATCGATAAGGAAATTATTTTTCTCCAGTAAATGAGGACAACAACAGCTGGAGGCAGTGAAAACGAACGAGCCTCACCCAAACGCCACCCGGACTCTGATTTTAAACATCTTCTTGATCTGGAACCTCACTCGCAAATTGCTATGAAAGTGTTTTTCTCTTGCAAGGGGAAAGCATATTTTAGTTCTTTCTCCTTTCCCACAAGAACTTAGTGACAGCTGATGCAGCCCATCTGAAGGACCTCTCTCATTAGATTGGCTTTGAAGAGGGAAAACATGCCGCATGCTAAAGAGCTCTATCTCTTTTGTAATGAATTAAGCTGCACATCAAGTAGTGCTTCTAAATGCAGCCTGAGCCCCAGACGTGAACTCTTCACATCTCCAGCCAACCGTGCATGATTGCCACTGACTTGTTTTTGTCTTCATTTGCAAGCCGGGCACCCTTTTAATTCCTCTGAGTAAAGATGCAGATACTCAGCCTCCAGACTGCTCTGTTTGTCTTCAGTGACAGCTCGGGGCTTTCTCTGCTGGCCATACATTTGATCCTACCGCTGTGCTGCCGGACAGCACTGAACTAATGCCATGGACTTCCATAAAGTTAACGATTTTTGATGATCTGAAGGGAGAGAATAGATCTATGTCGAGACATGATGGCAAATAGTTTTGCCTCGAGCTGCAACCATCAGTATTTCAGTTTCCATTGTCATCAGCCCAATAATTGTCTTCAATGTTTCCAAGATTTAATTGTAGAAGGAAAAAGTCAAGGACTGAAACAAAAAAAGCCAATCCGGGGGGAAACCTGGAACTTGCAGGTGTTCAGAAAACCCCAGGCTGCTGGTTTCACCACCTCTCCAACCAACCACAGTTTGTCACTATGGACGACTCACATTTCACCCCTAGACTGGTGTCCCTCAAGGTTTGGCTCTTGGCCATCTTCTGGTCAGATCATACAGTCTCTGCTTTGAGACATTTCTTTCTATGCCGATGATACACAGTTGTGTCTCAGTACCAAATCCTCCGCTCAGCTTCCTCCACTGTCACAGTGAATTTAAGCCATAATCATCATCTAACTTACTCAACTTTAGCCAATAAAAATGGTTGTGAATATTACAATCTTCAGAAAAAAGTCTACTTTAGTTCCCTAGCTGCAACCGCTACGGCTTTTGGGTTCAAACCTTAAGGGCGACACGCCACATCTCCCATCTGAGCTCCTAAATGCAACAATACTGAGCGACTCCTCAAGGCTCATCCCTTCAGCAAGACCCTTTATTATCTACTCTTTGGAAAGTTTACTTGAGTTTCTTGAGAGACGTTATTATTGTGGATGAGAGTGGTGCCCAGCTTACACAGGATAAGCATTCTTTACTCTATAAAACCTTTTCTACAAAGCTGAGTTGAGCCACCCAATGGCTTTAACCTTTATTGGTTCAATATCTAACGTCTAAAATTCTTAGAGGTAATTTTGCATTGATGAAAACACTACAATGACTTTGCTTTGGTTGTGTATTTGAAAACTGCTTATTTTATTTTATTTTATTTTATTTTATTTTATTTTATTTTATTTT